>SJYA01001822.1:3855724-3886213 GCA_006410615.1 Neotragus moschatus | reverse complement strand
TTTCTCCCAGCAATCTTGATTCCAGCTTGTGCTTCTTCCAGCCCAGCATTTCTCATGATGTACTCTGCATATAAGTTAATAAGCAGGGTGACAATATACAGCCTTGACATACTCCTTTTCCTATTTAGAAATAAAACTTGTTTTATGATATCATCATTTGACTTGGACAATACTATCTCACCTCAATTTATTTGGAGAAACAATTTAGCCATTCTGCTTAAAAGTATAAAAAAAAGCTGCTAAATAAGAAAATAGATCCCCCCTACTCCAACAAAAACACACTTTACTTTTACTACTGGGATGGCTGATTTAATTAGCATGTTTAAAGTAAGCAAAACATGTCATCAAAGTATTGTGCAACAAATTACATCTTTTGCAATAAGTTGGTCCCCTGGGTTGCACCTGTTGACAAGAAAAAAAAAAAAAATACACTGATGTTGTACACTATATTCATAGGCTACACAAGTTGTTGAAAGCCAAAAGGAATCTTTAAGGTTGGAGGGACTGCTTAACAGTTAGTCTTTGGGTTTAAGGAAGAAAATAACCCCATACTGCATTTTACATCTCAAAAATAGCAAGTGTTTTAGCAGCTTAAAACCTTTTCAGTTATATAAAACTTCTTACACTAGGATTTACTTTGAAATATAGTTTACAACAAGATCAATTATAACATACATATACTGGCACTTCAGCACAAGGGCAAAATTTAAAAACAGGTTTGTTTGACCTTTAAAATTCGGCCATAGTATAAAAGAGTCCATGTCTTACATTCAGCAAATTCGTACTAAAATATTCTATTTTTGTAGGACAAATGCCAACAAAACTTTACATATGCTACAATTTTATTATATATTTTTACATGGCTCTTTCCTAGGTATGCAGAACTTTCACATTATACAGCTCCCAACTTTAAAAAAACCTTTGCAGGGATGATTTAAAGCCATATCACTGTCAGAATAGCTTGTGCAGTGCCATCATACAAAAATGTATTTTGAAAGCTACTCTGAACACCAAATAGTGTTTCTATAAGAAATGGTTTTGGTGCATTTGTTGGCAGACACCCATCCAGTGCACATCACAGGGCCAGTGGGGTATACTTGTTTCATTCTAAATAGCCCCTGGTGCCCTTTCCACATTCACCACCATACAGTTCATTAAAATACAACTATTCTCTAAAAAAAAAATTTCACATTTTCTTTAGGCAGTGCATCAGGTTGTTGCCATACTACTGGTTTAGGTGTACTGATTTAGGTGTCTCTAGAAGAAGGCAATGGCATTCCACTCCAGTACTCTTGCCTGGAAAATCCCATGGATGGAGGAGCCTGGAAGGCTGCAGTCCATGGGGTCACTGAGGGTCAGACACAACTGAGCGACTTCACTTTCACTTTTCACTTTCATGCATTGGAGAAGGGAATGGCAACCCACTTCAGTGTTCTTTCCTGGAGAATCCCAGGGACGGGGGAGCCTGGTGGGCTGCCGTCTATGGGGTCACACAGAGGTGGACATGACTGAAGCGACTTAGCAGTAGCTGCAGCAGGACAACAACATCTCAAAGATTCAAATAGTTTTCAACCCCTGTATGTCTTTAACTGGATGGTTATAATCAGATTTAACATATCTTAACAAGTCAATCTGCTGACCCATGAACTGATAATCTTTAGTATTTTCCCCCAACAAGCAATATAAAAAGTTGATTCCTTTAAATTCCCCAAATCTAAACTTGAGTGGTTTCACTTGTATGGTTACTCAATTGAGAACACTAGTAAAGAGATCAAATACAATTATCCATAATTCATTTATTTTAAACTGTACTGATTCTACCATCAGAGTGCTCATAAAACAACTAAGATGAAGTCTAATTATATTTTCTATGTTAATCAGTTTCACAGATTAATTCCCTAGTGAATTTGGTCTGAAACAATTGCCAGTTATCCTTAAATATGACTAAATTTAAATGTTAGTACTTTATCTCATTTTATACCTATACTTTAAGTAAGGTTTTAAGTTGAAATGTCATTATTTCTTTATCAAAAGGATTAAAGGAAATAGGAACCCAGTGGCTTGGTGGTTGAGGAAGAACACTTGGTGATGGTGGCTCACTAAACTTGGCCCCGGCATAGTTCTGATTAGTTTGAGACTTAAAAAGTAAGGTGGGACTTGATAAGCTAGAGTTCCAGTTTTGATTGTTTGGAAAATTTTTGTTCTTCCCCCCATTTTGTATGGCCTGCCATACAGCTTGTGATGAATTATAAGTATGTCCTCTTTCCTTTTTCTTGTGAACAATCTTCATCTGGGAATTCTGATCCTTGGTCTGCTGTCTACTAAGCTGTTGTTGGTTCTTACTAGCATTTCTAGTTTGAGGGGCTGGAATGTTATGTTACACCTCTCTCCACCACCCATCTTCAGCTTCTTTGTCACCTGTGAGTCTGCTTTTCCATCGCAGGATTTCCACTATCTGTCCTTGCTGCCACGCCCAGGATAATAGATGTTGCTTCTGACAGATGCTTTCCTTTGTCTCAATACAGAAGTTTTCATGGGCCAATCTGCTGAGTTCAGCCTAGGAGCTGAGGCCAACATCTGAGTCTCCTCAGCACACAAGTTTGAGAGAAGTCTTAGCAACTTCAAGCCAGGGACTATGGCGGCAGTGGCTTCTGCTCGGCTTCAAAGCCCCCTTCCCCTTCCAGGGAGAGATGAGGCATGGAACAGGGTGAAGCCCATGAGCACCGACGAGCTAGCTGCTGGCCACCTCAATGTCTCAACTGACCTCCCCTAAATATGATTCTCTGGCTTCTGGAGAGTCTATGATTTACTCAGTGCTTTTTTTTTTTTTTTTTTTTTTAATAAAAAAGACTAGTTTCTGCTTAAAATTGTTTGTTTGTTTCTGTTGCTTATAACAAGAACCTTAATTCATATAGAAACCAATGACAGGAGCAACTGCAGGGCAAAGCCTCTCAGGAAGCAACCATCATTTGGATGCTCTGTGTGACAGCAAGAAAAATCCTTCAAAGTATTAAAAGACAGAACTCTGGGAACCCATGCCGTATAGTGGCAAACTTCTAACCAAAATGGTATCTGAAAGTGCTCACTAAAGGTAAGACTTCGAAGAAACAAGTGGCAGCTGACATAAAGTGATATGAAAGCCACAAGGAATTGAAGAAATCTCCAAGTGGGTGGTTATTGCTGGAGAGTTTAAAGAAAGAGAATGTCCAGCTCAGAGTCCTAAATTGCTGGCCAAGGATCAGCTGAAAACAAAAATCTTTCTATGATGGTACTTAAAAAAAGAACGTTACCCCCAGATTGAAATAGATCGTGTATCAAATCTCTAGCATATTCTGAGCCTCCCTTGCTAGAGAAAGTTGCCCTGCTTCTCTTATGAATCTATCTTGCCTTACTTGAAGCTCCTACAACAATTTACTTGCAAGAGTAAGTCAGTTCTTCACTTGCCCTCTGCCCTCCGTTGTTTGTAAAAATACAACTATAATCAGAGCCACTTACAAACTCTGAGATTTTTGCTAATTTCTATTATGGAAAAAATAAGATGGAATACCTAAGTGATATTCTGATGGTCCTGGATCAAATAGGAAAGATTAAACTTTAGATTAGGCCAAAATTATCAATGTGGGTGAAATTACCAGAGATTCTGAAATTACATGGCTAGGGGAAATTTTACCTATATGCTCCATTTTTATATTAAAAGCTGGTCTACTGAAGCCAGCAGAGGCAATCTGGTGTCCAGACCTGCTACAATAAATCTTCAAGTAGCCCTGATGATGCAGAAAGCCACAAAAGCAGAAGAAACCAGATTATGTACCTGCTGTTGACTAAGAAATTTCCTTCATGGAAGTAAGTGGGCCCCTGAATGACGGCATGGGCTTTCCTGAATTGACATGAAAGATAGCCAGCCATGTTGCTAAACTCTATTGACCTGAAGAATTCATGACTCTGTGAGGTCTGCTGAGACCACAAAACTTAAGGTATACCTCCATGGTTAACAATGGGGATCCTTAGGTATTTGACTGCTCACACCAGCTATGTATCATTAATCATTTCTGTGTATTTTGCAGGGATAGTAAAACTAAGTGAGAGAAGTCTTAGCCAAGTCAGAGTAGTCATTCTCATCAATGTACAAATATGGACTCACTTTCGCGGACTGCTTAGGGAACACAGCCCCACCTATCAACAGAAAATTGGATTAAAGATTTACTGAGCACGGTCCCACTCATCAGAGCAAGTCTCAGATTCCCCCACAGCCAGTCCCTCCCATCATAAAGTTTCTAGAAGCCTCTTATCCTTAGCCATCAGAGGGCAGACAGAATGAAAACCACAGTCACAGAAAACTAACCAAAGTGATCACACAGATCACAGCTTTGTCTAACTAAGAGAAACTATGAGCCATGCCCTGTAGGGCCAAGACAGACAGGTCATGGTGGAGAGCTCTGACAAAACATGGTCCACTGGAGAAGGGAATGGCACACCACTTCAGTATTCTTGCCTTGAGAACCCCATGAACAGTGTGAAAAGGCAAAAAGATAGAACACTGAAAGATAAACTCCCCAGGTTGGTAGGTACCGAACATGCTACTGGAGAAGAGTGGAGAAATAACTACAGAAAGAATGAAGAGATGGAGCCAAAGCGAAAACAATGCCCAGCTGGGGATGTGACTGGTGATGGAAGTAAAGTCAGATGCTGTAAAGAACATTGTATCAGAACCTGANTAAACTCCCCAGGTTGGTAGGTACCGAACATGCTACTGGAGAAGAGTGGAGAAATAACTACAGAAAGAATGAAGAGATGGAGCCAAAGCGAAAACAATGCCCAGCTGGGGATGTGACTGGTGATGGAAGTAAAGTCAGATGCTGTAAAGAACATTGTATCAGAACCTGAAATGTCAGGTCCACGAATCAGGGCAAATTGAAAGTGGTCAAACAGGAGAAGACAAGAGTGAACATTTTAGGAATCAGTGAACTAAAATGAACTGTAATGGGTTTAATTTAATTTAATTCATATGACCATTGTATCTACTACTGTGGGCTAGAATCCCTTAGAAGAAGAAATGGAGTAGCCATCGTAAGTCAACAAAAGAGTCTGAAATGCAGTACTTGAGTACAATCTCAAAAATGACAGAATGATCTCTGTTCGTTTCCAAGGCAAACTATTCAATGTCACAGTAATCTAAGTCTATGCCCAACAAGTAATGCTGAAGAAGCTGAAGTTGAACAGTTCTTTGATGACCTATAAGACCTTCTAGAACTAACATCCAAAAAGATGTTCTTTTCATCACAGGGGACTGGAATGCAAAAATAGGAAGTCAAGAGATAATGAGTAACAGGCAAGTTTGGCCTTGGAGCACAAAACAAAGCAGGGCAAAGGCTAAGAGAGTTTTGTCAAGAGAACACACTGGTCTCTTCCAATGCACTGAACCGTCTTCCAACAACACAAGAAATGATTCTACACATGGACATCACCAGATGGTCAATACTGAAATCAGATTGATTATACTCTTTGTGTGCTGTGGCTCAGATCATGAGCTCCTTATTGCCAAATTCAGACTTAAATTGAAGAAAGTAGGGAAAACCANTGTTAGTCATTCGCACTCTCCGTGTTCTCCATATTAGTTTGCAGGTCACAGAATAAGTCTGAAGAAATCTGCAAAACTGTGCAGAATGACTCTGCTACAATCCTCACTGTACCCTCAGCACAGTCTATCTTTTTCTAAGGCATCCTCAAGCCTGGTGCTCTGGAGCTCATGCATGCCTAACCCCTAAGGGGCACAATGCAAAAAGAAGGCTGGATTCTTGCACTTACTTAGAACAAATCACAACCCATTTTGACTGGAAATTCCCTATTTGTAGAATGGGATACATAATGGCTACCTCATACACTACAGTAAAGATTAAATAATGTCTCTCTGGTTATATGTTCCCCACAAGACACATTTTCCTGGGCCTTCAAACATATACAGGTGTTTCCACTCATCAAATTCTTATAACTAAAGCCACTGCTCTTCATTTCTCCTTCTCTTTTACTGTCTGACAACTAAAAACAGTGACCCACTTCTGAGTCACCACTTCTGAGCCCTCCGTGGCCACTCTCACTGTTGAAGATGGTTTCCCAGAGGTCCTTCTTATCTCCAAAAGAACTTCCAAAGCCACAGGATTTCTCAGTCCTCTTATTCCTTAATAAATTGGTGGCTTCTGGGATTCTTCACTACCTACCTTCTTCACATTCCCTGTAGCACTGAATTTTCCCAGCTTCCCTCTCACCTCTCTGGTCCTTACATTTCCATCCATGACTCCGTTTTCTCCTTTTGTTATTACTACAGATATCTCCCAAGTTTAACACCCCCAGCCTTCTGATCTTCTCTTGTCACCTTCTCTCCAAACTCCATTCTGGGTTCAGCAAACTGAACTCAATCCTTAGTCTCAACTATTATCTCAAAACAAATACACCTGAAAGCTTTGCCCAAGCCAGAAGAAACATGCCAAGCTCCAATTTCTAACCACTTGTAAGAAAACACAGGCAAGTGTCATCAGCTCCCACTTTCCTATCACCTTCCATCCTACGTTCCCCATACCTATCAGTCACAGCACTATGCTTTCCATCACTTCAGCTTCAAACTACAGCCTTTTGCAACTCAACACTTCACCTTCACTTGCACACAACTGTGTGCAATGCATGTTCGCTCCTCTGAATGAAGCACTCACGGCTCATGACTGCATGCAGCTCAGTCAACCCAAGGAGACAGGCATCAAGTAATAATTACACAGTGAAGAACTTCCTCCATGTGATAAACTGCTATAGTGGAAAAATATAGGATGTGACAAGAGCATATAAAAGGACATTTAACTTAATGGAAGTGGGGAGGGTGGTCAGGGAAAACTTCCTCAAAGTAATAGCATTTATACCAAAAGGAAGACAGAAACCCAGTCACAACCTCATACCTGACCTTTCACCAGGTCCAGTCAGAGCTTTTTTCCTTTTGCATCCCTCTCTTGTGATCCCATCCCCACTGACACTTTAAAACTTACTTCTCTTCAACCAAGTAAAAGTTCCTGCAGCCAACTTAATGTTTCTAGAGTACATTAATATTAGTAGCTCCCACTGCATGGCACCCCACTCCAGTACTCTTGCCTGGAAACTCCCATGGACGGAGGAGCCTGGTAGGCTGCAGTCCATGGGGTCACTGAGAGTTAGACACGACTCAGTGACTTCACTTTCACTTTTCACTTTCATGCATTGGAGAAGGAAATGGCAACCCACTCCAGTGTTCTTGCTTGGAGAATCCAAGGGAGGGCAGAGCCTGGTGGGCTGCCGTCTATGGGGTCGCACAGAGTTGGACATGACTGAAGCAACTTAGCAACTTCTTCCAGGACCAAGCCTGGGTGATCCTCAGCATGGCACTGAAGGCCCTGCTACACCTGGTTCCACCGACACATAGACCCTATTCCCAGTGTGTGCATGCCCTGCCCAGCGGCCAGGACTCACTGTCCTGGGAATGCTCCATGCCAGTGTCCCGGCAGAGTGAACTCGACTAAATCAACAGGCTGAGTGAAACTGGCTACATTCCTGAGTGTTTGTTTTTTCTCCACTCAGATTCCAAAAAAACTGCAGAAGCCCTGAAAACATTATACCCACTTCTCACCACACAAAGAATAAGCTCTATATTGACCACTAAGTAGCAGGAACTAAAAACTACTGAATGAGTGATGGCAGCTGACAAGACAGGCTCTGTTAAAGAAAAAAAAAGTCACACTGTAAATTTTCCCTGAAGTGTCAAAGGACCGCATGAAACCTTCTTTATTGCTTCACAAGATGCCACAAGGAGCTCAGGGTATGTAAAATGCCAACAGCGTAATTTCCCTTCCCTCCTGCATCACACATTTTGTCCCTTAGTATAATTAAGGGATACTCTCTTTTAATAGACATAAAGCATTTCTGGGAAAGTTTAAGCCACTGAATATATATAAAATATGAAAAAAAGTTTCCTCATTAAAGATTTCTTGTTACTTTGTTAATTTAAGAACATAAAAATGTGCTTCACTTAAAAGAATCATTTACGCAAGTTATAATTATAAATCTCTATTGTGTTTGCCTTGAAATGTTTTAAATTTCAGTTGAAATGCCTCTAAAGACTCTAACTTTAAGTACGTCTGCATTAATTAGTTTTGGGAAGCTGTTAGAAGAAGAGCAGGGAGGAACAGAGAGAGAGAAGCAAGACATAAGAACAGAAGAAACTGTGAACATTAAAGCAAAACAAAGGAAAACCATCTTTATTAGTTTAGTGTCCTTTCCTGTGCTATGGAGACACAAAAAGGTACTCATTTTTCAAAAAGGGATCTTGGTAAAATAGGAGGGGAAAAATAAGTATTACTTATTACAGTTTTGCCATGTGGTGCTCTACCTAATCAGTCTCATTTTCAAAGCTATCTTGATTCATCATTTCTCCATTGACCCTTCATTTTTATTGTCTGAAAGCAGAAAGTTTACTCAGAATAAGAAAAGCTTCTTTACCTTTTTAACATGAGAGTTTATTTCCTGATTTAATGAGACCATTTCCAAATAAAAATTATACTCATTCATATGTTGCTGAAAACAGAAAGATGGCACCATATTATAAAGAAAACACGCTTAGCCGAATTTCAGTCTAAATTTACTAGGCATAAGCATATTCTTAACATCAACATCTATCTGCATAGCTTATATTAGCAGTTTTCTATATTAGCAATAAATTTTACCTTTATTCCTCTTTTGTACATATATATAATCTTAGATTCTCATGATTTGCAGCAACATGATTTACAAAATATTCTGCATCTTGATAAAGCCCTTCAATTTTCTTTCCTCCACATTTTAAAAGAGAGAAAAATTCAGAGTACTTAATATAATGAGTTTTATCGACATAAGTTGGGAGGAGTGTGTGGCAGGAAATAGTTTCACTGACCAAAGTCCTCTAAAATGAACACGGCGTTATACAGTTAAACTCAGAAGACGGCCTCAGGAATGAAAGGTTCTGCAGTGGATTAAGGTTTTCAGCTACCTCTTACGAAGGAGAAATCCTTTTTCTATTAGCTGCAAAAAGACATCCCCCCACATCCGATTCTGACAACTTTTCACTACAGAGATTCAGCACCACAATTTTATTTCTCTTTTTCTTCTTGTATCTTTGGAAAAGAGTCATTACAACATGAACCCACTTCACATGTCTTGTACTTGTTTTGCCTCTCCTATGGATCTCATAGACGATATCTAATTTCATGATAAAACTCTGAAAACAACGTTGTGTATGTTTGAGGTCTCCTCAGGAAGGCAGCACTTACTCATCTATCTCAAAAAGTCAACAGGAATAAGCCCTTAAACAAATAAGACACTAATTTCTTCCATCTCCTTAAAGAAGAGGCTTGCCCTAAAAAGGGAAAAACAAAATTCACTGACGTCTTTGACATTGAAAGGTTAACTGCACTACTTCTCATATATGCACTGATCAGAAGAGTTTAATGTTAAACATTTCTCACTAAAGGTATTCAGCGAATACTTCCTAAGTAGATTTAAGACTTGACTGGCAAGTGTCTTCTAAACTGGGGAACAGAGAACACAAACCTTGTAGTTTCTCTAGTAGACACCAAGCCTGCATTTTTTGAGGGACCAGTGATGGCCAATGGTGCATGTAAGAGGACCAAGGATTGAGGCTATTATCACTTTTGTTGAAGAAACATGATTAGTTATGGTCATCTCCCAACAATCACCTCCAACTTAGCTTTCTCCAGATATAAGCTGAAGTGTCATCGTCTCCCTAGTGCCATGCTAGGAGGCTCAATTGTGAAGTTCAAGTAACTTCTAAATAGCTAGAAGTTGCAGGGCATACCTATTGGTTTATTTATCTCCTGAGTTGGAAATCAAATTGCTCTATACTAAAAAAAAAAAAACTTCACTTATAATATTACTGCTGTCAGAATGTTGCCCTAAATTTTAGGGAAAGAGACAAAATAATAGGGAACAAAGAGAAAAAGAACAAGAGAAAACCTACTTCAAGTTTCACTAATTTGCCAAGTCCATACCTTTGCAGCCAGCCGACACTCCATCACCCTGATATTGAAATAAGAAGTTTCTGCCTTATTCATTTCCACACAACTGTTGGCAATCACAAACACTGCTCCACTTGGGAGTTTCACATCAGTTGCCCTCAGAGGACTAAATTCTATCAACTTGGCCTATTGGGGAAAAAATGACAGGTGAGATATAAAGTACTAGAATTCAAAAACTGCTTAAACATTTATGATTTACTTTAGTAAAAATTTTTCCCCAAAATGCATTCATTTATCAATTCAAATATTTTTAATCTTTATTTTTCATTGGAGAATAATTGTTTTACAATGCTGTGTTGGTTCATTAGATATAGCCTAGTGTAGGCTTTAAAAAAAAAAAAAGGAAATCTGAGTCTTAAAGGATGAACAAAAGTAGGACAGACAGAGGGTTTGTTTCCCCAAATAGAATGTCAAGAAGAGGAAAGAGTATATAAAACTTCAAAGGCCAAAAACGACATAAGGTATTAATAGTTTTGGGTATTGCAATTTAGCTATAGCTTGGAGGTTGAGGAGTGAGGCACAGTGAGATGATAGAATTGGAGGGCTGGTAAACCAAGGGTCGGATTATGAAGTGCTTTGCAAGCCCAAAGAATTTGGACTTTGTTAAGACTCTACAGCTAACTTATCTTAACAACAGGACTCTTGCCATCATGTCTACTTGTCAGGTCTCATCCGAAACACCCAGAGTTTTTTCTTAGCATTAAACCAGGTTTCCTCATGTCTCCTGTCTTTGGCTTAGGGGAATCAACAACAAATACTCTTAATAGGAAGAAATCCAGGTATTCTTGGAAAATAGCCAAGCCTGTAGGAATACTAAGAAAAGATTTTTTTTTTTTTAATGTCTGTTTCTATTTTGGAAATGGGCAGTTTATGGCAACTACCAAAACCTCTGTTCTGCCTATGGGAGTTATAGCCTAGCCAAGGGGAAGTAGTATTGGCTAAGGAATTCATTCCTGGCTTCCTGTCAGCATTCTTCTGCCTACCACTAAAGCCCCAAAAATGTTGACAGAGAAAAATGATACCATAGAGTAAATTATAAAAGAGAGGGGTTGTGAATATATGTAGCAAGAGACCTAACACTGGGGTTTAAAACCAACAGGAGATTATGAAAATGCCCTGAGATGCAGTGATTTGGGACAAGAGCAGGAAAAGAAGTCCCAGTAACTAACAAGTTGAGAAATAGCATACTAACAATAAATTAGAAGGAGGAAAAAAACCCTAGACACAAGAGGAAAAGAGACTTGAGGTACAATTCTGAAAGCTTAAGGGAGAGGTGATCAACATGAAATGGAGGAGGTAAATTGGTGATAAACTTGAATTACAGAGGAGTTAAGAAATATCATCCTAAAATACAGCCTAATAGAACAGGCCACCCAGAAACAAACACATTGAGGACCTTTCTGCATGAACTTTCCCAAGCTGACATTTCCAAATAGTTCAATGTCACCTACAGTTCCTTCTTCTGCAAGAAATGATATGGACTGGTCCATCCCTCCTCCTTCAGTGCCAATGTAACGCTCACTTTTGGCACAGATTTCTGCAAGCTCCACCTGGAAAAGTAAAATAGATTTGCACTGTGAGTACATCATAATCTGTTGCTCATTCATTTTCCACTCCAGACATGACAGATGGGTTTGAATTCCAGGGCAGTTCTGATCCATTGATAGTAGCTGCCTATAGCATTGATTAACAAAAATCCAAGGATACTCAAGTTCCTTATGTAACATGGCAAAGCACTTACATATAACCTATGTGCATCATCTCCTACACTTTAGATCATTTCTAAAATACTTCTAATACTTATAATACCTATAACAGAATGCACATGCTATGTAAATAGTTATAAATAAAATATGAATGCCATGTGAATAGTTGCTCAGTTCAGTTCAGTCACTCAGTCATGTCCAATTCTTTGTGACCCTATGAATCACAGTAGACTTTTTACGACCCTATGAATCACAGCATGCCAGGCCTCCCTGTCCATCACCAACTCCCAGAGTTTACCCAAACTCATGTCTATCGAGTCGGTGATGCCATCCAGCTACCGCACCCTCTGTTGTCCCCTTCTCCTCCTGCCCCCAATCCCTCCCAGCATCAGGGTCTTTTGCAATGAGTCAACTCTTCACGTGAGTAGCCAAAGTATTGGAGTTTCAGCTTCAGCATCAGTCCTTCCAATGAACACCCAAGACTGATCTCCATTAGGATGGACTGATTGGATCTCCTTGCAGTCCAAGGGACTCTCAAGAGTCTTCTCCAACACCACAGTTCGAAAGCATCAATTCCTCGGCGCTCAGCTTTCTTCACAGTCCAACTCTGATTAGTTGCTAGTGCCCAGCAGATTCAAGTTTTGCTTTGGGGAACTTTTTGGAAATTTTCATGGAATATTTTTGATCCATGGTTGGTTGAATCTGCAGATGCAGAACCTGAATATATAAAGAGGCTGACTGTATTTGCTATCCCTAACAGATTCCTCAGAGCAAGCAGTTTCTCTCATCTTTTTATTTGCTCCATCCCTCTCTAAACTGGCATCATCAAAAATCTCATATGGGCACTCATTAATTTCTGCCTCAGCTTGCTTTGTCTTCCAATGGTGTACTACTGTACAGTCTCCCCACAACCGAAGTGAGGTCACCCAGCTTCATTTTCCAATCCAAAAGTAATGCTGCTCTGTGGCATTTCTATTAAATGCAAGAATGAAGACCAGCATCATCTCATCAAACACATGTTCCTCCAATCAAGATGATGAGGCCCAATAAATGAACAAATTTCTAATCCAAACTGGAAATGTCAAAATATCTGTTTAAGAATCTTCTATGGCTTCCTATTGATTAATAAAATAAGTTCAAATTCCTCAATGTGGCATTTCAAAGCCTTCAAAAATATGCAACCAATCTGCCCATGAAATCATATTATCTACCACTCTTTTCCAATTATATTTGTCTCCATGACTGTCTCACACATTTATGTAACCTGGAATTATTTCCTGTCTTCTCTCATATAAATCCTATTGCCATTCAATATCCAGCTTATTGGCTACCTACTATGGGCAAGTCACTGGACTGGCCAACTGGCCACTCAAATCTTCCTCCATCATACAGTCTTCCTTCAATACTGTTCCCATTATGGCATCCTGTTTCTCTACATCCCTACAATACTGATAGTTACAGTATCATCCACTTACTATATTATTCATTCATTCATTCACTTTTTTCTTCTAAGATTTAATTAAAGCATTTATTCCTCACCTATTTCACTGGAAGTTTCTCCTAAAGTAATCATTCTAAAGCACTGCTATAATTATCTCTTGCTTGCTTGGTTGCCAGTGCCTTGATAATCATACTTCTGATCACGGTACACAACATCTCTAATGACTTATCCCTTGCTCACATCTCCAGCCTGCACTCCCACCACTAACCTGGTAAATCCTAGGCTCAGACCAGGGTTCTTTCTGTTCTTCATCATACCCAGACTCCCTCAGTGCCTTTAACAGTATGATTTTCTATCCTCACTCTACTCAAGCACCACCTCTCCCTGAAGCCCATGCTACCACTGAAATGCACACATCTACCGTATAATCTTTCTTCTTCTCTTCCTGTATAAAACTCTATGCCCGTTTACCAAACCATGCTTTAAATATGGCTTTCCTTGTGTCTTTATCCATCAGTCTATGGGAGGCCATGCAGTGCCGAGACCAGAATCCACTTAACAAATAAAACTGAATCACATAGTATTCATTATTACTCTTTAATAGTGTCAGGTTTCAATCACACCTATTAATATTTACCCCAGAAAATTGCTAGTCTTGTGAGAAACAGATAGAATCAGTATTTATTCTGTGTTCCCTACCTCACACAATCCTGAGCACATAGAAAATACTCAATAAACACCTGCTGCTTTCACTTTCTGAGACTAGCTGCCCAAGCATCATCTGATAGATCCTGTGTCATGTCCCTTCCTGGATTCACTAATGCTAACTGCCTCATGACACGAGGTAAGCTTGGTATTTTTGACATAATGCACATTGTATGTGGCCTGATGAACACATCAGAGATGGCAATGTTCCATAATAAGCACATTTTTAAAAAATTAGTAACCAACAGGTCAAAACCCTTGGATTTTAAAATATAAAAAAATAATATACCTAGGAGAAGTACATGCATGATTCTATGAGGACTGAGGAGACATGGGTCCCTACATAAGTGACAGGGGCCAGTGTGAAAAATTGCCTTCCCACAATAGCAATGCCAGGTGGCGCAAGTGGTAAAGAACCTACCTGCCAATGCAAGAGACACAAGCTCAAACACTGGGTTGGGAAGATCCCCTGGAGAAGGGCATGGCAGCCCTCTCCAGCATTCTTACTTGGAGAATCCCATGGACAAAGGAGCCTGGCAGGCTACAGTCCACAGGGTCGGACATGACTGAAGTGACAGCACGCACAGCAGGAACAGCAGTCAGGTTTACATGCTAAGTTCCTGGCACTATCTCTTTTGCGAACATTATCTCCTTTAGGTCTCCAAACAACCCTCTTCTTATCCTCATTATACAGATGAGGGAAAAGAAATTTGGAGACACAGATAGTGGAGAAGCCAGGATTTGAATTTCATGTGCCTATCTCCAAAGTTTCAGTTATTTTTACACTGGACTAATTACACCCCCACCCCTCACCAAATAATATACCCAAATAACATAATCTACTTTTTCTACTACTTCAAAGAGATATGAAATATTAAATGAGATCCTCAAAATTTAAGTATTCTCCTTCTTACGGGAAAAGACACTAAAGCATCAAGAAGTATATGCTTAGTGTTTTTTAAAAAAAATCTCTGAATGTGTGGCAACAACTGAATACTTCAATGGAAATATGTTAATTTTTGCAGACTATCTATCTCCTCAAGATTCCCAGGGACCCAGGACTCCCCAGCATCTCTGTGTCAAGGAGAGTCTAGCAGCAAGCTTCTGGACATCCCCATCCTTTGCTGCTACTTTTCGTGCTGAACTCTGACATGTGTATCTCATTACTAGACAGACAATAACCAAGAGTTTTAATGGAGGAAAACAAAAAGAAAGTGAGGATAAGAAATCTGAAAGAAGAAATAAAGGATTACTCACTTTATAGTCCCCCTCAGAATGCATGAGGAATTTGGTGGTAAATACGGAGGAAAGAAACCAGTATCAGAAGCCTCAAGTCTTGGTTAGAGCCCCAGCTCTCCTGCCAACTAGACAGATGTGACCCTAGACAGATGGATTAACTTTTCTGAGTTTCCATTTCTTCATATAGTATTAATAAACCATAAGAGTTTTCACAGAATTTGTTGACCTGTTACTATGTTCCAGGCACTATTCCAACTGCTTTGCATGAATTAATCATTTACTTCTCATCATGACTCTATAAGATAGATATCTCCTCTTCATTTTACAGACAAAGGAACTGAGACTAGGCTAATAATTACTAAAGCTGAAATTCAAACTCCACTTGTCTAACCCCAGACTCCATACTCTTAAATACTACACTATATTACCTCCCATCCATAACATGGAGAAAATACCTACCTCTCTAGCTATTATTGTGATTATCCAATGAATTAGATTAAAACACCCCCATAAACTCTAAAGAAGTATATAATTTTAAATTTTATTATTTTTATATAATGAAAGAGAAATCACTTGATTTATACAAGTGAATAGATAAATCTCAAGTCAAATGTAAAAACACGTATAATTAATCTGAATTCAGGACCATTTTTTAAACTTTTCGGGGGAGTCCTCTGGTGGCCTAGTGGTTTGGATTTCAGGCTTTCACTGCCATAGCCCCAAGTTCAACCCCTGTTTGGGGAATTGAGATCCTGTAAGCTGTGAGGATTGAAAAAAAAAAAAAAAAAATGGGGGAATTCTCTGGTCTGGTGGTTAGGACTCCATGCTCTCAATGCAAGGGCCAGGTTCAACCTCTTCTCAGGGAACTAAGATCCCACAAGCTGTGTAGCATGCACTGCCCCTAAAAAATAACAATTTAATTATTCAAGGAAAGAGAGAACTTAAACAATTCTGGGTGACCCTAGGAGAACAAGTTCAACAGTAAGGAGTAATGCAACTCAAGACAAACAAGAGAGTTTGTATTCCATTTAAAGCATTCCAATCTAAAATTTTCTGAGGGGGAGGTGGGACATGGAGAGGGCAATCCCTGCTTGCCGAACAAAACATGCCTGTAGTATAAACTATAACTACAGGCTCAAAGGCTGGCTTTCCCAGTGGCCCTTGCCCTTTACCTCCACACTAAAAGCAAAAAGGTCAAATACTAAATGGCTATGAGATGTGAAGAAACTAGAAACAAAGGGCTTTTTTGGTTGGTTGGTTGTTTTTAATTTCAAATCCTGTTAAAGGAAAAACTTGCACACTCTGACAATAAGCAAAAATCAGAGCTAGGCCCACAGCCTTAGCCAGAGGTGGCATGACCTGAACTCAGAGAACCATTAATGGAGGACCTGAACAGCAGGGAATGGAAACAGGGGCAGAGAATGCCTTTCATTCTGGGTGATGTTGGGGAAACATGTGAGCCTGCCTTGCCCTTTCTATCCTTGGGGACACTGAAAATAGAACCATAAAATGTTCCCCAAGAGGTATAATCAGGCAGAGTGACTTGCAAAGACAAAAAATACTCCACACATGCTTGAACTATATAAAATATCAAAAGATTTCATGAGAATAAGGAGTCTTCAAAAACATATTAACAAAAGTGTGTGGAAAGAAGTCCATTGGAAGTTAACTTCAAGAACAAACCAAATCAAATTTGAGGTCCCAATTCCTGTTACTTGAAGTTCATCCACTTCTCCTATCCCCCAACCCCCTGCTATATACCCCCTGACACACACACACAACACCTCAATACACTTACATGCAACCTGAGAAAAACAGCAAAGCCCTAACCAAGGAGGAATTCATCACTCTCTCTCCAATGTATTTTCAAGCATTTCAAGAACCCCAGGCATCTCCAAACTTCTAGTGACTTGTGGCATTTAGCTCTATCCCTTCCTGAGAATCATCAGGGAAGACAATCTGATTACATGAGAAATTCTTCCAAAAGCTTGTAGCCAATAAACTCATTTATATTTTGACTCCTGCCCTCTGGACAGTTAGGAGAAACTTGGCATTATTCATAGACTTCTTTTAAAGGTACTGAAGATAGTTAATGAAGCTAATTTAGTCCTTTGTGTGGTTCTTCTCTTGAAGCAGCCTGGGAAAGAACCAAAAATCACATGGGCTCCCAAATTAAACAGTGTACCCATATGCTGACCAGTGGGGATCCAGTAAGAGCAGAAATAACAGTGTTAGGTTTTACTAGTCACTGAGAAGGGATAAAGATTCATGAATGTGTTGCCTAGCTAACACTGGATATTCATAAAGACAATAATAATACAAGAGACTTCAAGATATTAATATAGTAAACTTTTTGTTTGACAGTTTTTACTAATGAGATTATTAAAAGTAGAATAATTACATAGACAAAAAATGTTCATCATTTCCTACGGCTCAGTTCACNATGGGATTTTCCAGGCAAGAGTACTGGAGTGGGTTGCCAATGCCTTCTCCAATCTGAGATTATTGATATTTCTCCCTGCAATCTAGATTCTAGTTTGTGCTTCATCCAGTCTGGCACTTCACATGATGTACTCTGTTTTTAAAATATAACAGGATAAACCTAAATCATATGATGTGATTCACTGAGGACATCACCCATGTATTTCTTGGGGGGAAAAGTGAATCTTGATCTGATAACTAGGCAACTATCTTGACACATCCATACTGAGGGAACTTGAGAAAAGAAAAGAGGTCTAGACTCTTCAAAAATGTTAATCCCATGAAAAACTAAAAAACCCTGGGAATTGTTCTAGAATAAAGAAAACTAAAGAAGTGAAGTGAAAGTGAAGTTGCTCGACTGTATCTGACTCTTTGTGACCCCATGGACTGTAGCCTACTAGATTTCTCCATCCATAGGATTTTCCAGGCAAGAATACTAGAGTGGGTTGCCATTTCCTTCTCCAGGAGATATTCCTGACCCAGGGATTGAACCCGGGTCTTCCGTATTATAGGCAGACGCTTTACCATCTGAGCCACCAGGAAGTCCTGAACTAAAGAAACATGACAGTTAAATGCAATGATTGGATCAGGGAAGAAAGAAGAAAACAGAGGAGAAGCTATAAAAGACATTATTATTAGGCTAATTGGAAAATATGGTTACAAACTAATATGCATGCGAGGTAACAGTATTGTATCTATGTGAAAAGTATATTTGGTTGTGTTGGATAATGATTTGTTCTCAGGAGATGAAGTATTTGGGGACTATGTCTGCAATTAACTCTCAAATGGTACAGGGGGAAAAAAGTAGATAAAAAGATACATTAAATGTGGCAAAATGCTTATGAGGACTGAAGTGAAAGACATATGCATGTTCATTGCCTATTCATGTACTTTTTCTGTACATTTGGGAAATTTTCTTGTAATAAAAATTTGAGAAGACTCACAGAGAACAGACTTGTGGTTGCTAAGGGGATAGGATTACTAGATGCAAACTATTACACAAAGAATGGATAAACAACAAGGTTCTACTGTATAGCACAAGGAACTATATTCAATATCCTGGAATAAACCATAATGGAATAGAAAGTGAAAATAAATGTTTATATATGTATAACTGAGTCACTTTGCTGTATAGCAGAAAGTAACACAACATTGTAAATCACCTATACTTCAACTAAAAAAATAAATTTTAATTAATTAAAAGTTGATAAAAAATTTTAAGTGCTACATTGACAATCCATCTAGGAGTTCTCTGGTGGTCTAGTGGTTAGAATTAGTGCTTTCACTGCTGAGGCCTAGGTTCAATCCCTGGTTGGGGAACTGAGATCCTGCAAGCTGCACAGCATGGCGGAAACGACAACAAGAGAACCTAACTACATGTGTGATATTCAACTTTGTTGTCAACAAGTAATAATGTATCATAATTTACAATATTATGCAAAAAATTTTAAGCAAATCAATGAAAATGGCTAGATATAAAGTATCCTGCACTAAAACATAGGTTTCTGTGAATTATTCCTAAAGGAAATGTACATTTAAACTTTTTCTGATAAATTCTTATGTTATCAAATTTTCTTTTCCTAACCATAGCAATTTTATTTGAAAATGAAAATATTTATAAAGATTAACAAATACTTATGTCATAAAAATGAATATAAATATAACTTAAATTATATAAAGCACTTTCTTATTTGTATATTTGTAGACTTCTCTACAGCATGTAGAAGTTAAAATATTTTAAATTTTACTGATTGCTTGAATTTTTGCATATATTTTACAAAACAATGACACAATTTTATAAAAAGAAACAATCAGATATTCTCTGGATATCCTTGTAACCGCAGGAGTCATGAACAATTTTACCTTCTCTGTAACTTACTTAAATTATAGGAGATTATGGGCTTTGATGACCACGCATAAAGTTGCATAGGGCTCTGTTCCCACTTGATTTAAATAAACACAGTCAAAATTAACAACTGGTTAATAGTCCAGAATGTCTTCTTATGTGGGATGTTACCCAAGATCTTTGAAACAATTATATTTTATTTGCATGCTTAAAATAATTAAATCAACATATTGGTCAAAGAGTAACCTAGGTGGCACTCATTAAAATGTATCATTTGAAAGTGATACCTAAAAAAGCCAAACTCCTCTTATGTTGTCCTTAGTAAGACCATACTGGTGCTGATACAAAGCAGGGCACCCGAGTATTAACAGCACAACCTGGGTTTCTAGAAGATAAATTTAAAGAACTTTCCCTGTTTATTATAAGAAATGAAATTAAATGGGATTCCCCACTCCTGCTCCCATTATTGCCCCAAAGAAATTATGATATTCCATGCGAAATCATTTAATTATGGGGTAAATTACTTTAACATGTCAAATTGCCAAATCGGCAGCTGAATAGTCTACAGGTGTGACATGAAGCTTCACAAATGTTAACTTTGCCCTTCAAACACCCAAAAAACAAATCCATCTCCTTCTCTGAAAAATTTTACTCTCTAAAAGATTTACTTTTGATGAAATTTAAAAAGAAAAACAATAGAAACTCTGGCTTTTACATTACTCATCTTAGTCACTTCCTGTGGGATATCTTGTCATGTAACAGTAAAACGATAACCAGAGAAATATAAAGTTGTAAATTAAGGGTAAAAGGCATGAAGTATACACACTGGACAACAGAATAGATTGATAATAAAAAATTAAGTAACAAGGCAACTGGCAGTATTTACAACACCTGTCTCTAACCAGTGTCAAAGGTCTGGCGCCTCAGTAGGTCAGCTTCAGAACAGCTTTACAATCTCATGTTTTATATTTCATAGCAAAGCAGATCTTTTAAATACTAAGCAATAATTTGATTGGAAATTCAATAGGTATGGCTTTTCCTCTTTAACTTTTTTTCCTGAATGCTAAGGCTATAATCTAATAATGACTGTCTATGATTCCCTAGACAGAGGGGCTTCCCTCATAGTCAGCTGGTAAAGAATTCACCTGCAAGGCAGGAGACTCCAGTTCGATTCCTGGGTTGGGAAGATCCCCTGGAGAAGGGATAGGCTACCCACTCCAGTATTCTTGGGCTTCCCTTGTGGCTCAGCTGGTAAAGAATCCGCCCGCATGCGGGAAACATGGGTTCAATTCTTGGGTTGAGAAGATCTCCTGGAGAAGGGAACGGCTACCCATTCCAGTATTCTGGCCTGGAGAATCCCATGGACATAGTCCATAGGATCACAAAGAGACACGACTGAGTGACTTTCACTTTCAGACAGAGTGAGGCAAATGGTACTCCCGTCCCCGACCCTGAGCTCCAACTGGAACTCAGATTAAAAATGGGAAAGGAGATTCAACAAAGTCCTGGGGGGAAGAAAAGCAAAGCTTGGAAATCTCCTCAAACATCCCAATCCAGAAACATCCAACGCTGCCCTTGAGGGCCACCTAATGACTCTACTCTCACCTAACCTTAGACATTCCATAGAATGGGGAGAGAAGCCCACCTGCCAAGGCCCCGAAGTACCTATTCTCCCACCTGATTCCCACTCTGTCATGGCTCTCTGTACCTATAGATGACTCCTATGGGCAGAATCAGCAAGACTGCATCCAAAGAGGATCACTAATTTCCTCAAGCAGAATATTTTGCAGACCAACAGAGTGGGACTTTATCCAGAGAAGAAAGGTTCAAAATAGCATATAATAAACAAAATGTATAATAATACGCTTCAGCTTAAATGTCACTCCCTACATCATGAAGTTATTGCTATCCACAATAAAACTCAGGTTTACCAACAACTGGTAATTGTTTCGTTGGTCATTTTTTCTCTTCCTCTCTTCTCTTACTTTAATTCTTTGTACTAATCACATAACCAAAAGTAATCTTTCTCCAAGTCATTCTCTATCATTGCTAAATTTCATTCTCCTTATAGAAATTAATATATATGAAAGTATCTTGCCCATTTCTTTCTTATATTCAATATCTGTCTCTCCCTTTTAGAATATAAGCTCCTTGCCTATTCTTATTGCTCTGGGCCCAGTTCTAGTACAGTGCCTGGTTCAGTAAACATTGTTAAATAAAGAAATGAAAAGTAATGTTCTTTTTACTATCCTAAATCCATTTGGTGTTCATGGAACTCTGCATCTAGAGTTAGAAAGAAAAAAAAAAGTTTCTAATGAAACCAGCCTAGTCATTTTCTAGTGACCCAGAGTACCCCATATGCAGAGAAAACATACCTTTTGTTAACTGGAATGAGAATTATAAACTATTATTACATTATTATCATCATCTTAATAATCTGGTGATGGTAACAATAGTGATCATTACCACTTATGAGTTAGGCTATGTATTTATGTACATTAATTTTGGCAACAACTTTACTGGGTAAATATTATTACCTCAATTTTACACACAAAGAAGTTCAGAAGTTAAATAATATCCCAAGGTCACACAGCTCAAGGGTATAAGCTAGGAATCCAAGCTCTGGTCTACTCCAGAGGCCATGCTCTTCCCATCATACCATGCTGTGAGATGCTGAGCTGAAATCATCTTCTTTTCATTCCACCCTTAGTCTTCCTGATCAGGCCAAGTTCCTTTCCTATCTTCTGATTCCTCACCAATTTTGCTACTATTAAAATTAAGAAATTATATCTGTTCATCCAAACTCTAATCTCCAGTAGGACTTCTAAAGCATCTGTATACTTAGTAACCAAGAAAAATGTAACTTGAGAAATATTTTTTCCTTGGTTATTCACTTGGGGGATACCTGAATAAAATATTATTAAATTATTTTTAAATGGTTACATTATTCACTGCTTACTGGCTTCAGTAAAATAGCTCACAAATGTACTGTTTTTCTAGTCTCACTCCTAGCATCTTCATCTAGAATTTGACCCCAACCTCTTGCTTTTATAATCAAAGGACTTAGACCAATTAAGTTGCAAAAAAGTCATAATAGACTTGCTAAAATGCACCCCAACACTGAAAAAGTAAAACTTATAAATTGCCCAACATGCTTTTAAGAGAGTAAACTACTAAAATTTTAATAGGGAAAAATATTTTTAAAAATAAAAATTAAATCTATAAAGACTAAGTCTAAAAATCAAATTTGAGAAATAGGAAAACTTGATAAATGAGACTTTCTTATAAGTTTTCATTAAATTTTTCAAAGCTACTAAATTAAACACCATCACTTCAAGGGGTGTGAGTATTTGCAAATTAGGTTATTGCACTTAGTTTTAACAGCAGGAAATATGCAGTGCAATTTTGAAAAGCTTCATAATGATTTACAGTATATCTGAATCGTTCCTCAGAACCATGGGAGCAGGATTTCACTCTCAGTTCTCACCCTTACTTTGTTATTGTTCCTTTCTTTTTATTTTCCTTTTTCACTTATGAATTTATTTTAATTAAAACTAAGAGCATCTACCCAGAAGTAAAAATGTGTGTGGTCAATCAAAAGCTTGGTTACTCCAGAATCTCAATCCAGCGGACACTAAAATTATAAAGTTTATTTTGTCCAACAAATTCCCACTTGCAAAGTTTATTAAGCAAAGTAATTGTAGGAAAGAGAAAAAGAAATATGGTAGGTATTTTCACGGGATAAAAATATCAGTTAGCAATACTAGGAGAGTCATGTTACATTACTACACTATAACAAGTACCTTACCCACAGTGTTCCAATATCATTAGGGTCTGAACATAGCTTTCTAGTGGGTTTTTTTCCCCCCAATAATGATTTGTTACTAAAACCCAGAATCTTGAAAAATCCAACAGAAGATTTCGATCATACAAGCATGAGTTTAATTATTATTAGGCAACTCTTCAAAAAATCATAGTCTTAAGAATTTATTTACCCCTTAGATCACAGAATCCTAGTGCTAAAGGGTCCTCAAAGATTTAGTAGTTTATATTCACTCATTCTGCCAGTGAGGAAACTGAGACGCAGAGACAAAGCCTTCCCCTTATTTACTTACCTGGAGAGAAGTGGCAGCCTGAATCAGACCCAGGTCTATTTTTCAGTCACATACTCTCAGAGTAAAAATAAATGCATTCTCCTACGAGAAGATACTGTTTTCTTTGGAACAAAGTATTCATGTTATGTTTTCCTTTAAGTCATTCAAATGTAATCCTAACAGAGAGAAATGGCTATATAGCATGTGATGGTAAGTGATAATTCACTAATTTAATCCAATCCAATTCCTTTATACCAGATATTGGAAAGATGCTCACAAGAAAGTGATATGGTCACCTCTTTCTTCAGGGAGAGAAGTTTTTAAGATTTCCTTTCTGCCAGAGTGGGTGCACTTTTTTATTCTCAACAGATTTATATGTCCTTCAATACTAAAAAGGCATCTCCACTATCAATTACCAGTGCCTCGCTCAAGCCCTAGAAGGGCTGAATGAACCTGGGTCCAACTACCTAACAGCTATACCCTCCAAAAATTCTGTTGTGTTGTTGCTGCTATCTTTGCTGTTTGGTGTTTTTATACCTTACAGGGAAGTAGAAGTAACATCAACATGTTATAAAAAAAAAACCTGCCTTACCTTTTTTATATAACAGAGTTTCAAGTAAATGATCCTCTAACTACTCTCCAAGAAGTCTCTGAGAGGTTAAGACTGTGGTCTAAGAGGCTGGCAGTCAAACCTTACTTTGTAGAGTTAAGTGGCCTGGCATATGGATCATTGTAAAGTTCTCTGAATTTCTCCAAGTGCTAAACAGATGCTAAATTGCATTATTCAGATTCAAAAGTACATATCTTACTATTAGGAAAATATTCCTACGTATAATACAAATCAGTAGTAATTTTAGTTCCCTTGAATAAGCTTCTAAAGATATGAGGTCAAACATATGGTAGACCTAAGAGCCCTGGGGTTCATTTAATGAAGCAGGTGGCTTATTTCAGAGAAATCTTTAAAAATCCCTGAGTCTGTCAGGCTATTTGTGTCCAAGTGCTTTACTTCAAAATGAAAAGGAATAGAGCATTTTCAACTCAAGGAAGATAAAATTGAACATAGATACATAAAATGATCCCATTCTATCAGTTCAGTTCAGTCGCTCAGTTGTGTCCGACTCTGTGGCCCCATGAACTGCAGCACACGAGGCCTCCCTGTCCATCACCAACTCCCGGAGTTTACCCAAACTCATGTCCATCGAGTCAGTGATGCCATCCAACCTTCTCATCCCTCTGTTGTCCCCTTCTCCTCCTACCTTCAATCTTTCCCAGCATCAGGGTCTTTTCTAATCAGTCAGTTTTTCACATCAGGTGGCCAGAATATCAGAGTTTCAGCTTCAACATCAGTCCCTCCAATGAACACCCAGGACTGATTTCCTTTAGGATGGACTGGTTTGATCTCCTTGCAGTCCAAGGGACTCTCAAGAGTCTTCTCCAACACCACAGTTCAAAAGCACCAATTCTTCGGCGCTCAGCCTTCTTCACAGTCCAACTCTCACATCCATACATGACTACTGGAAAAAACCATAGCCTTGACTAGACGGACCTTTGTTGACAAAGTAATGTCTCTGCTTTTTAATATGCTGTCTAGGTTGGTCATAAATTTCCTTCCAAGGAGTAAGCATCTTTTAATTTCATGGCTGCAATGTATTTGTTTAAATATGACCAAAGTGACTTTTGCTCCAGAATTATCAGTTTAAAAGAAATTCAAACAAAAAACCGGTTTGAAAAGGGTTGGATATTTACAATATAAAATATGTTAATGCTTTAGATATAGAGAGAGTTCTTATGGAGTAATAAGAAGATGATTAATGAGTGCTCCAGAAGCAAATGAGCTAAGTAAACATACAGAGTCAAAAAATGCAAGTGACTAATAAAAGATGTGGAAAAGTTGTTTAAACCATCTAATAATCAAACATATACCCATGATAGCATCTATCAGAATGGGAAAATTAAAAGATTTATAGAATGTTAGTAAGGCTGTGGGGAAATGGACTCTCATGCAATGTTACTGCATATTACAACTGGCCCTTAAACAACATGGGTCTGAACTGCATAGGTCCACTTAATACACAGATATTTTTCAATAGTAAATGCTATAGTACTACACCATCTGTCTGTGTTGGTTGAACCCATGGATTCAAAGGAACTGGTATAAGGAGGGTCGATTATAAGTTATACGAGGAGTAGCCACTGTGTTGTTCAAGGGTCACCTGTAGGTGGTAATATCTTTCTAGATGACAATTTGACAATGAATTTCAAAAGCTAAAGCAATCAGGAACAAGGCAAGGATGTCCTCTCTTACTATTGCTTTTCAATATCATAGTGAAAGTCCTAGGGAGTGCAGTAAGATGAGAAAAGGAAATGAAAGCTATGCAGATTGCAAAGGAATAAATAAAACTGTCTTTGTTCACAGATGACATGATTATCTAGATTAAAAATTTTTTTTTAAATCAACCAAAAAACTCTTGGAACTAACAAGCAATTATAACATGGCTGTAGGATACAAGATTAATATACAAAAGTCACTCACATTCCTATATAACAACAATGACAAGTAGAATTGGAAATTTAAAACATAATATTATTAACATCAGCAAACAAAAAATGAAATACTTAACTAAATCAAATAAAATACAATCACTACAAGGAAAACTAAAAAAACTGATGAACAAAATAAAAGAACTAGACAACTGAAGAGATAGTCCATGTTAATGGATAGGAAGACTCAACAATGTCAAGACATTATTTCTTCCAAACTTGATCTATAGATTCAATGCAATCCCAATCAAAATCCCAGAAAGTTATTTTGTGGTTATCGACAGATTCTAAAGTTTATATGGAGGTGCAGGAGACCCAGAATAGCCAACATAATGTTGCAGGAGGGGAATAAAATTGGAAGACTGACAGTGTCCAACTTCAAGACTTACTATAAAGCTACTGTAATTAAAACAGTGTGGTTAGCAAAAGAAGAGACAGTTAAATCAACAGAACAGAACAGAGAGGCCCAAAATAGATTTACATAAATATAGTCAAGTGATATTTTGATAAAGGAGCAAAAGCAAAATAATGGGGCAAAGATAGTCTTTTCTCCAAATGGTGCTAGAACAATTGGACATCCACATACCAAAAAATGAATCTAAACACAGACCTTAAACTTTTACGAAAATTAACTCAAACTGGATCACAGACTTAAATGTAAAGCATAAAACTATAAAACTCCTAGAGGATAACATATGCGAAAACCAAGATCACCTAGGATTTGGTGATGACTTTTTAGATACAACACTAAACGCACAGTCCGTGAAAAAAAGAATTAATTACCTGGACTTCATTAAAACTAACCATTTCTACTCCACAAAACACAATGTCAAAAGAATAAAAAGAGAAACTACATATTGGGAGAAAATATTTGCAAAAGACATCTGATAAAGGACTGCCATCCAGAGCATACAACAAACTCTTAAAACTCAATGATATGGATACAGATAGTAACAGACACCTCATCAAGGAAGATATACAGATGACAAATAAGCATATGAAAAGAAGCTCCACATCATGTATTATTGGGGAAGTGCAAATTAAAACAGCAATGAAATACCTATACACACCAATTAAAATCACTGAAAGCCAGAATTCCAAACACTGACAAGGTTGTGGAGCAGTAGGAACTCTCATTTATTGTTGGTGAAAATGCAGAATGGTACACCTACTTTGAAAGACAGTTTGTTTCTTTCAAAATTAAACATATTCTTAACATATAATACAGTCCAGCAACTGCATTCCTTGGAATTTACCCAAAGGAGTTTTAAAATTATGTCAACACAAAAACTAGCACATGGATTTTATAGCAACTTTATTCAAAACTAACAAAACTTGGAAGCAAAACTTGGAAGCAATCCTTCAGTAGGTAAATGGGTAAACAAACTGTTACTAACATACAATGGAATATCACTCAGGACTAAATGGAAATGAGTTATCAAGACATGAAAAGACATGGAGGAAATTGAAATGCATATTACTAAGTGGAAGAAGCCAATCAAAAAAGGTTACAGACTGTATGATTCCAACTGCATGACATTCTGGAAAAGATAAACCTATGGAGATGCTAAAAAGGTCAATTGTCACCAAGGTAGGGAGGAGAGAAGGAAGAACAGGCAGAACACAGAGGATTCTTAGGGCTGTGAAACTATTCTGTATGATGGTGGATATATGTCATTATATAAACTTGTCCAAACCCATACAGTGTACAACCTCAAGAGCTAAACATAACATAAATGGTGTCTGTAATATGTCAATAGAGGTTCATCACTTGTAACTAATGTACCCTCTGGTAGAGAATGTTGATAATAAGGGAGGCTATGTATGTGGAGGCAACAGGTATACAGAAAATCTCTGTACTTTCTGGTCAATTTTGCTGTGAAGCCAAAATTGCTCTAAAAAAATAAAGTCTATTTATTACTAAAATGAAAATGCCTTTAATCCAATAATTAAGGAAAGAATTGATCAAGTGTGAGAAAAGATCTGCATGAATATTCATCAGAGCCTTTTTTATAATAGTGGAAAGGTGGAAACAACCTAAATTTCCATAATAGAAGTCTAGTTAAATAAATTATGGTAAGTTCTTGGCAAATTCTTTACCACTAGTGCCACCAAGAAAACTCTGAAAAATATTATTAACTATTAAACTGTATCTAATTAAAAGACCAAACAAATTATGGTATGACATAATATTAAACAAGAAAGCAATTAAAAAGAATCTACATTTGAAAGATTCTTTATGTATGCTAATATAGGACAATTCTAAATTTATATTTAAGAGAAAAATTCTCAATTTATATTTTAAGTGACCTATGTATATGTATATATGTGTGTGTGTATATATATATATAGTCCTGTATTTACACACATAAAATGTTCCTATGTAAATCAGCAAAAGGGGAAATATTACAGTGGACAGAGTATTTCTAGAGAACTCACACAAAAAAATCTTTAACAGTGATTGGTTCTAGAATTGAAGGAACCTTTACTTTTTTTAAAAAAGACACATAGAAAAAAGTATATAGAGCATAAAGATCAATAATCTGTAACAAATAGAATGCCCCTGGAATCACCATCAAGGTCAAGAAAGAAGTATTGCCAGAACTCTAGACCCTTTACATCCCCACCTAATCATTTCTTTCCCTAATTCCCAAAAGGTAGCCAGCATATTGAATTCTATTTTCTAATTTACAGAGAGTCATTTAGAGTCATTTACAGTCATTTAATCATGATTAAAATGTTAAATTTTATCAAATGTTTTCCTGTATCAAGATTACTACATTTTATTCTGTCAATATGGTAAATTACATTGATTTCTTTTGATAAATGAAACTTGAAATTCTTGGAATGAACTCAACTTGGCCATGATATATTATCCTATACCTATTTATTATCCCATTTTTACTGGATTAATTTACTAATAATTTTGTTAAGAATTGTCTGCATCTAAAATCATGAGGAAGATTAACGTGTACTTCCCTTTTCTTGTAATGTCCATGTCAGATTTGGTATCAAGGAAGCACATTTACTTTGATCTCTGGCCTTATAAAAGAAGTTGGGAAACGTTCTCTCTTTTCATATTCTTCAGAAGAATTTGTATATGCTACTTTTGTGTGATGTTCCTATTTTTAGGTTAACCCAATACCTACAACTACACTGTAAATGAATTAAACCTAAGGACTATACCTAGGGCTTTCTGTTTCCTAAGCATCCAACCCTTTGCTTTGGATGAACAGAACTAGAAAAAACAATCATTATCTTGCCAAAGAGTATAAAATCTGCCAACCTATGAAAAAACACGCAACTCAAGTTATTAGGCATACACATGAAAAATTATCATTCATTTCCATTCATTTCTTATTTTAGGACATTAGAAAGATCACAGAACGTTGGGACTGGACCATCTCCAGTGTGCTCCCTATATCTGCAATGCTGAGTACATTGCAGCACAGGTATCAGCATGGCAGAGTGGAAAATGCATATACATATTGAGAATCAAATCTGTCTGAGCTGGAATCCAGGTAACTCCATTCATAAGTGATTTATCTTTGATCACATTATATAAATTCACTGAGCCTCAAAACTTTCCTCTGAAAAACTGAAATAATAATCGTAATAAATCTGTTTTACAAAACTACCATGAGGTTAGAGATGATGTGTATAAAACACCTAGGTACGTGATTATAAAAGGGGTGGTATATCTTTTACTCTCACATAAATTCTAGTACAACTTTAAGTCCATATTTTTCCGTAGTAATCTCCAAATCTTGGTGTCCAGAACGTATCATAAATAGTCTTCATCAGTTAACCTTTTCCCTTGAGTCACTTTACAGTTTATCTATAATAAATAAAGTTTGTGTCTACAAATACAGCTGTCTCCTTTCTGTTCTCATGGCCACCAATACTTAAAATCTCATGCAGTTACAGACTCTTCCCTGACGACTAACTTACTTTCATACCTTACCTACTTTCTTGCTAAACACTTGCCCTAAACTTTTCCAATATCTCCTAAGAGGATGGTCAGAGAACTGGAAATACTTGGCTAATCTAACATTCAGCCCTGTGAATTTATAACATAGTTTTTTTTCCATTCTTTTTTTTTTTAAGTTTAAATTTTTATTTTTTAGTTTGTTTTGTTTTACAATACTGTATTCATTTTGCCATACATTGACATGAATCAGCCACGAGTGTACATGAGCTCCCAATCCCGACCCCTCCCTCCCCCCTCCCTCCCCTCACCATCCCTCCGGATCATCCCTGTGCATCAGCCCCAAGCCTCCTGCATCAAACCTAGACCGATTCATTTCACTTATGATATCATACGTGTTACAATGCCACTCTCCCAAATCATCCC
>SJYA01001822.1:3796122-3854076 GCA_006410615.1 Neotragus moschatus | reverse complement strand
AAGGGGGTTTCATACAAGTTATAGACCAAATTGGTTACAAAGGGGGACAAGCTATAGAGAGCCTTCCATTGTTCTGCTTACTGTATCAAATACTAGTCTGGGACTCAGCATAAGGTTAAGTCTTGATCAGTTGGCTACAATCATCTCTATTAAACATAAATGAATGGAAATATTAGATGACAAACCCCTGTGAATTTGGTAGGATTATTTACCAGTATATTGTTATCTTTTATCTTTTCTCTGTATACCATAAAGGTAGAAGGTAAGGGCTACGAACATATGTGGTATATTAATATCACCTACATTGGTCCAGTTAATTCTTTAAATACTGAATAATGTTTATACTATTGCTGTGTGCAAGTCAAAGTTTGGAGACATCAAAACATGGTGACCTAATAATGAAAAGAATCTAAGAATTGCAACAAAGGTTCAAGGCACAACCAGGCATGGCTATGAATTTTTAGCAACAGTGGTTTCATTTGAAACCACTTGGAAACAGTGACCCTTATTCCTCCAAACTGTTGCTCCCTAATTAGTCTTGTTTGCCATCGTTTATGCTAATGGTAAACATGTATTTAGCCTAAGAAAGGAAATGGAAAAACAAAAAAAGCAGAGGTGACCTAAACAACCTCCGTGAACCAAGGCTTCTAATCGGCAAATAGCTTAGTCATATCATCCAAGTGAATCCAAATCACTCAGAATCATTAAATAAAAGATTCCATTTCCAATCCTACTCCTAAAAAAGACTATAATGAAAGACACAAACACTATCCCATGTAACTGAAAGAAACCTGGTTCTTTCTTATGGTAATACAATATGAACAGTTTTATATGCACATAGTAACAATAGTAGCTTAAATTTTCAAACATTTTTTAAACACAGGCCACCCAATGCTCAGACTAAGCCCTCCTGGTTTTTGTACCAGTGAGCACATGGCTTCAGTCCATGCTCAACACTTAATTAAGAGATTCTTTTCAAAGATTGTACTCTGGATTTATCATCTTTTCTGAGGCCAAGCTGCTGCAGTTCATTAGCAGTCAACATCTGGCTGGAATGTTTTAAACTACTATTTTCCTTAACCATTATATGGATGAGGTTTTTGTTATTCTAAGCAAAATGAAACAATGTCTTCGTATGGACTTCTAAACATAATAATTAGTGACAGTGCAAATTGTTTTCTGATTTTTCTTATACTGTGTAGCAAATTACTATTAAAACATTTAAATCGTAGTTTAAACCTTTGTATAATAGTGAGATTCTTTTCATTTTGTAATGTAGACCATGCCCTTACTTTTTAAATAAAAGGTCTCATTCTAAAGGCCAAGGAATATTTAACGTAAATGCAGTTACATGCAAAGAAAAATTATCTTTAAACTTTCTCAAGGAAACACCTCTTAAAAACTCAGAAAAATAAAAACTTGGACAGATCTGGCACAGAACTTTGGACACACAGTTACTTTGCTTCTGAACCTCAAAGGTCTCTTATACACAGTATGGATTTCAAACTTCAAAAACACTCCTCTGAAGAGTATCAACCCATGTCTACACAATTAATTTGCCACTGAAATTAAGTTAACTAAATCTGTTTAGGGACTTAAGCAACTAGAAACATCCCTGTAGTCAACTAAGTTTTTAAAAGGAATTTCATGGGGCTGCATAAGACTTTCTAGGCCTCAGCTGACACATATTTACAAGTCTGGCTCAGAGAACTGTTACAATGCACTTATGGGCTCACTCTGCCTGAAATGCCTCTGGGCCCCTCCCAGGACTGTGTGTCAAGACACAGCTTTCTTTGCCTTTAAAATTTTTTAGAACTCACCACTTACTTAAAATCTTCTTCATCCAACTTTATCAAGGAGCCATTCTTACAAACTTATTTCCCATTTACATATAAAATACTTCACCTCTTGGATGGGGCTTCCCTCATAGCTCAGTCAGTAAAGAATCTGCCTGCAATACAGGAAACCGGGGTTCAATTCCTGAGTTGGGAAGATCCCCTGGAGAAGGAAATGGCAACCCTCTTCAGTATTCATGCCTGGAGAATCCCATGGACAAAGGAGCCTGGCAGGCTATAGTCCATGGAGTTGCAAGAGTCGGACACAACTTACCTACACCACCACTACCTTGGATGAGATAGGCGCTCAATTATTAAGACTTCTGTTAGTATAGTATTCCACCGTGTGCACTCAAGTTCCATAAGGGCAGTGACTGTTCCTTTTCTTTTTTAAAAAAATGTTTCTTCTCTTGCCAGTATAAGCTACAGTATAGTGCTCCCAGCTGAAAGAACTCAAATCGGTGTAAATCCTATCTTGCTATCCTCAGCTCAGAGCCCTCCAAAGGCTTTGTTTGGCTTGGAATGAAATTCAAACCAGACTGACCATGTGGCTTCTGGCCACCACTCTCAACTCTCCTTCCACCACTCTGCCCTCTCCCCTACTCACCACACCCCATCCACACAGGCCTCTACTATTCCTGGAATGTGACCAGCAGCCTTTCACCTTAGGTCTCTGGCATTTGTGCGCCTTCTGCCTCCTCTCTCTGCTCACTCCCTCAGGTCTCACTTCAGATGTTTCCTCCTTAAAGGAGACTTCTAACTCCCTATCTAAAATAGCTGCTTCCCTTTTCTACAGCCTATTTTTCTTTCTAGCTCTGCTGCTGCTAATTCACTTCAGTTGTATCCGACTCTGTGCGACCCCAGAGACGGCAGCCCACCAGGCTCCCCCGTCCTTGGGATTCTCCAGGCAAGAACACGGAGTGGGTCGCCATTTCCTTCTCCAATGCATGAAAGAGAAAAGTAAAAGTGAAATCGCTCAGTCGTGTCCAACTCTTAGTGACCCCGTGGACTGCAGCCCACCAGGCTCCTCCATCCATGGGATTTTCCAGGCAAGAGTACTGGAGTGGGGTGCCATTGCCTTCTCCGTTTCTAGCTCTAGCTGATATTATCTTATATATTCATTTGTATAGCTGTTCATTGTCTCCCACCAACACTAAAACCACCAGCATGTAAATGTCATGAAAGCGGAGGCTTCACTGATTTTATTCACCTTTGGTACCTAGAACAATACCTGGCACATAGCAAGTGTTCAATAAATGTCACTGAACAGTTGCTTTCAGAAGCCCAGTAGAGGAAAGAATTTGCAGTTAGAAGCCAATCAAACATACCTTACTGGCCAAAGCTGGTCTTTAGAATTACAACCTGTTTTGCAAGCCAGCCAGCTGTCTCTAAGGTCCATAAGAGGAATTTAGTCCTTCTTGGCCTCCAAGGACAACTCCAAGAACACACAGAAACTAGACACAAGTCTACAGCAACCTAAATCCTGAGCTAGCAAAGTAGGGGCATACCTTACAGAATGCCTCCCCAACTAACATTTTCCTGATAGAACATCTCTTGGTTTTTGATACTTAAACTTCATAGACTGTATATATCTCCCAGTACAGTACTTTTTAAAAAGTGCTTATTTAAGAAAAAAATATGCTTACATGCCAAAATGTAAATACTATTGGCCTGCACCCCAAAAGCCTATAAGGCCTGCGTTTGCCCAATTTCAAGACCAAAGAAAGAGCCCAAGTCACCAACAGTGACGCCTATGGTTTAATGGATAGGGAAGCTTACATATCTGAAGCAGAGTCCTGGAGCAACACCCCACTGCATATCACGGTTGGCAGTAGCAGTCTTAGCTCCTGGGGTGGGGGGAAGGGGAGATGACAAGTTATAGGGGAACTGATGTCAGGTAAGCTCATTAGTTACCAGGGAAACCAGTAGAAAGGCATGACCTTCACCACCCCTTAGATAAGTACAATCACCAGCTGGTGCCTGGGGCATAGATAGGAAGGTCAGTTATTTGCACAGGATACAGGTAAAACAGGGACTGTAATAGTAGAGGTTGTACAGAGAGCAAGAGAACAGCCATCATGAGTGGCCTGACCATACAACAACACTGAAGGAAATAAGTGTCTGTAATACTGGGACACCAGGTGTCCACAAAGATTCAGTGTACTACTATGTAAAGTAACTGCTTGTTAACAACCCTATTAGCTGTTTACTGGTCAAGAAAAGTGCTGGGCTTCCCTGGTAGCTCAGTAGTAAAGAATCTGCCTGCCAATGCAGGAGACACAGGTTCAATCTTTGATCTGGGAAGATCCCATATGCTGCAGAGCAACTAAGCCTGTGTGCCACAACTACTGAGCCTGTGCTTTGAAGTGCATGAGTTGCAACTATTGAGCCCAGGTGCCTCAACTACAGAAGCCTGCATGCCCTAGAGCCTGTGCTCCCTAACAAGAGAAGCCACCACAATGAGAAGCCAGAGTACCACAGCTGGAGAGTAGGCCCTGTTCGCCACATCTAGAGAAAAGCCCAAGCAGCAATGAAGACCTAGCACAGCCATAAAGAAATAAAATTACTTTTTTTAAAAAGAAAAGCAACTGTTCTAAGTATTTTTCATTGTATTTCTAAGTTACTTATTTAGTGGGATTTTTTACTGTGTTTTTGTAACATTGTAGGAAATTAGATATTCTAAGTTGAAGAGCAACACATTGCAGTTTTTCCTATTTAAAAAAATAAGAAATAGGCCTCCACTTAAATGATTTTGTGCAGAACATCTGATTTTTTTAGATGTTTTGATTTTTAGAATTGCAACCTGTTTTGCAAGCTAGCCAGCTGTCTCTAAGGTCCATAAGAGGAATTTAGTCCTTTCTTCTTGGCTTCTGAGGACAACTCTAAGAACACAGAGAAACTAGACACAAGTCTGCTCCACTGCTAAGTCGCTTCAGTCATGTCCAACTCTGTGCGACCCCATAGACGGCAGCCCACCAGGCTCCCCCTGTCCCTGGGATTCTCAAGGCAAGAACACTGGAGTGGGTTGCCATTTCCTTCTCCAATGCATAAAAGTGAAGAGTAAACGTGAAGCCGCTCAGTCGTGTCTGACTCTCAGCAATCCCATGAACTGCAGCCTACAGCAACCTAAATCCTGAGCTAGCAAAGTAAGGGCATACCTTACAGAATGCCTCCCCAACTAACATTTTCCTGATAGAACATCTCTTCGTTTTTGATACTTAAACTTCATAGACTGTATATATCTCCCAGTGCAATACTTTTTAAAAGGTGCTTGTTTATTTAAGAAAAAAATATGCTTACATCCCCAAACCTAAATACTGTTGGCCTGCACCCATTAAGCAAAAGATGCCTGCATGTTCTTGGATTCACCCGAAACCCAACAAGCTTCTCCCCAGGCCTTTCTGATTTGGTGACAGTCTAGCAGCTGATCTGTTCCCAGTCTCTAACTTTTACTCACTGAATCTCTTCTCATGTCTTCATCATCTAGTTACCTTTCATTTCATTCATCTTTCTTTACTTTTCTTAATTGTTACCAAGGGAATATATGCATATAATCTAAAGGATCGAAGGAGCTAAAAGGCTTACAACAACAAAAGCAATCCCTAGCTCTCACCATCTATCTCATCTTCATCCGCAGCACAGTGTGCCCAGAATCAAACACTTTCAACTAGCTCTTGCTTTAAATTATCAGATAATCTGAGTAAAATGCTATTTCATAGATATTCCATATTAATTTCATCTACTGCCTTCTTATGATAAAGGAGAATTTTAGCTGTCTTACACCTACCTTTCCCCCAATTTTTCTCAATAAATTTATGCCAAAAAAGTTTGGTTAAATCTGTATATGGTATATTAATTATTGAGGTTATTGTTTATATATGAGCCAAATAATGAAAAATAATTGATTTCCTTTCTGGGACAACTTTTCCCTATATTTAATAATTGCTGAATTTCTTCATTTGCTTAGTTTAATTTGTACATCCAGCTAAGCCTTCCTATACCCTATAAAAACTCTGCAAAAATCACTCTCAATTCATTTTTCAACACAGTCAAATATGTCAGATTTATCAATTCTTCATTTTCCTGATAAGATTTATCAATTCCATTTTTTCTTCCCCCATCAGGTTCTATGATGTACTGAATGTTTTCTAAGTTTCTGGGTGTGGTGGATGTTATGCTGGGATTTCCCATCACTGATGTTCTGTAAATACCAACTCCTCTCTCCTGTATTAGATTTCCCATCTCCAAGTTCCCATGTCAACTTCTTTCTTGGTTTACTCCTGAGTTTTGGTTGATTACACGTTGTAGACTTAGAATTTGCATGTTTGAGAGTGTTTTATTCTATCCTTTTACTTCATCAGTTCATTTATCCTAAGCTAAACTTCATTCATATTTTGAAGACATTACTCTGTTGCCTTCCATCTTCCAAAGCTATTTTTAATATTTTCATTCCTGTTTCTTTGATTATGATCTTTTTTCCATCTTTTCTCTTGCTCTCTCAATCAGTTTTGAGTGTTTTCTACTAATATTCAAGTTTCAAAATTTCCAGATAATATACTTTGGTTGGTTTTCTTTCATTTTTTAAATGGAAGGAAAAGCTTTTTTTTTTTTTTAACTGAAAAATAATTTGTTTTTTTTTTTCTATTTATTATGCTGAATACCCTATGAATACCTTTCAACTTGAAAATACATATTTTCATTTTGGAGAAATGTTATTTAAAAAAACAATAATTTTCTGGGAATCCCCTGATAGTCCAGTAGTTAGGACTTGGTGCTTTCACTTCGGTCACCCTGGTTCAATACCTGGTCAAGCCATACAGCGAGGCCAAAATGATAACAACAATAATAATAATGATAATTCTCTAATGATTATTTATTCTGTTTCTTCTTACTGGTTGGATATTGTATTTCCAGGATTGATATGTTTTCTTATTTTTCTCTCTTTTATTGTCCACCCCTTTTTTCCTACTTTATCAGAATTCTTCCAGCCTTTATACTGAACTTTTTTTTCAGCTACCATATTTTTAATATCCAAAAGCTCTTCCTTACTGTTTGCTCCTTTTTAAAAAGTAATTTTCTATTTTTTTTTCAACATTTTACTCTCTGAGGACAACAGGATGAAGTTGAAGGAATTTTCTGCTCTCAGTATTGTCTTCTGTTTCCTCTGAGTTCCTTTCTCCTTTGTTTACTTCATGTTGAAGGCCTTCTTCCAAAGATCAATTATCTTTCGACAGCCTATCATCCTTAAGAGTGAGTCATGGGTTTCTAATATGGTCATAGAGTAGCTGGAGAATTTCAGAGGAAGGGGGCCACCAAATGTCAGTATCTATGGGTCCTTTCTCTAGGATGGTTCATCATGGTTTAGTTTCCTCTGAGAAGGATCTTCTAATATCCCTGCTTGGGTGTGGAGTGGTAAGGCTGCCAGTATACTAGAGCTGATCAGAGAAAGGGAGTTGTACTGTTCAGAGGCAGAATGTCCTTTAATCTCCTCGTTTTCAATTCTATTCTGGCCCAGCCTTTCCAGTCCTCAATGTCCCCAAGTCCAGATAATCTTTGTTTCTCCAGAGACTCCTACAAAGGTGGGGGGAAATGGCTTCCTTATTTAGCCAGGTAAGAGTGGGCTCTGAGGGTCTGGCTGCTCTTCATAAAGACTTTCAAATAAATTTCCATCCACTGTGTCACCCTGCTTCTTGTGATACCCAGTGCCTCTAATTCCGAAGCCTTTCCAGAGAGCTGTGAGTCAGCTTGCTTTCCATCTGCACCACTCTCCACAGGCACTTGGCTTTGACCTTTCTACCACTCTACTAAGTCATGCACCATCCTTACACCCACTTTCCATCTTTGTATCTTGTGGTTTAGGGTTATTTATTAATATGTCTCCTTGATTTATCAAAGATGGAGCTTATGCCTTCTTTTCTTGCTTTCCCTATTTGGAGATGATTTTCTGAGAAAAGAATAATGAATGAAGGGTAAAGAAAGAGAGTAGGTATCTGTTTATTCAGATAGTGGCTCAGAATCCGCCTGCAATGAGGGAGACCTGGGTTCAATCCCTGGGCTGGGAAGATCTTCTGGAGAAAGGAACAGCTACCCACTCCAGTATTCTGGCCTGGAGAATCCCCATGGACAGAGGAGTCTGGTGGTCTATAGTCCATGGAGTCACAAAGAATCGAACATGACTGAGCAACTCAACACAGTACAGTCATCTTGAAACTAGAAGTCTAGCATTTTTGATTTCACAGATCTTTTATCACAACATACTCTTCTGTCAGTTCCACTTTGATTCATAATTTGTCTTCCAGACTTTCTGGGTAACTAACCATCTTACTTTACTGGTTTCAGATATGCAACGTTTAGTTTATTAGTAAATTAACAAGTTCCACACCTATCTATCATATCCCATTTGCAGTAACTGTTGTCTGCAATTGAATAGGGCACTGAACTTGCATATAACTAGGAAGAAATTGTTTATTAATTGAAAGGGCATTAGTTACCAGTGTCTCATGGGCTTTTACTTATTAGATAGGCTGACCATTCTTCGCTTGCCTTCCTGTCTTTCCATTCTCACACTTCTCTGTACCACCAGGAAACTGATTTCTGTGAATAACTTCCCTAGCCCATCCCAACTCACATCTATTCCCACCCCTTTCACTCTTTCCCTGCCTCACTGCATTTCTGGCAACATTACTCTATAGCTGCAGCTCCCGAAGTATAATGGCTTCAGGTTTCACAGGGAAACCCTTCCTAGTTGCTTCCCTTGACCCTCCCCATGCCTCTGTAAATAGTCTCTTTATTAAACTCCCTTCAATTATACCCTGTGAGCTATTCATTTCCTATGAAGACACTGACTGATATATCAGAAAAAAAAAAAGATTTTGAAATAACTCATCTCTAAAGTCCCTTGAGTTCTTGTGTTCTATAATTTTTATAAGCGTCAAGGATATACTTGGCACTTAACTAAAGACTTTGGGCAAATTTGGGGCTTCTTTTCAGTCAAGATTTCGTCTTACTATAGCAAAGAAACTCTTCAAACAAATATGCTCAGGCCCTAGGAAATATAAGCACTGTCACTATAAGTTAGACTAACATGAAAAGTTGGGTCATACATATTGTGCCCTTTAGGCAAGAGAGTGAGATAGTCCTGGTAAAGTACATTTATTTCTGTTTTTAATTTTTAAAAATTTAGTACAATTGACATACATTATATTAGCTTTCAGTTCAGTTCAGTCACCCAGTCATGTCCAACTCTGTGAACCCCATGGAATGCAGCACACCAGGCTTCCCTGTCCATCACCAACTCCCAGAGTTAGCTCAAACTAATGCCCACAAGTTGGTGATGCCATCCAGCCATCTCATCCTCTGTTGTCCCCTTCTCTTGCCTTCAATCTTTCCCAGCATCAGGGTCTTTTCCAATGAGTCATACCTTGCATCAGGTGAAAAAAGTATTGGAGCTTCATTCAGCTTCACCATCAGTCCTTCCAATGAACATTCAGGACTGATTTCCTTTAGGGTTGACTGGTTGGGTCTCCTTGCAGTCCAATGGACTCTTAAAAGTCTTCTCCAACACCACAGTTCAAAAGCATCAATTCTTTGGCACTCAACTTTCTTTATAGTCCAACTCTCACATCCATACATGACTACTGGAAAAGCCATAGCTTTGACTGGATGGAACTTTGTCAGCAAAGTAATGTCTCTGCTTTTTATATTTCCTTTAGGTAATGATATATAATGATTCAATATTTGTATGTATTATGAAATGAAATCATCACAAGTTTAACATCCATCACTATACCTGGTTACAAAATTTTTTTTCTTGTGATGAGAACTTTTAAGATTTACTCTCTTAGAAACTTTCAAATAAGAAATACAGCACTATTAACTATAGTCACGATGCTGTACCCCCATTACATATTTATTTAACTGAAAATTTGTACCATTTGATTCCCTTCAGCCATTTCACCCATCCCTCACCTCTGGCAACTACTAATCCATTCTCTGTATCTATGAGCTTGGTATTTTATTTTTACTTATTTTTCTTTAGTGGTGGTGGTTTAGTTGCTAAGTCGTGTTCAAATCTTGCGATCCCATGGACTATGCCCGCCAGGCTCCTCTGTCCATGGGATTCTCCAGGCAGGAATACTGGAGTGGGTTGTCATTTCATTCTCCAGGGTATCTTCCCGAGCCAGGAATTGAACCTGTGTCTCCTGCATTGCAGGCAGATGATTTACCAACTAAGCTATGAAGGAAGACACCACATATAAATGAAATCATTGGTACAATATTTGTCTTTCTCTGTCTGACATTTCACTTTAGCATAATGCCCTCAAGGCCCAGCCATGTTGTCACAAATGGCAAAATTTCATGGCTAAATAATATTCCATTGTGTATATACACACATATACACATACCACATCATCTTTATCCATTCATCCCTCAATGGTTATAGGCTGTTTCCTTTTCTTGGCTATTGTAAATTATGTATATGGGAATGTACATATCTTTCTGAATCAATGCTTTCATTTTCTTCAAATAAATATCCAGAATTGAAATTGCTGGATCATATGACAATTTAATTTTTAATTTTTTTGAGGAATCTCCATACTAATTTTATAGTGGCTGCACCAACTTACATTCCCACTAACAGTGAGCAAGGATTCCGTTTTCTTCACATACTCAGCAACACTTATTATCTCTTATCTTTTTTATCACAGTCATTCTCACAGATATGATATCTCATTATAGTTTTGATATTCATTTCTCTTATGATTAATGATGTTGAGCATCCTTTCCTGTGTTTTTTGGCCATCTGTATGTCCTATTGGGAAAGCTATTCAGATCCTCTCTCATTTTTTAATTGGATTATTTGGGTTTGGGGTTTTTTTGTTTTTTTGTTTTTTGCTACTGAGCTATATGTGTTCTTTACATTTTTTTAATATTGACCCCTTGTCAGATATTATGATTTGCAAATGTTTTCTCCCTATTAGCTTGTCTTTCCATTTCGTTGATGGTTTCCTTTGCTGGCAGAAAGTTTGATATAATTCCTTTGTTTTTTGTTTGTTTTTGTTTTGTTTTGTTTGCTTTTGTTGCCTTTGCTTTTGGTGTCAAATCCAAAAAGTCATCACCAAGATTAATGTCAAAGAGCTTACTGTTTAGGTTTTCTTCTACTACTTTTATGGTTTTAGGTCTTGTATTCAACTCTTTAATATATTTTGATTTATTGGAGGGGTATGATGGAAGATAAAGGTCACTTTCACTCTTTTGCAAGTGACATCCAGTTTTTCCAATACCATTTACTAAAGAGACTGTCCCTTACCCATTGTGTTTTCTTGGCTCCTCTGTTGTAAACTAACTGACCAAATATGCATGGGTTCATTTCTGGACCCTCTATTCTGTTCCATTGATCTATGTATCTGTTTTTATACCGAATACATTTGCTTTTTTTGACTTTGAAACACAGAGACAGCCAGAATTAATCCCAAAGATACAAGGTTTCTTTTTATCTCCTATTCTTCTTTTCCCTTAGATATTCTACCATCAGAAAGCCAGGAAAATGTGAAAAATAAGTTTTACCAATCCTCCCTTTAAAAAGAATGAATTCCTTGACCTCTGCCCCAACCACAGACACCAGATTATCTCTTTTTCCAGGCATATCTAGACTTTTTGTATACACTGAAGTTTTCTACTTTCTCATCTCTCATAGATCCTTCAATTCATTTCTATTTTAAGCTGCTCTTGTCAAGGTTTTCTTCAGCTTCTTTGATGCTAAATTCAATGGATACTTCTTTGTCTTACTTAACCTCTCAGCAGCATTTGACCCCACTGCTACTCTTTCATGAAATATTATTTTCCTTATCTTTGCTGTTACCTGACTTTTCTACTTTTTCCTCCTAAATGTCTGATTGCTCCTCAGTCTCTTCAAGTGGACATCTCTTCCTCTGTCCATCCCTCAAATCTTCATGCTTGTTGGAATTCTGTCTTAGTCGTCCTTCTCTTTCTATCTACATTCTTCCACTGGATGGTCTCCTCCACTCCTATGGCTTCAGAAATCAATTATATGCTAATGACTCTCAAGTAGACCATGTCAAGTCTGAATATTCCTCCTGGCTTTCAGAGATACTCTTTGTAACTAAACACTAGGTAACTCCATCAGTTTGCCCACAAATTCTTCATACTCATTTTGCTTTCCCTTCAAACCTAATTTTTCATCTATATTCCTTATCCCAGTGAAACATACCAAGCCAGAGACCTGGGTATAATCCTTGATTCTCTGGGTCCCACATCCAATAAATAATCAAGTCTTATTGATTCTGTTGGAGATATACCTTAAATCTATCATCTAATTCTCTCCCCATTCTCACCACCACTTCTGTAGAAGTGGCATCTCTCTACTGCTAAGATAGTTATCCTCAAGTCTAGATCCTATAATAGACCCGGGGCAATCTTTTCAAAATATAATCAGTTTATTCTCTTCCTAAAGTCTGCAATGGTTTTACAAACTGCTAACCAAATAAAGCCCAAATTGCTCAACATGGTTTACAAGGCCCAACATCTGGTCTCCTACCCTGTATTTCAAATTATTATGTGTCAGCTAAATTAAGCCTCTTTTAGTTCCTCCAACAAGCCATGATCACTCTTACTCTAGACAACTTCACATGATCTTTCCTCCCCCGTAACATGACTATCCAATGTTATCAGTGTTATCCTGCTATTAGTAGTTCTTTTTTGGCCTATCAGTACTTCTTGACTAACATCTATGAATTCCTCTGTCTCAGCTTAGATGTACTCCGTTCAGTTCAGTTGCTCAGTCGTGTCAGACTCTTTGTGACTCCACCGACTGCAGCATGCCAGGCCTCCCTGTCCATCACAAACTCCTGGAGTTTACTCAAACTCATGTCCATTGAGTTGGTGAGACCATCCAACCATCTCATCCTCTGTCGTCCCCTTCTCCTCCTGCCTTCAATCTTTCACAACATCAGGGTCTTTTCCACTTAGTAAGTTCTTCACATCAGGTAGCCAAAGCATTGGAGTTTCAGCTTCAACATCAGTCCTTCCAATGAATATTCAGGCCTGATTTCCTTTAAGATGGACTGGTTGGATCTCCTTGCAGTCCAAGGGACTCTCAAGAGTCTTCTCCAACACCACAGTTCAAAAGCATCAATTCTTTGGCACTCAAATTCTTTATAGTCCAACTCTCACATCCATACATGACTACTGGAAAAATCGTAGCTTTGACTAGATGGATCTTTCTTGGCAAAGTAACATCTCTGCTTTTTAATATGTTGTCTAGGTTGGTCATAACTTTTCTTCCAAGGAGCAAGTGTCTTTTAATTTCATGGCTGCAATCACCATCTGAAGTGATTTTAGAGCCCCCCAAAATAAAGTCTGTCACTGTTTCCACTGTTTCCCCACCTATTTGCCATGAAGAGATGCGACCAGATGCCATGATCTTAATTTTCTGAATGTAGAGCTTTAAGCCTACTTTTTCACTCTCCTCTTTCACTTTCATTAAGAGGCTTTTTAGTTCTTTGCTTTCTCCCATAAGAATGGTGTCATCTGCATATCTGAGGTTATTGATATTTCTCCTAGCAATCTTGATTCCAGTTTGTGCTTCATCCAGCCCAGCGTTTCTCATGATGTACTCTGCATATAAGTTAAATAAGCAGGGAGACAATATACAGTCTTGGTGTACTCCTTTCCCAATTTGGAAACAGTCTGTTGTTCCATGTCCAGTTCTAACTGTTGCTTCCTGACCTGCATACAGATTTCTCAAGAGTCAACTCAGGTAGCCTGGTATTCCCCTCTCTTTAAGAATTTTCCACAGTTTGTNTCTTGGTGTACTCCTTTCCCAATTTGGAAACAGTCTGTTGTTCCATGTCCAGTTCTAACTGTTGCTTCCTGACCTGCATACAGATTTCTCAAGAGTCAACTCAGGTAGCCTGGTATTCCCCTCTCTTTAAGAATTTTCCACAGTTTGTCACGTCACACAGTCAAAGGCTTTGGCGAAGTCAATAAAGCAGAAATAGATGTTTTCCTGAAATTCTCTTGCCTTTTCGATGAGCCAACAGATGTTGGCCATTTGATCACTGGTTCCACTGCCTTTTCTAAATCCAGCTTGACCATTTGCAAGTTCATGGTTCATGTATTGTTGAAGCCTAGTTTGGAGAATTTTGAGCATTACTTACTAGCATGTGAGATGAGTAAAATTGTGCAGTAGTCAGAGCATTCTTTGGCATTGCTTTTCTTTGGGATTGGAATGAGAACCGACCTTTCCATTCCCGTGGCCACTGCTGTGTTTTCCAAGTTTGCTGGCATGTTGAGTGCAACACTTTCACAGCATCATCTTTTAGGATTTGAAATAGCTCAACTGGAATTCCATCACATCCACTAGCTTTGTTTGCAGTGATTCTTCCTAAGGCCCACTTGACTTTGCATTCCAGGATGTCTGGCTCTAGGTGAGTAACTACACCATCCTGATTATCTGGGTCATGAAGATCTTTTTTTTACAGTTCTTCTGTGTATTCTTGCCACTTCTTCTTAATATCTTCTGCTTCTGTTAAGTCCATACCATTTCTGTCCTTCATTGTGCCCATCTTTGCATGAAATGTTCCCTTGCTATCTCTAATTTTTTTGAAGAGATCTCTAGTCTTTCCCATTCTGTTGTTTTCCTCTATTTCTTTGCACTGATCACTGAGAAAGGCTTTCTTACCTCTCCTTGCTATTCTTTGGAATTCTGCATGCAAATGGGTATATCTTTCTTTTCCTCCTTTGCTTTTTGCGTCTTTTCTTTTCACAGCTATTTGTAAGGCCTCTTCAGACAGCCATTTTGCTTTTTTGTATTTCTTTTTCTTGAGGATGGTCTTGATCCATCTCTCCTGTACAGTGTCATGAACCTCTGTCCATAGTTCTTCAGGCACTGTTTATCAGATCTAATCCCTTGAATCTATTTCTCATTTCCAGTGTATAATCATAAGGGATTTGTTTTAGGTCATACCTGAATGGTCTAGTGGTTTTCCTTACTTTCTTCAAGTCTGAATTTGGCAATAAGGATTTCATGATCTGAGCCACAGTCAGCTCCCGGTCTTGTTTTTGCTGACTGTATAGAGCTTCTCCATCTTTGGCTGCAAAGAATATAATCAATCTGATTTCGATATTGACCATCTGGTGATGTCCATGTATAGAGTCTTCTCTTGTGTTGTTGGAAGAGGGTGTTTGATATGACCAGTGCGTTCTTGGCAAAACTCTATAGATGTACTATATTCTCTAAATCTGGATTAGATTTACTCCCATAGCACACTAGTATCCACTTATCAAACTCTGTTATAGTTGTCTATTCACTCATCTCTATTCCCTTTTTTAGATCATAAGTACTATTAATATGAAGGCTAAAACTATACCTATTATATTACCAACGCCTTGACCATTAGCTGGCACAAAGTAGGCACTAGGGACGTAGTGACTGAATGNATAGCACACTAGTATCCACTTATCAAACTCTGTTATAGTTGTCTATTCACTCATCTCTATTCCCTTTTTTAGATCATAAGTACTATTAATATGAAGGCTAAAACTATACCTATTATATTACCAACGCCTTGACCATTAGCTGGCACAAAGTAGGCACTAGGGACGTAGTGATTGAATGATAAATGAAGAAACAAATAAACCACCAGATTAAACATAGCACCAGTGGAAGCAGATTTTACACATGAACTTTCTTTCCCTTACTTTCTCTCTTCTCAAGAAACAACAACAAATTAGTTATCCTTACCTCCAAATAAGCAATTGCTTACAAAGGATTAATTAGTGCATAGTTACAATGGCAGTTAAAGAGAATTCTATCTGAGCCTTTGCTTTCTTCTTCATTTTTCTCTTCCTACAAATAAAATTTTTGAACTGAAAGTTTAAGCAGATCGAAGAAAGACATGTAGCTGACTTTCTCTTGATCTGCCTATTGCCCAGTCTATATCCCTAGACATCTGTAAATGTGGTAGTACATGTACAAGAGATAAAAAAGAACATATGATAATATTTTTTTTGAACCAGACATCCAAAACATTAATTAAAGCTGAGCATACCTACTCTGAACTGTGAAATCAGAGATTTATGTGAACTTGTAAAGTTGAGGCTTTCTGACCTCTTGTAGAATTTATGTCTTCTTTAAATAAGCATTTCCTCTTTGCAATGAAGTATTTTTTTCAAGTTTATTTTAGCAACTAAGCTGCTGGTATAAATAGATATGTTATTCAGTTCCTTTATTGCCTAGTTTTCACCCTTTTTACCCATTTCTTGTCAAATATTTAACTGAAGGTTTTGGGTGAAAATAAGCAGGCCCAATTATGAAGCTAGAATTTCTTCCCTGAAGTTCACTTGTTAATAAGGTGATTTAAAAAGACCTCCATGCATTCAATCTCCTGACTTACTCTAAGAGCATTTTGATACAGCTCTTCACATATTCGCTTACTGTTTGGAAAGCATCAACTACCTTGTAGTTTATCACAAGCAGAATTTGCTAAGTTACAACTCATGCCCCATGTGTGCAGTCCTTTCAGGTAAGACAAAGTTTTTCAATCAAACAAAGGCATTCTAATTTTGAGATCTGGATACTAATCCTTTAGAAAGAGGGGATTCTATCAGGTTAAATTTTTCAAATTGGTTACCTTGGATAGGTTCATGCCCAGCACTGTGAGTGTCACCAAGCCAGCACAACAGACCAAAGCACTGGAGCTGGAGAGGCCAGAACTCGGTGGGATGTTTCCATCTACCAAGCAGTTCATTCCAGTCAGGTCACTGAGACCAAAGTGTTCCTAGAATAGAAGGAAAAATAGCACTAGTAACTCTGCTTGGATTCAAGGAGTAGCAGAAAGTTCTTTCATTCCTCAGAGAGCAAAAGCCTCACAATGGACTTATTATGCTACTTATAGAAACAACTTGTACAACTCAATTTAGTTCAGTCCATACATGACATTTTATTTAATGGCTGTTGGCCACAGGGCACTATAATTTGAAGACTAATTTTTACTTTGTTGAACAAAAAGCTACTGATCCATTTCCTAAAATTGCTCTGAATGGTGTTTTTCATGAATATGAATTGATTTAAACAAATATGGAGAAATATTAAACAATTATAATTCAAGTAGCAAGACAAGAAATACATAATTATTACTGACGCAGGTTAAATCTCTATATAGCACATCCCAACACTCTGTCATTGTAAAAGTCTAACACCAAGCTGTGGTTTGTTTCTATGCAGTATTCTATGTAATACTTTTCTTCAGAGGACCTTCCAACCTTTCTCAGTTCTATTTTATTTATGGAAAAACCTAGGTACCAAAGAGTAAGAGACTTTCCCAAGATTACATATAGAGAAATGGAAGTAGGACTGAGGTCTCTGATTTCTGGTTGAGAACTTCCCCACTGCGGTCAGAAACCTGGGCCAGCATACTGTCACTGTGATTTAATGTAAGTCAGCGATATGAGGAAATCCAGATTTTTACCCGAGTTTATAGATACAATTTAGCCATATGGTAGCTTTCAAGACAGCCAAATTAGAATTCAACCACAAATGAGAATGCAGACTCTTAAAGCAGGGAAACTCTATTTCTACAAAGTAGGAAAGTCCAAAAAAATAATCAGACTCTGATCTCAAGATCGAGCTCTAAGATACGTAGATTAATATGTAGGGTGATGACACTTAGGATGATATCATATCATATCCTTTGTGGTTTGGGATTAAAAATAAATTCAAGGTAACTTCCTTCTCAAGAAAAAGTACCACCATGTTTACAGATTATTTAGAGGGTTCAAGACCAAAGTACAAAATACTACCATATTACATAATTATGCATTTCATCATACATATTATTCTAGGGAGAAATTTCAATAAACTAGATAAAATAGCCAAAGTAACAACAAAACTCTGTAAATAAAAGACCAGTTTTTTCCTCTTTTTTTAATCTCTTTTTCCCCTAAACTGGCAAAACTCATCCAGAAGAGATTTAGTTGGATGTACTTCTCTTCTTGATTTCAAATGATCTAAAAATTTCCTTTCCAGAAATATAAATTATAAACTGAAATATTGCTGCTGTCAATGCCCTTTCACATGGAACATCAGACAGCTTGTTTAAAAAAATCCTTGGAGAACGCTATATATTTAACCATAAACTGATCCACAGAGTGTCTTGAATGTGAATCATACTTACTAACTTATCACGCAATGTTTAAATTAAAATGTACAACAGATTCAAAATGCAAATGGGGTTTGCCAAATTTAGAAATAGTGCTATCCCATAAGGATAACATGTTTAATTTAATATAAACAGATTATCCACTGGAACTTTCTAGTATTTGAATTTGAAGGTTTCTAAAAGGCTAACATTTAAATTACTTCTCTGCCAAACATTCATTACACAGACCTGCTTTTGCACGTAAGCTGTCAAATCAAAAGGGAAGGTTGTAAGACCTGAAATTCTCAAATACAACACAAGGCACATTTGTTCTTTTGGTCACTTTATCCATATGCTATAGAAAACATGTTGCTACAAGAAAGATGAAATTGTATTTGCCAACAAATGTTTCCAAATACTGTAATTCCCACTAATGCTTGTGACAAGCCAAATGATTTGAAGATTTAAAACCTGTCAGTAACTTTTCCTGTACGTTGTTACCATCTGTCTGGGAAAAAGAAAGGAAGGAAGAGATGGGGGCAGGGGAAGAAAGGGAAGTAGGGAGAAAGAAAGATACATACAGAACCACCATAATTAGAGTACAGGATTATACAACAGAAATAAATGTGATGCATATCTGTAATGGATATGCCACTGAATCCTACACTACTCATGACGAAGTTTCAGATAGCACCTTCAGACAGTAAAGAACACGAGCTCTCTAAAACATGAATTTTAGCAAACAAATCAAATTGACTTAGCAAATCAATTTTCTTTCTTCCTTCATACTTTTTTAATTAGGAGAGAAAGTAGAAATATTTCATCTTCTCATACATGACATTAGAGATATTCAAAGTATTCAGTGTTTCCAGGAAAACCCTTATTTTCCTTATTAAAATCAGTATATCTTTTTTTAAACCCCATCTGAAGTACTAATAACAAAACTAAGTTAGCATTGATTGAATGTCTACTATGTGTCAAGCACTGTGTGATCCTTCCAACAACTCTTTGTTGAGATAATAATAACGTATTTCACACACAGCAAATCTGAGACTTAAGGAGTTAAATCAACACAGCTGAGTAGAGTCTAGACTCAAACCCAGGGCTGTCCAGCTCTAAATTCTATTACAGTGTGCACTTATACATCACTAGAACAAAATGTAAATAATACTACCAGAATGTATCTTTCTAAAGAAAATTTCAACAAAGATTTGAAAACTAGAACAAAGTATCAAATGCACGTGACTTATGAACAGCCACTACAGCCCCTGATGAACACCACCCAGAAAGAGTCATATCTACTCTGCTGCTGCTGCTGCTGCTAAGTTGCTTCAGTCATGTCCGACTCTGTGCGACCCCATAGATGGCAGCCCACCAGGCTCCCCTGTCACTGGGATTCTCCAGGCAAGAACACTAGAGTGGGTTGCCATTCCTTCTCCAATGCATGAAAGTGAAAAGTGAAAGGGAAGTCGCTCAGTCGTGTCCGACTCTTAGCGACCCCATGGACTGCAGCCTACCAGGCTCCTCCGCCCATAGGATTTTCCCCTGAAATACGTTCATGAGCAAAACAAAGCTGAAACATCAGCACTGAAAGGAGACAAAAATGATATAGTAAATGAAATAAATCTTGATATAATACACATGATAACCTCAACTGCTAGTAGCTGCTTTATACTGATTTACCTGAATTCCTTTAAATCCACAAAGGAAATAGTTGTGCCACAGAGGCTTGGTTTTGTCAATCTGGATGTTATTAGCACTAGTACTGAAGTCCCTGCAAAAGCAAACAACAGTTAATTGAAGTCTAGAGGCTTTGTGCTACAGAATGGATGGCTGACTGCTGCCATCTTGTGCCAGGACAATAACAGTGACATTTTATTTTCCATTTGCTTCTCATATACGTATTCCACAGTCTACCCAAAAATCAACAAACATCTCCAGCTGCTAAAAATTAAGAAAAGTTTTGGTGACCTTAATAACTAAACTACTTTCAACTGGCCCTTTTTACTTCCTGAAGGGGAGAGAAATGAATATATTTTAGCATAATCTACATCACTGTATTTCATAATGGCCTTTATTAAGTTGGTATAAACCACATAAATGCTTATCCTTTGGGCCTGCTGTTTGGCATACCTTTTAATAGAACACAAGTACTCAAACCCTTCTTTCCCCACACTCTCTGCCACCCATCCAATTTTACCATCTGCACAGTTTAAGAAAAAGAAGGAATAAACAAAGCAAATGATGCTTCTAATGGATCATAACTCATTGAGTAAAATGAGATTCCATGATTGCATATGAGTATAAAATAACAAATGAATAAATAGCTAAATGAAGGAGAATGGAAAGTACTTCCTTAGAGCAAAATGCCAACTAATAGAAGAAATAATAAAAATCGAAAAATCACTATTTGGCAAATGCCATGACAATTATTTCAGGAAGGAATCATCAATGGATGCTAAAGTTACTGAGTAAAAACTTGATGAGAAACAAGATATCTATATAAACTTGAAGTATTTCCTTACCAGATATCTGCTGAAAAGGAAAAAAGTAGTAACTTTATGGTAATCTGACAGGCAACTCCTTACCCAAATGATCAAAATTAACAACAGTTAAAGGAACATCACGTGCCTCCTTGATATGATGCACCGAGGACACATCAGTTGACATGTGGGAATTCTTCATACTATTTTTGTGACTTCCTTGAAAGTCAAAAGTTATTTCAAAATGAAAAATAGATAGGCTTCTAAATCAGCCCAAAGAATAAAATATGTGAAGTGGGAGAGGGGTGGAGATGAAATCAAAAGTGAGGAAATAAGTAACATTCCCACACTGACTGAATGCCCTTCATATATAGCTAACTAAATAACTACTATGAGCCACTCACTGCAGCAGGTGCCTTCCAAGCATTATCTTAATAACATGGACATATTATCTTCTAAGAAAAATATGGGATGACCACTTAACTGTGCGAGGCATTCACAGGAATATAAAGGTAAAATGTGAAGGGCTTATCCTTCAAGTCTCTGTAATCTAGCCAAGACAGCATGAGCACAAATCACACTCACATTACCACTGTCATGTGATGGTATGTAACATGGGTGGGATGCAAGGCCAAGAGGGCACCTGCTTGGCTGCACTCCATAGGCCTGCAAATCCTGTAGCTGCCCAGGCTTGAGATCTAAGAAAGAGCCTAGAGATAGCAACAGAGATATCAATGGTTTGTTGGATCAAGGATCTTACAAGTCTGCAGCAAAAGACGCTGCCCCACTGTGTATGGCAGACAAAAGCCAAGACATGGCAGAATAGCCCCTTTCTATTCAGGGAAGAAGGAGGCTACCATTTACAGGGGGAATTGATGTCAGGTTGGCTCATCAGTTACCAGGGAAACCAGCAGCTGGGATCCGTGGCAAACTCACGATTAAGCACTAATTAAGCCCTATGATTAGGGTACAGGTGAAGCAGGGACTGGTACAGCAGGAGATGTACAGAGAGCAAGAGAACAGCCATTTTGAATGGCCTGACCATACAACAATTAGAGTATAAAGCACATTAGAGTATAAAGGGGAGGCTTTCCTGGAGGCTCAGAGAGACCTAGTGACTCTCCAGGGACCCAAACAGCCTGACTCCAGCCCTCAAACACTTTACTATCACCCACAGGAATTAAAATTTATTGACCATAGTCAATAAGAGGTCCCAGAAGTTGGAAAGCAGAAAAGATTATATTAGCAAAACTGAATGGGCTCTGTTCCAAGATAAGCAGATCTTGGAAGCCACCACAAAGAAAAATCAAGGAAGAGGGCTGGGGGACAAGGGTGATGGTATACTAGGGAAACTAGTAGAGGAGGAAATTTGTGCATATGTAGGAAGTTAGATGAGAAACATCAAAGAAAAAGCTAATAATCCTCGATCTAATTCCTTCAGACTTAGAAGCACAGCTTAAGAACCACAATGTGATGTAACCACACATTTAAGAAAGTGGATAAAACATTTAAAAAAACATGTTGGCAAACATATGGAGCAACTGGAACTCCAATACCCTGGTGTACGAATGTAAAATTACACAACCACTTTCAAAAACAGGCAAATTCTTAAGATAAACCAGACAGTCCACTCCTGGGTATTTACCGAACAAAACACGTGTCCATGCATAGATTTGTACACAAATATTCATAGCAGGTCATACCTGAATGATCTAATGGTTTTCCTTACTTTCTTCAATTTAAGGAAGTCTTAATTCGGCAAAAAAGAGTTCATGTTCTGAGCCATAGTCAGCTCTCAGTCTTGTCTGTGATGACTATATAGAGCTTCTCCATCTTTGGCTGCAAAGAATATAATCAATTTGAATTCAATACTGACCATCTGGTGATGTCCACATGTAGAGTCTTCTCTTGTGTTGTTGGAAGGGGGTGTTGCTATGATTAGTGCATTCTCTTGGCAAAACTCTGTTTGCCTTTGCCCTGCTTCAGTTTGTACTCCAAGGTCAAATTTGTCTGTTACTCCAGGTATCTCTCGACTTGCTACTTTTACATTCCAGGCCCCTATAATAAAAAGGACATCTTTATGGGGTGTTAGTTCTAGAAGGTCTTATAGGTCTTCATAGAGCTGTTCAACTTCAGCTTCTTCAGCATTACTGGTCGGGACATAGACTTAGATTACTGTGATATTGAATGGTTTGCCTTGGAAATGAACAGAGATCATTCTGTCATTTTTGAGATTGCATTTAAGTTCTGCATTTCAGACTCTCTTGTTGACTATGATGGCTATTCCATTTCTTCAAAGGGATTCTTGCCCACAGTAGTAGATATAATGGTCATCTGAGTTAAATTCCCCCATTCCAGTCCAGTTTAGTTTGCTCATTCCTAAAACGTCGATGTTCACTTTTGCCATCTCCTGTTTGACCACTTCCAAATTGCCTTGATTCATGGACCTAATATTCCAGGTTCCTATGCAAAATTGCTCTTTCTAGCACTGGATTTTACTTCAATCACCAGTCACATCCACAACTGGGTGCTGTTTTTGCTATGGCTCCATCTCTTCATTCTTTCTGGAATTATTTCTCTGCTGATCTCCAATAGCATATTGGGCACCTACTGACCTGGGGAGTTCATCTTGCAGTGTCCTATCTTTTTGCCTTTTCATGCTTTTCAGGGTGGTAAATAGATACAAGGGATTATTAGATATGACAGAGTGTCTGAAGAACTATGGATGGAGGTTCATGACATTTTACAGGAGGCAGAGATCAAGACCATCCCCGAGAAAAAGATACACAAAAAGGCAAAATGGTTGTCTGAGGAGGCCTTACAAATAGCAGTGAAAAGAAGTGAACAGCAAAGGAGAAAAGGAAAGATATACCCATTTGAATGCAGGGTTTCAAAGAATAGCAAGGAGAGATAAGAAAGCCTTCCTCAGTGATCAGTGCAAAGAAATAGAGGAAAACAAAAGAATGGGAATGACTAGAGATCTCTTCAAGAAAATTAAAGATACAAAGGGAACATTTCATGCCATGATGGGCACAATAAGGACAGAAATGGTATGGAACTAACAGAAGCAGAAGATACTAAGAAGAAGTAGCAAGAATACACAGAAGAACTATTCAAAAAAGATCTTCACAACCAAGATAATCACGATGATCACTCACCTAGAGTCAGATATTCTGGAATGCAAAGTCAAGTGGCCCTTAGGAAGCATCACTATGAATAAAGCTAGTGGAGGTGATGGAACTCCATTGAACTATTTCAAATCCTAAAAGGTGAAAAAATTGTGAAAGTATTGCACTCAATACGCCAGCAAATTTGGAAAACTGAGCAGTGGCCACAGGACTGAAAAAGGTCAGTTCCCATTCAAATCCCAAAGAAAGGCAATNCTAGAGCCAGATACTCTGGAATGCAAAGTCAAGTGGCCCTTAGGAAGCATCACTATGAATAAAGCTAGTGGAGGTGATGGAACTCCATTGAACTATTTCAAATCCTAAAAGGTGAAAAAATTGTGAAAGTATTGCACTCAATATGCCAGCAAATTTGGAAAACTCAGCAGTGGCCACAGGACTGAAAAAGGTCAGTTCCCATTCAAATCCCAAAGAAAGGCAATGCCAAAGAATGCTCAAACTACCGCACAATTTCACTCATTTCACATGCTAATAAAGTAAAATTCTCCAAGCCAGGCTTCAACAGTACGTGAACTATGAACTTCCAGATGTTCAAACTGGATTTAGAAAAGGCAAAGGAACCAGAGATCAAATAGCCAACATCTGCTGGATCATCAAAAAGGCAAGCGAATTCCAAAAAATCATCTATTTCTGGTTTATTGACTTCGCCAAACCTTTGACTACGTAGATCACAACAAACTGTGGAAAATTCTTAAAGAGATGGGACTACCAGACCACCTCACCTGCCTCCTGAGAAATCTGTATGCAGGTCAAGAAGCAACAGTTAGAACCAGACATGGAAAAACAGAATGTTTCCAAATTAGGAAAGGAGTACGTCAAGGCATTATATTGTCACCCTGCTTATTTAATTTATATGCAGAGTACATCATGAGAAATGCTGGCCTGGATGAAACACAAGCTGGAATCAAGACTCCTGGGAGAAATATCAATAACCTCAGATAGGCAGATGACACCACCCTTATGGCAGAAAGCAAAGAAAAACTAAAGAGACTCTTGATGAAAGTGAAAGAGAAGAATGAAAAAGTTGGCTTAAAGCTCAACATTCAGAAAACTAAGATCATGGCTTCCAGTCCCATCACTTCATGGCAAATAGATGGGGAAACAACGGAAACAGTGACAGACTTTATTTGGGGGAAGAGGCTCCAAAATCACTGCAGATGGTGACTGCATCCATGAAATTAAAAGACACTTGCCCCTTGGAAGAAAAGTTATGACCAACATAGACCGCATATTAAAAAGCAGAGACATTACTTTGCCAACAAAGGGCCATCTAGCCAAAGCTATGGTTTTTCCAGTAGTCATGTTTGCATGCGAGAGTTGGACCATAAAGAAAGCTGAGCACCAAAGAATTGATGCTTTTGAACTATGGTGTTGGAGAAGACTCTTGAGAGTCCCTTGGACAGCAAGGAGATCCCACCAGTCCATCCTAGAGGAATTCAGTCCTGAATATTCATTAGAAGGACTGATGCTGAAGCTCAAGTTCCAATACTTTGGCCACTTTATGGGAAGAACTGACTCATCTGAAAAAACCCTGATACTGGGAAAGACTGAAGGCATGAGAGAAGGGGACAACAGAGGATGAAACGGTTAAATGCCTTCACCAACTCAATGGACATGAGTTTGAGTAAACTCTGGGAGTTGGTGATGTACAGGGAGGCCTGGCATGCTGCATTCCATGGGGTAGCAAGAGTCAGACACAACTGAGCAACTGAACTGAACTGAACTGATTCATAACAGAATTATTCATAATAGCCAAAAGCTAGAAATAATCCAAATATTCACCAATGGTGAATAAAGAAATTATGGGTTCTTCATGGAATGCATGCTAGACAACATGTGGACAATTCTGGAAGGCATGCTGCATATGTCCTAAGGGTTCAGTGGAGTAAAGCCCCTTATTTACACAGGAGCTACCTGCCTTGATAATTCACCTCTGCTTCCCTAGTTGAGTCTCCATCCTCTTTCACTGCTGCTCCTGGCACTATTTCCCAAACGTCTCCCTCCTTCCACATCTATCTCAGGCTCTGCTTTTGTGGGGAAAAAAGTGAAATCCCCACATTTACCATGTGAGAGTGTTAAGTGAATCTGAGTGAATCAATATAACAAATTATGGCACCCAGTTTTAAATGGTTACAATGACACAAAATTGTATTTGAGATAATGTAAGATTTTCTTTAAAGGGTCCTGCTGCTGCTGATGCTAAGTCACTTCAATCGTGTCCGACTCTGTGCAACCCCATAGACGGCAGCCCACCAGGCTCCCTGTCCTTAGGATTCTCCAAGCAAGAACACTGGAGTTGGGTTGCCATTTCCTTCTCCAATGCATGAAAGTGAAAAGTGAAAGTGAAGTCGCTCATTCGTGTCCGACTCTTTGCAACCGCATAGACTGCAGCCTACCAGTCTCTTCCGCCCATGGGATTTTCCAGGCAAGAGTACTGGAGTGGGTTGCCATTGCCTTCTCCACGCCTTCTCCTTAAAGGGTCCTAAATGTACATAATATCTCACTCATGCCAAATAAACAGAAAAATGATCTTTCACAATAACTTTCACATAAAAGTCAGGAATTTTTATTATCTTGCATAACCTGGTATAGATACATATAAAATATTTGCTGAATGAATGAATATTACTGCAAGCAAACTGCCCGATGAACAATAAGCCAAAAATATAATGTGCCAATTACATACCAAGACCTTTTTTATAATTAACAAACCAGGTCCTGCTTAATATAAGTAAGCAGGGTTATCCAAGGAATGCAAAGAGTTCAGCATTGGAAAATATATTGGTATAATTCATAATATCTTAAAACTTATCTTCAATACTGTACAAGCATTTAATAAAATCCAATAATCATTGACTTTTTTAATCTTAGTAAAACTAGAATTAAAAAAACAACAACAGGGAATTCCTTGGTGGTCCAGTTGTTAGGATTTGGCACTTTCACTGCCAGGGCCAGGGTTTTAATCCCTGGTCAGGAACTAAGATTCCACAATTCATGTGGTATAGCCAAAACAGTAACAACAACCACAAAAATATGCCCTTAACTTGATAAAGCATATGTACTAGAAACCTATATCTACTGTGTTCCAGACTCGATGTTTGACACTGAGGCTAGAGCACTGGAGAAGTAACACTACCTGAAGTCACAGAGTTTACAATCTATGGGAATACTGGCAAGTAAGCAGATAATGATTATACAACATGGTAAAATGTTATGATAAGAGAATGAGAGGGTGGCCTAGTAATACAATAAAGATATATACCTTTACTTTGCTAGAGATAGTTAAGCTGAACAGATGATACATATCTTCTGGGCAAAGAGTTATTTTCATCCTTTTTTGACCCAGTATCTAAAATAATGTCAGACACATAATACGTCTTGAGTAAATGTTTCTCAGACTTTCCAGGTGGTTCATTGTAAAGAATCCACCTGCCAATGCAGGAGACACAGGTTCAATCCCTGGGTGAAGAAGATCCTCTGGAGAGGAAATGGCAATACACTCTAGTATTCTTGCCTGGGAAATCCCATGGATAAAGGAGCCTGGCAAGCTACAGTCCATGGAGTAGTAAAGAGTAGGACACAACTTAGTGACTAAACAATAACGACAATAAATGTTTCTTAAATAAATGAACAAAATGAACAAATATTAGATTAAATAGAAACAGATTGTTTTGAAGTCAGATACAAATTTTCAATAAATTAAATGACTTATTATAAATTTGATATTTCCTAAAGATACCATTTGAGTACAAATACAAAGACACACACCTATACCCATGCACACATCACACATATACATACATGGTAGCAATTCTAAATACTCACGGGTACAAGGGATTGGTATTGGCCAGCTGGAGAATATGTGTTTTCACAGGTTCCACAGCTATTAACATATCTTGTTCTACGGCCATAGGAAGAACAGAATATCCACAGTAATCTATATGCTCTCCTAGAATAAAGAGAAAGCATTTTTAAATCATTGCTGGCATATGAAACATAAGAAACTCAAATAAGTTGACATACAGGAAAAACTTGACCACTAGTCTGGTTTTAACAGAAAATAAAAATACTAAAGGCAGAAAGTGATTCAATTTTCTTTCTCTCACTGACATCTGAACCAGGAAATTTTGCTAGAATAAGTATATTAGTTATTAGTTTCTGCTAATATTTCAACTTCTTTAAATATTCACAAGTTTTTTCCACTTTCTAATTCATAATAATTATATTTGAATATTTATCTTTTGTGACTAGTTATATGGAGCATCAAGAAAAGCAATGTCTCCTTTCTCTGTTGTTCCTTTGTATTAACTTTTTCAATATGGACAATGGAAACCTTTAGCATCTTCTCTCTTATATTAATATTACATGAGTACCACTCTTTTCCTTACTAGCCAATAAACTCACTATGGTGAAGACTTGCTTTATTTATCTTCGTGGACCAATGAAATGCCTAACAAATTAGATAGACACTGATTAGTTGTGTTGAATGTGCTAGACATAGCTAGGATAAGGAAGAGGAAGCTAGAAAAAAATATTTAATTTTATATATAATAAGCAAATAGCAAACTATTCTTTTCATTTTAATTCCTCTATGAATCATCAACAGGAATTTTTTTGCCTGCTACCCTATAATGTTTCCTCCAAATTACCCATTTAAACTCAAGATTTTTATTCATAATATTAAAAAAAATAACAATTCAAGAAAGATGAGCTAAGCAAGCTCACATATATTTTCCTGAGACAGGTTTGTATATCTGATTGTTTCTCCTGCATTGGCAGGCAGATAATTTACCACTAGCGCCAGCTGGGAAGCCCTATCTGCTTGCTTCTGTGGCAGACATTGATCAACTAAGAAACATAAAATGTACAAAAGACGATTCAACCGCCTGATTACATTTTTAAATAAATATGATTCTACATAATATTACAGGCAGAAGTCTTTTGTTTCTACACTGATGTGCCCTTTAAAATAAGAAAATTAGGGTTGTTGTCTTTTTTAATGAATTGACAATGATGAGTGAACAATTCAAATGACAATTTAAAGTTGTCTTTCTCTCCAACTTCCTTCAAAACTACAATATAGAACAGTNACAAATAGCTCCCAAAAGCAAACTATAGGCTACTCTCACTTGTTAAAATGTGATAAAAAAAATCTAAATAAAATATTGGTAAATTTAATCCAACATATATTATTTTATATTATTTTATAATGTATGTGACCAGAGCTTTATCCAGGAATATGTAGTAGTACCAGGAACTATGTTAATTAAATGTACTATTCTAACATAATAAAAAGGGAAAAAACTCGATAACTCCATGATCTCAAAATAAGCAGATACATATGTATACATATATGTATGTATACATAGGTCTTCCCTGATAGCTCAGTTGGTAAAGAAACTGCCTGCAATGCAGGAGACCCCAGTTCAATTCCTGGGTCGGTAAGAGCCCTTGGAGAAGGGGTAGCTCCATGATCTCAAAATATGCAGAGATATATGTGTGTGTGTGTGTNTATACATATATGTATGTATACATAGGTCTTCCCTGATAGCTCAGTTGGTAAAGAAACTGCCTGCAATGCAGGAGACCCCAGTTCAATTCCTGGGTCGGTAAGAGCCCTTGGAGAAGGGGTAGCTCCATGATCTCAAAATATGCAGAGATATATGTGTGTGTGTGTGTGAAGTCACTCAGTCATCTCTGACTCTTTGTGACCCTGTGGACTGTAACCCGCCAGGCTCCTCTGTCCATAGGATTCTCCAGGCAAGAATACTGGAGTGGGTTGCCATTTCCTTCTCCAGGAGATCTTCCCAACCCAGGGATCAAACCCGGGTCTCCTGCTTTGCAGGCAGACGCTTTATCCTCTGAGCCAAACACACGCATATATATATATATTTATGTATACATAGGGCTTCCTTAATAGCTCAGTTGGTAAAGAATCCACCTGCAATGTAGGAGACCTGTTTCAATCCCTGGGTTGGGAAGATCTCCTGGAGAAGGGAAAGGCTACCCACTCCAGTATAATTCAATAGACATTCTCGAGTTTTCAACAAAAGTTTAAATTTAAAAGAAAACAGCTCTTGACATACTAGGAAAAAAAGATAATGTCCTTAATTTAACCAAGGCTACTTGCCAGAAATATCAAACATCACATATTTGATGACAAAAATATTAGAAGCTTTCCGATTAAAATCAAAATCAAGACAAAGATACTATCATTCAACACTGTAACACACTACATAAAATATAAAATGTCTACACAACAAAAACATAAAGTCAAAGGAAAATTGCTAAACTGGGAATAATATACCTAAAACATATAAAACATCATATGGGTTTATTCAAAAATATTTATTCAAAACATACATACATACATAAAGAGTTTCTAAAAACTAACTAGAATCAGACAATCTAATAACATCGTTTTGGGGGGTGGCAGGGCCAATTGGCAGCAACCATTAAATTTTTATCTTATTTTTTGAAACTATCAAAATTTTAAATGTTTATTACCTTTGACCTAGGTTCCATTTTCATGAACGAGCTTAAGGGAACATAAAAAATGCTTAAGGATAAATATATAAAGATTTTTACTGCAGCAATGCAGCAATATTTGTGAGTGAAAAATTGGAAACTTCAATGTATACTCTAATAATTGAGTGGTTAAATAGACATATTAGTACTATGAAATAGTCATTAAAAAATAAAATATATCTTTATGGAGTGATACATCAGAATCTCTAAGAAATATTATTAAGTGGAAAAAAGTAAATTACAGAATATGAAATATGATTCTACTTATATGAATAAAATACAATTTTTATAAAAATGTTAACAATAATATTATAAAGATACAATGATACCAAAAGGATACAATGATATTACAAGGAAACAAAACAAACCAAACTTCTAAGAAGGGAAGTAAGAATTAGCAGTAAGGATAAGAATCAGATTATAAAAAAAAGAACTACAGGGTTTTCAGGCTTTACTGACTATACTTTTTAAATATTCAAATCTTTCATATTAAGAATGTGTTTATACAGCACCACTAATCATAGAGCCAAAAGGTGGAAGCAACCGAAATGTCCATCAATTGATGAATGGATAAACAAAATGTTATATGTCAATACAATGGAATAGTATTCAATCATAAAAAGGAATGACATATTGATAACATGTTACAAGATAGTTGAACCTTGAAACATTGTATTAAGTGAAAGAAGCCAGTCACACACTTACACAAAAACATATCTGATTCCATTTATTTGAAAGGTCTAGAATAAGCAAATCTAGAGACAAAGAGTACATTAGAATTTGCTTAGGGCTTGCAGGTATCAAGGAAGTGAAAGCTTAACAGATGCAGAGTTCTTTGTGGGGGGTAGGGATGGGAATGTTATAAGTTTGATTACAGTGATGGTTGCACAATCCTGTGAATATACCAAAAATGATTTAATTGTAAATTCTAAACAACTGAACTATATAGTATATGAATTTTATATCAATAAACCTGTTACCAAAAAGCAATAATAATCTAACAATTTAAAATTTGATCTCATGGGACTTCCCTTGTGGTCTAGTGGTTAAGAATCCACCTTCCAATGCTGGTGATGTGGGTTCAATCTCTGATGAGGGAACTGGGATCTCATATACCATGGGGAAACTAAGTCTGTGTACTAAACTAAGACCTGATGTAAGCAAGCATAAAAATAAATAATAAAATAAAAACTTTAAAAAACTAAAAAAAAATTTTTTTTAATAAAACTTAATCCCAAAGAGAAAGAAAAGAGAAGAGAATGCACAGAAACTTAGATCAGTAGTTCATTTTATCAGGAGTGAATTCAGTTAAATCTAGATAGTACATCTATAAATCGATCCATTTAGAACAGTGGTTCTAAATGCAAAGAAATGCTAAGAATGAAAACTTAGAACAGTGGGATCTGAAGTACAGGAAGCAAGCAAGATTGGGGTACAGAAAAAGAAATTAGAGTTTCTATTTCTATTTGATTTTTTTAATGAATAAAAAAGAAATTAAGTTTACTAAAATATATGACGTGGTTAACTAGTCCCTTTACTCAGAAGGTCATGTGCCCTGGTGGCTCAGATGGAAAAGCATATGCCTGCAATGCAGGAGACCCAGGTTCGATCCCTGGGTGGGGAAGATCCTCTGGAGAAGGAAATGGCAACCCGCTCCAGCACTCTTGCCTGGAAAATCCCATGGATGGAGAATCCTGGTGGGCTACATTCCATGGGGTTGCAAAGAGTTGGACACGGCTGGAAAACTTCATGTTCTTAAAAAAAAATGTGTGTCCTGTGAAGCTGAAAAGGCATTGCCAACTAAAATTGACACCTGCCATCTACCTCTATAAGGATTAAAATGCAAGCTGCTGTGACCATTGACTTTCAACATACCCTGAAAGGAGTTCAGGGTGGAGATCAGGAATGAGGCACTTAATGCTCTGGGGAAAACCAGCAGAACAGGCCTTCAGATAGATATTTTCAGAAGAAGATTTTATGAGTCCAATTCTTGCATCTCCTCATATTTAGAAAAGTATTAACATCCTTCATGGTGACATCTGCTCTTTGTGACTAGCAGTACCCTTCATGAGACTAGCAGCAACTTTCTAAAAAATAATGTTTGCTTGATAGCAAGTAGTCCACTTCACCAAAATCACACACATATTGACCTTCCATCCTACCTCTTCAGAGCAGTTTCTAAGAGTTATCTGAAATGCTGCCTCCCAGGCTATAGTCCTCGTTATGCCCCAAATAAAACTTATCTCACAACTCTCATGTTGTATGTTTTTCCAGTTGACAGTATCCTGAAGAAAGAGCAGAAGTTCCAAAAAAGGACAATCTGATAATGGGCATTCATGTATGTTTTTCCCCTTTCAGCATATTGTAACATATGACCAGTTAGGTGGGTTTGTAGATATACTATCTAGACTTAACTGGACTCACTTCTGATAAAATGAATAAGTGGCTCAAACACTGCATGAAGTTAATAACTATATTAAGTGGAAAACAAGAAAATGGCAAAGTGCACCCTTACCAGACTACTATATGACCTCTTCTGTAGCTAGCACAGAACACTAAATATTAACAACAAATGTCTGCTGCATAAACAACAGGGTTTCCCAGGTGGTGCCAGTGGTAAAGAGCCCGCCGGACAATGCAGGAGACATAAGAGACACAAGTTGGATCCCTGGTCAGGAAGATCTCCTGGAGGAGGGCATGGCAATCCACTCCAGTATTCTTGCCTGGAGAATCCAATAGACGGAGGAGCCTGGCGGGCTACAGTCCTCAGGGTCGCAAAGAGTCAGACATGACTGAAGCAACTTAGCACACATGCATGCATGGATAAATACTGTAAAGGTCCTTTAAGGCAAGAAACAACTCAAAGGAAATTTAGTAAACAGTTCTTCACTTTAAGTATATGTTACCATCCCCCTTCTCATAGGGTAACTAGAGAAATATCAAGCATTATGACTAAAATGGCATAAAATGGAAACACAAATAATATATGACACTTCTAACTCATCTAAGGCTGTGCTGGTCTCCAGAATCAAAAATTACATGTCTTTCTCATAACTAAAGACCCACTCTTTGATGTTTCAAGGGTGAAAAAGCATTTTCAAGTTTTAGTATGCTGTCACATTGTTAACTGTCACATGACAGTCATAAACCAGGAAGTAGAGAGAACTTTAGGACTTAACTATAGAGAAAAAAGTTAACAGAAAACAAATACTAAAAGTTAGAAACAACATAAGGGGAGCAAAGCCAACCTTAGAAAAGCTATAGAGCTAATATCCAGCAGGTGGAGATTTCTGTCCTATGTCAGAAACAAATATTTCCATTAGGTATTTGCAAGATGACTGCAAATGAAAACATCCCCCAGGTGGTATCACTTAAGCTGATAATTATTCTGTAGCTAGGTGTTGGCAGCAGATTAATTCCCTAAGTGAAGGTGCATAAGTTCCACTATTTGTTTAAAACGATGCAAAGACCAAGGGGGTTTTTTGGTTTGGGGGTCATTTTCCTGTTTTTGTTTTGGCTGTATTTGATTGCTTTCAATATTTTAAAAGGAAGACTTTAAAAAGCACTATCAGCTGGCAGGCAAAACAGAGAAGAGGTTCAAAATTAATTTAGATTTTTCTGCTAAAGCCCAGCAGAAAATGTCCCACCCTTCTGCAAGGGAAAGAAGGATCTGCATGGATGAAGCAAGACACACACCCCTTGGTAATGGAACAAGGTTGGACAGACTTTGCGGCGCGGTCTTCTTACAATCCCAGCCAAGTGACCTTGTAACATCCCAAGGATTCTGTCTGCTCCTGGAAGAGCCGAAAGCCCTGACAGCCTCTACATCTATCCAACCCAAGCGATCCGAAAGCGCGGGCATCTCCTCTCCCCCACCTGGGATGTTCTGCCACCTGGACTCGACGCACGGCAGGGCCCTCCGTAGCCATATTTTGCTAATCCTTCTTTATTCTGCAGTTTCAACCGGCGAAGCAAGACTTGCGAGGTAATCACGAGACATCTGCAGCAGGAGCCCTTTCTTCCGGGAGACACCGGCATTCACCCCGCGGAAATCCTGCCTCTTTGCTGAGGTGGCTGCTTCCAGTCGGCCCCTCCCGTGGCTCCTCCCCTCCCTGGGCTCTGGGTCTCGGAGCCTTCCCGACAGCTGTCAGGTATTGCGGCCTTGCTGCTCTGAGACCCTGAGCCTAGCACAGCTAAGGAGGTTTTCTTTCTGCATTCTGAGCGTAAGTCTGAGCACAGAATTATAACTTGGCACCTTAGTTTGCTTTTATTGTTATTATTGTTAGAGGGTCTTTTTTTTTTCTTCAATAGCAAGCAGCAACTCAACCCAAATAACACTAAACTATTTATTTATTGCTTCTTAAATAGATTAATTCAAAAATTAGACTATCAAATTGATGCAGAGCTTGACTTAAACATATTTGCATTTATCTCCAGAATAGAGGCATTGATGGGCCTTCCCAGAACATAATGAAAAGAAGAAAATACATGTCTTTCCAAATGCCAGATACTCTTAGCCTCCAGTTCAACACCTTGCTTTTTCACTTGCCTAGAGACAACTCAGATATTCTATCTCAAGAAGCACACCACCTCCATCCACCTCCTCACTCTTATTACTGCTTTCTTTCCTTCATTGTTCTCACAAGTTCCGCATATTTATTGTCTGTCTCACCACTTTCACCATCACTACCACTAGAAAGTAAACAACTTGAAGGTCAGTTCAGTTCAGTCGTTCAGTCCTGTCCGACTCTTTGCAACCCCATGAATCGCAGCACGCCAGGCCTCCCTGTCCACCACCAACACCTGGAGTTCACTCAGACTCACGGCCATCAAGTCAGTGATGCCATCCAGCCATCTCAGCCTCTGTCATCCCCTTCTCCTCCTGCCCCCAATCCCTCCCAGCATCAGAGTCTTTTCCAATGAGTCAACTCTTCACATGAGGTGGCCAAAGTACTGGAGTTTCAGCTTTAGCATCATTCCTTCCAAAGAAATCCCAGGGTTGATCTCCTTCAGAATGGACTGGTTGGATCTCCTTGCAGTCCAAGGGACTCTCAAGAGTCTTCTCCAACACCACAGTTCAAAAGCATCAATTCTTCGGCACTCAGTCTTCTTCACAGTCCAACTCTCACATCCATACAGGAAGTGTGAATCCCCAGCACCTAGAACAGTACTTGGGAGACTGGTTTTCTAATCAACAAGTAAGATGAGCTGAATGAATGGCTGAAAGGTAAAGTGACTTGCCTTTAAGGTTGCACTGTTAATTGGTAGCAAAACTTGAATTAAACTTCAAGTCTATTAATGCTCTAGTGTACTTTGTATCTCTGAATGCTGAGACTAAACCCACGTGAAGCCAGGTACCAATACACCTATCCCAAGTTTTTCTATTTGAAGAATTTGGGGCTGACATGCCCAAAACAATAAGATTATTGGCATACCCCAGAGACATTCAGCAATTTGCCATTCCTGAACTTCTATATGTGTGTGTTGGGGAAGGGTAAAAGGGAAATGAAGGCTGAAGTATGAATTGACAGTGTCAAAGGCTAGCTAAAAGGACTCACCCCCTGCCACCTTGAGCTGTTACTGTAAATGAAACATCATAGAAGCAACATTGGTCTGGTCTCAGAACTGCTGCTGCTACTACTGCTAAGTCACTTCAGTTGTGTCCAACTCTATGTGACCCCATAGACGGCAGCCCACCAGACTCTGCCATTTCCTTCTCCAATGCATGAAAGTGAAAAGTGAAAGTGAAGTCACTCAGTTGTGTCCGACTCTTTGCAACCCCATGGACTGCAGCCTACCAGGCTCCTTTGTCCATTGGATTTTCCAGGCAAGAGTACTGGAGTAGATGGCCATTGCCAACCAGTAGGATGGTTATTGTGGTTTACTCTTGAGTAAGGCTCACTTACTGTCATCTCTGTAAATAGGTTTGAATGTGGAAAGACCCTAAGTGAGAAAAAAAATGTAAAATCTTAGGAACATCAGTAAATATGGAAAAGGAAAGTATGTCAGATATATTTCTAACACACTTTCTATGGTCATTGAAAAATAAGTAAATTTTGAAGTTCTGAAAATACTGTTTTAAAAATTGTCCCAAACAAGCTCATTTTATATGCTCTGTTTATTCTCACAACTTGCAAGATCTTAGTTCCTGGACTAGGGAGTGAATGCCAAACCTGGCCCCAGCAGTGAAAGCACCATAAAGGAAATCCCTGGCAGTCCTCAGCGCTTTCATTACTGGGGCCTAGGTTTAGGATTCAGTCTCTGATTAGGGAGCCATCTGTGGGGTCACACAGAGTCGGACACAACTGAAGCGACTTAGCAGCAGCAGCAGCAGCACTAGGGAACTAAGATCCTGCAAGTTGCACCGTGTGGCAAAGAGAAAGAGAAAGAAAATATTGACTATGGATGCTCTGGTTCATAAAAGAATATTTTCTATTAAATGTGTATTTGATGGTCAAATATTAACTTTGATAAATGAAACATGATGGCAAATTATTCGGCAAATCTTGAATACATTTTTATTGCAGTCTCAGCAAAACTGATACAGTCTAGAAAGCACCTTTTAGAGCAACTAGTAAAACTCCCTTTTTTTGAAATGATGGCCCCAAAGTGAAAGAGTAAAGGCTGGAATCAAAACCCAGGTCCCAGACTCCTACCCTAGCCTATTCTGAATGTGTGACCTCTGGTGAGACCCTGAGACCTTACTGAAGTATGCTTTAAAAAATTGAGACAATTAGTAATTTTTATCCCCAAATTAAAGTGTATACCTTGTAATTTTAATAAAACATTGCTCTTAAAATAACTTATTTTCAAACTACTAAAGCACTCCAAATAGAAACCAAAAACCAAAATTAACATTACTTTCTTATACTATCTCCCTTATGCCAGGCTTCCTGATATGTAAGTAAGCACTCCACATATTATTCTCTTTAAATATTCCCAACAACCTTATGAAGTGAAAAAATATTGTTCTTTTTTCAATTTTAAGATATTCCTTTGGTCCTTATTAGACCTATCTGATTCCTTTGGTCCTTATTAGACCTATCTGATAAATGTTTAATGTCTAAATTTTAAAGAATTTTTATTTTCACAAATCTTGAACCTCTCAGTTCTTTATTTTTTGCATGTGGTGTGCTCAAGTTGCTTTAGTCATGTCTGACTGTTTGTGACCCCATGGACTGTAGCTTGTCAGGCTCCTCTGTTCTTGGGATTTTTCAGGTAAGAACACTGGAGTGGGTTGCGACCATTTCCTCCTCCGGGGGATCTTCCCGACCCAGGGATGGAACCTGCATCTCCTGCAGCTCCTGCACTGCAGGCAGAATCCTTACTGCTGAGCCACCTTGGAAGCCCTTTTACACATGGCCACACTTACAATAAGGTTTAAAGTCTAAATTATAAGCTAACATAGGAATGAGGATAGAGATGAAAGACTGGGGGTAGAGACAAGATAGTTACAGATTCTGAGAAGTAGGAAAAATCTGAAGGAAATAGGGGAAAGCTGTGGTTTAAAAGAAGTCAAAAGGAATAAACAGGAATCTCTGAAATCTGAAGTCAACTGTTAAAAAGTAGAAGTTTGATAGTCCCCCAAATTAAAAGCAGGTTGTATGGGGAATAGCAAAGGGAATACAGCTACAGCATTCCATGCACAAATTATCTGTCAATTGTCAGTTGAAGACTGTGCTGCTTTAGCTGACAGGGGAATCACAGAAGGATTAATGCAAAACATACTGAAAGAACTTGCTGATTTCAGTAAAGAAAAGAAACAAAAACAATCTTTGAATTATAGTATAATTGTGTCAGCTCCCTACTTGGGCTCCACACATACCTCTTGCTGAAAAGCACATTTATGGACTTCCCTGGCAGTGCAGTGGTTTAAGACTCCATGTTTTGACTGCAGGTTGTATGGGTTCCATCTCTGGTCGGGGAACAAAGATTCTGCATGTGGCATGGCCATGGCCAAAAAAAAAGTGTGTTCATGGCACAAAACCAGGGAGGTACGGTCACCATTTGGGATGAGAATAAACATGAATGGGCATTAGAAATACGAAAATGGCAAATAACATAGCAAGAGACTTTTCAAAAGACAATGTAAAAAAAATAAAGCTCTAATCATGCCTGTGTGCGTGCTTAGTCATTCATTCTCTTTTCGATGCCATGGACTGTAGCCTGCAAGGTTGTTCTGTTCATGGGATTTTCCAGTCAAGGTTATTGGAGTGGGTTGCCATTATCCTCCTGCAGGCGATCTTCCTGCCCCAGGGATCAAACCTGCATCTCCTGCATTGGCAGGCAGATTCTTTACCACTGACTCACCTGGGAAGCCCCTCCTATCATGCCTATAAGGTGGAAATGTAATGAGATCATGCAAAGTGTACTTATCAGAGGTCCCCTCAAGAAACAGTGGGTATTAAATGTCAGTAGAAACAACATTTTGAAAAGCCACTTAGGTTGGTTGGTAATATCAAGATATGCTCCAACAATAGTCAATCAGCAATTTGCCTTTGAAGGAGAGAGAGTTCCTTCCCTGAGTAAAGTATATAGTTTACACTAAAGCTGAATTGCATGACATAATGTTATACTGTTTACTCCCCCAATTGATTTCTGGATCCATTTTTTACCCTTCTCTACCCTCCTGGAAGCTGATCTCTAGGGATGGTACCTGGGCTCCTTTACCTCTGGCTTCTGGTTGGGATTGGTCACTAGCAGGATATCAGAGGATAGTAAACAGAAAAATTGAGATATCTACCACTCCCCCTCTCCACTACAAACACACATAAATTCACCTGCTCCACCTCACCTTTGCCATAGTTATGGCAGTAGCTGTGTTTCCCTATAACCACAGCTGCTGTTGGAGGGTCCATCTTCCAGGACTCCCACTCCTGCTGGGCTCTGGTAAAACTGTTTCTTCCCTCTGCCCCTTTATGCCTTCAAGAAATTTCCAGCCAGTTGCAAGTCCCTGTGTGTTTTACCATCCTTGTGGGGAAAGTTCCCTCAGCCTTATCTCCTCTCTGTAAATAGTTCTTTCAGTAAACTCTTTTCAGTTACCGCCCCACTTTCTCTCCAATAAACCATGAGTTTCCTGTCCAGATTTGACTAATACAAAAAGAGTCCTCCGCTTTTCTGCCCTTTTAACATACAGTGTTCAGCTTAAGTAAATGTAGTAAAAAAAAAAAAAATCTTTAGACAATTAGTCTGAAAGCACTCCAAATCATGAGCCTGTTTGGGGTAACCACATGTCTCAATCTAGCAGTAAGGAATCATGAATGCTAGAATATACTTAAACACATCACATTTTCACTGGGAATGCTGAGTGTCAGGGCATTCAGAAATAAGATATTTATGTCCTCAAGGAGCTTTCAGTTTAATAAAGAATAAATACAAAATAATCATAATATAGGATAACATAAAATTATCAAAAACATATTTTTAAGGGTCAAATTCTGTTGGGAATCAAATGGTCTATTGCCTTCAATAAAACTGCCAAGACAATTCAATAAAGGATTATTTATTTGGACAAATAATGCTGGAACAATTTGATAATCATATGCAGAAAAAAATAAACCTCTACATTTCCTTCACAGTATATATAAAAATTAAACTTGAACTAGGTCATAGATTTGAATGTACAAGTTTAAACTACATAAAACTTCCAGAAGAAAACATAAATCTTAGTACACCTGAGGGTGGCAAATAATCCTTAAATACAACAAAAAGTATAAAGAACACTTACAACTCAATAGTAGTAAGACAATCCAATTTAAAAATGGGCAAAAGGATGCTCACTTTGGCAGCACATTTACTAAAGCAATCTAATTTTGTACATCAAAAGGGGGTTGGATAAAAAATTTGGTACATATATACAATGGAATATTATTCAGCTGTAAAAAGAACAAAATAATGCCATTTGCAGCAACTGGAACGGACCTAGGGATTGTCACACTGAGTGAAGTAAGGCAGAGAAAGACAATTATATGGCTTATATGTGGAATTCTTTTTAAAAACAGGTATGAATGAACTTATTTACCAAACAGAAGTAGAGTCACAGATGGAGAAAACAAACTTATGGTTACCAGGGAATGCGTTGGGGGAATAAACTGAGAGATTGGGACTGACATATACACACTATTATATATAAATAAATAAGAACTTAGCACAGGAAACCACTCAATACTCTGTAATGGCCTATATGAGAAAAGAATCTAAAAAAGTGGACACAAGTATAGGTATAACTGATTCACTTTGCTGTACACCAGAAACTAACATGACATTGTAAATCAACTATATTTCAATTTAAAAAAATAAAATACAAAAGAAACATTTTTAAAAATGGGCAAAAGGACTGAGGAGATAGCAATACTTTACCAAAGAAATGGCAAATAAGCACATGAAAAGACATTTAACAGTCACTAGGGAATGCAAATCAAAATCACAATTATACTCCTGCCAGAGTGGCTAAAATTAAGACAATTGACCAGACTATGTGTTGACAAGGATGTGGTACAAGTAGAAATCTTATAGAATGCTGGATAATAATTAAAATGGCAAAAACAGTTGGAAAAACAATTTGAGAGTTTCTTAAAAAGTTAAACATAGACATATTTGCAATCCAATCATCCCACCACTAGGTATTTACTTGCACTCATATCTATGGCTGCACAGCAATATTACCACAAACTTAGCAGTACAAAATAATACAGACTGCTTATCCATGGTTTCTGTGGTTCAGAAGTCAGGGAAGAACATAGCTGGGTCATCTGCTTTAAGGTCTTACAAAGTCTTATCTAAGGCCCAACAGGGGAAGTTTTGATTTCCAAGATCACATGGTTGCTAGATGCTTTTTAAAAAATCACTTATTCATTATTTTATTTTTGGCTGTGCTGGTTGTTTGTTGCTTTGCGCAGGCTTTCTCTAGTTGTGGTGTGCCTGCCTCTTGTGGTGGTGGCTTGTCTTATTGTGGAACACCAGCCTAGTTGTTCCACGGCATATGGGATCCTCCTGGATTAGGGATCGAACCCGTGTCCCCTGAACTGGCAGGTGGATTCTTATCCATTGCACCACCAAGGAAGTCCCGTTAGCAGCTTTAATTCCATGTGCATCATCAGACTAAAAGTCAGTGTCTTGCTGACCATCGGCCAAGTAACCATCCTCGGCTTCTTGCCACATGGTCTTTTACAACATGGTCAATGCTTTCTCAAAGTCAGCAAGAGAGACAGTCTCTCCTCAACAAGAGGAGTTTATAATCTAGTGTAATATAATCATATACACATAATCATGTACATCACCTTTGCTCTATCTTAATGGTTAGAAACAAGCTGCATTTATTTGTCAATTATAGGTCAATAAAGCTGCGGGGGGAGACAAAGCAAGTCACAGATCCCATCTACATTCAAGGTGGAAGGGACTACACAAGCACATGTACCTTAAGAGTCTGTCTACAACATTACTCAAGAGAAGTGAAACATATGTCCACACAAAAACTTGTACACAAATGTTCTGTACACAAATAGCTCTAATTATTTACATAAGCCAAAAACTGAGAAAAGAAAATCCTCAAATATCCATCAATAGGGACTGACTTCCTGGTGGCCTAGTGGTTAAGACTCTGTGTTTCCACTACAGAGGGCACAGGTTCAATCCCTGGTCAGAGATCTAAGATCTAGCATGCCACACAGCATAGCAAAAAAAAAAAAAAAATCAACAAGTGATATCCATACAAGGGAAACCTCAACAGAAAGAAACAACCAGTTGATACATGCAACAACATGGATGAATCTCAAAATAATTACAATGAGTGAAATAAGTCAGGCAAAAGAGAATACATATTATATGATCCATTTAAAGAAAATTCCAGAAAATGTAATCTATAGTGACAAAAAGTAGATCAGTGGTTGCATGGGAAAAGTGAAGGGAGGAGGAGACCATCGATAATCAAGGGGCAATAAGGAAACTTCTGCAGTGATAAATAGTATCTTCATTGCCTTGGTTGTAACAGGTATATATGCATGTCAAAATCATCAAACTGTGCATTTAATTCTGGATAGTTTCAGTTCAGTTCAGTCACTCAGTCGTGTCCGACTCTTTGCGACCCCATGGACTGCAGCATACCAGGCCTCCCTGTCCATCACCAATTCCCGGAGTTTACTCAAACTTATGTCCATTGAGCCAGGGATGCCATCCAAGCATCTCGTTCTCTATCATCCCCTTCTCCTCCTGGCAATCTTTCTCAGCATCAGAGTCTTTTCCGATGACTCAGTTCTTTGTGTCAGGTGGACAAAGTATTGGAGTTTCAGCTTCAACATCAGTCCTTCCAGTAAATATTCAGGATTGATTTCCTTTAGGATGGACTGGTGGGACCTCCTTGAGTCCAAGGGGCTCTCAAGAGTCTTCTCCAAAACCACAGTTCAAAAGGATTAATTCTTCAGCACTCAGCTTTCTTTATAGTCCAGTTCTCACACTCATACATAACTACTGGAAAAATCATAGCCTTGACTAGACATACCTTTGTTGACAAAGTAATGTCTCTGTTTTTTAATATAGCTCTCTAGGTTGGTCTAGTTGCTATGTATCTTTTCTTCGAAGGAGTAAGCGTCTTTTAATTTCATGGCTGCAATCACCATCTGCAGTGATTTTGGAGCCCCAAAAAATAAAGTCTGACACTGTTTCTACTGTTTCCCCATCTATTTTCCATGAAGTGATGAGACTAAATGCCATGATCTTAGTTTTCTGAATGTTGAGCTTTAAGCCAACTTTTTCACTCCTCTTTCACTTTCATCAAGAGGCTCTTTAGTTCTTCTTCATTTTCTCCCATAAGGAAGGTGTCATCTGCATATCTGAGGTTATAGATATTTCTCTTGGAAATCTTGATTCCAGCTTATGCTTCTTCCAGCCCAGTGTTTCTCATGATGTACTCTGCATATAAGTTAAATAAGCAGGTGACAATATACAGTCTTGACATACTCCTTTTCTTATTGTTGTTCCATGTTCAGTTCTAACTGTTGCTTCCTGACCTGCATACAGATTTCTCAAGATGCAGGTCAGGTAATCTCGTATTCCCATCTTTCAGAATTTTCCACTGTTTGTGGTGATCCACACAGTCAAAGGCTTTGGCATAGTCAACAAAGCAAAAAATAGATGTTTTTCTAGAACTTTCTTGCCTTTCCAATGATCCAATAGATGTTGGCAATTTGATCTCCAGTTCTTCTGTCTTTTCTAAAACCAGCTTGAACATCTGGAAGTTCACGGTTTATGTACTGGTGTAGCCTGGCTTGGAAAATTTTGAGCATTACTTTACTAGCATGTGAGATGAGTGCAACTGTGCGGTAGTTTGAGCTTTCTTTGGCATTGTCTTTCTTTGGGACTGGAGTGAAAACTGACCTTTTCCAGTCCTGTGGCCACTGTTGCATTTTCCAAATTTGCTGGCATATTGAGTGCAGCACTTTCACAGCATCATCTTTCAGGATTTGAAATAGCTCCACTGGAATTCCATCACCTCCACTAGCTTTGTTTGTAGTGATGCTTTCTAAGGACCACTTGACTTCACATTCCAGGATGTCTGGCTCTAGGTGAGTGATCACACCATCATGATTATCCAGGTCATGAAGATCTTTTTTGTACAGTTCTTCTGTGTATTCTTGCCACCTCTTCTTAATATCTTCTGCTTCTGTTAGGTCCATACCATTTCTGTCCTTTATTGAGCCCATCTTTGCCTGAAATTTTCCCTTGGTATCTCTAATTTTCTTGAAGAGATCTCTAGTCTTTCCCATTNTGATTATCTGGGTCATGAAGATATTTTTTGTACAGTTCTTCTGTGTATTCTTGCCACCTCTTCTTAATATCTTCTGCTTCTGTTAGGTCCATACCATTTCTGTCCTTTATCGAGCCCATCTTTGCATGAAATGTTCCCTTGGTATCTCTAATTTACTTGAAGAGATCTCTAGTCTTTCCCATTCTGTTGTTTTCCTCTATTTCTTTGCATTAATCGCTGAGGAAGGCTTTCTTATCTCTTCTTGCTATTCTTTGGAACTCTGCATTCAGATGCTTATATCTTTCCTTTCTCCTTTGCTTTTCGCTTCTCTTCTTTTCACAGCTATTTGTAAGGCCTCCCCAGACAGCCATTTTGCTTTCTTGCATTCCTTTTCCATGGGGATGTTCTTGATGCCTGTCACCTGTACAATGTCACAAACCTCTGTTCACAGTTCATCAGGCACTCTATCAGATCTAGTCCCTCACTTCTACTGTATAATCATAAGGGATTTGATTTAGTTCATACCTGAATGGTCTAGTGGTTTTCCCTACTTTCTTCAACTTAAGTCTGAATTTGGCAATAAGAAGCTCCTGATCTGAGCCACAGTCAGCTCACGGTCTTGTTGCTGATTGTATAGAGCTTCTCCATCTTTGACTGCGCAGAAGCATGCCGACTGCGACGGACCATGCAGAAGCGTGGCCTACCCCTTGCCCAAGGTCAGGGGCAGCAGCTGAGAGGAGCTACCCCATGTCTGAGGTCAGGGGAGGTGGCTGAGAGTGCCAGGCTGCGACAGTGCAGGAGTGGTAGAGAGGAGCTACCCCACGTCCGAGGTCAGTGGCTGCAGCTGGAAGGAGCTACCCCACACCCGAGGTCAGGGGCGGTGGCCGAGAGGAGCAACTCCACGTCTAAGGAGCAGGGGCTGCAGGGGCACAGGAGGGCCGAAAGGAGCTACTGCACATTCAAGGTCAGGAGGGTCGGCCCTGAGGAGATAACCCTCATCCAAGGTAAGGAGCAGAGGCTGTGCTTTGCTGGAGCAGCTGTGAAGAGATACCCCACGTCCAAGGTAAGAAAAACCCAAGTAACAGGGTAGGTGTTGCGAGAGGGCCTCAGAGGGCAGACACACTGAAACCATAATCACAGAAAACTAGTCAATCTAATCACATGGACTACAGCCTTGTCTAACTCAATGAAACTAAGCAATGTTCATAGCAGCACTACTTACAATAGACAAGACACAGAAGCAATGTCTATTCAACAGATGAATGGATAAAGAAAATGTGACAGATATCCACAATGGAATACTACTCAGCCATAAAAAGCCATGAAATATTGCCATCTGCAACAACATGGATGCACCTAGGGATTATCAATCATACCCAGAAAAGTAAATCAGACAAAGACAGATGTTATATTACTTACATGTGGAATCTAAGAAATAATACAAATGAAGTTACTTACAAAACAGAAACAGACTTACAGACATAGAAAACAAACTTATGGTTTCCAAACATGAAGGAGAAGATGGTGAGGGATAAATTATTAGTTTGAGGTTAACAGATACACATAACTATACATAAAACAGATAAACAATAAGGATTTACTCTATGGCATAGGAAACTACACTCAATCTTGTAGTAATCTATAATGGAAAAGAATCTGAAAAAATACATGTATATACCTGAATCACTTTGCTGTATATCTGTAACTGATTTAAAATACTATATTTTAAATCAATTATACTTCAGAAAAAGAGCTGGTTACACTGTACTATAGTCTATTAAGTGTGCAACAGCACTATGTCTTAAAAAATGTATATATTAATTTAGAAATGTTATTTCTAAAAAATGCTAACCCTCACCTGAGCTTTCAGTGAGTCATCTTTTTGCCATAGTGACAGCAAAACTCACAAATCACCATAACAAATTCAATAATAATATAAAAGTTTGAGATACTGTGAGAATTACTAAAATGTGGCACAGAGATACAATGCGAGAAAATGTTGGGAAAATGGTGCCAGTGAAGGGCTTGCTAGATGCAAGGTTGCCACAAATCTTTAATTCATAAAAAAACGCAGTATCTGCAAAATCCAATAAAGCAAAGCACAATAAAAAGGTATGTCTTTATAGTAAATGCCAGAAGACAAATACAAAATGTTATTTATAACAATTCTAAAGACAAAACCATAATGAGTGAAGAAGGGGTGGATTAATGGCACTTAGAATGCTGGCTATTTCAGGAATTTTTGAAGACTGCAAACAAAAAAGCATAGTAAGGTTAAAGAAGACGTAATCTTGGAAGATGGGAAAGATTTGGAAAAGATGGCTAATGGATAGGCTGGAATCAAATGAAGCTAGATCTAAATAGATTGGACTTTTAATAGCTTATGACTGGCCAATGGTTTAGCTCCTTCTTCGACTTAAAATAACTTATACTGGTGACTTTTTTTTCTTAATCAACAGACAACAAACCAACCTCTGAAGACTATTGATTAGAGAAAAATGATGTATTCATTACTAATGTCCCCTTCAAATCTGATTCAGTAGACCAGGAAAAGTTATTTGGTGCTCAATGTCAGTAACGGTTTGAGAAAAATTCTAAGATTTAAAACATTTTATAAAAAGTTTAAACATAAAGAAAATTAGTCATAATGAAGATAAAAGGCAATTAAATAAAATAGGTTTCAAAATTCCAGTTGCTGAGAAAATGAATAACAATAAGCATTTTGCAAAATTAAAAGCTGGTAGCTTTTAATATTTTCATGTCTAAAAACAATAAAAATTCTTTAATAAAGGCAGGGAGAGATAGGTTCAATCCACACATTTTCCCAAGCTGATGTTTAAAACATTCATCACAATGAAACAGATCAGAGGTTAAAATGACAAGTCAGCTCCTTAAAAGATACTTGTCACTTATTATTTCCCTTGTATTTCTCTTGAATGAAAAAAGAAAAATCGGGTTAAAGTGTAAAATTTCTCATGTACATACTGAGCTAATTATTTTTTAACACATACTTATTTGTTATAAAAAATTATTATACTGCTAAAAATTAAATGAAGCTAATGAGTACACAACCAAAAGAAAAATCTAACATATAGTTTGTTAGTGTTACCCAAAGAAGAGTTATTTTCATTAAGATTACTTCCAAATAAATCTTTTTAGAAATCAATAGATTTTAAATTTTTCATGAAATTAGTCTAATTCTCAAATGATTTAACATTATCCATCAGAAAAGGATGAAGTCCTGCCCTACAAAAGGTTATATTTAGATATGAATAAGGCTATAAAGAAAACTGAGCACCAAAGAATTGATGCTTTTCAGCTGTGGTGGTGTTGGAGAAGACTCTTGAGAGTCCCTTCGACTGCAAGGAGATCCAACCAGACCATCCTAAAGGTGATCAAACCTGAGTACTCACTGGAAGGACTGATGCTGAAGCTGAAACTCCAATACTTTGGCCACTTGATGCAAAGAACTGACTCAATTGGAAAAGACCCTGATGCTGGGAAAGATTGAAGGTGGGAAAAACGGTGATAACAGAGGATGAGATGGTTGGATGGCATCACCGACTCAACGGACATAATTTTCAGTAGGCTCCAGGGATTGATGATGGACTGGGAAGCCTGGCGTCCTGCAGTCCATGGGATCACAAAGAGTTGGGCACAACTGAGCGAATGAACTGAACTAAACTGAAAAGAAAGTAAACAGCAGTAGCCTGTTCCATAAATGAAAAATCTTACACTGGTTTGAGATATAAGAGGAGCAACCTCCATCCACCCAATAACCCTCTGACAGGAGAAACTGTCAGGAGTGACTAAGCAGGAAGCAGCTTAGCTACTTCATGACCCATCTTCCTCACTCTGTTCCTCCTGATTCCTGTCTTATAAAGGAGGTTGGAGAGAATCCCAAAGTAAGGTTGTTTTAACCTTGTTAAAATATTGAAGCACGGCTCAGAATCTAAAAGTATTAAGTTACTGAGCCCAATCACTGAGTCATCAGGGAGGGCGCTCACTACACTGCAGGAAGAATTTTAAGAAAATGAGGAGGAAATGTAAGTAAAGGTCTCCAAGGCTAGAAATAGTGATGGGTTACAATTCTAAAGGATATTTTGGTTTGTTTAAACTTACTGGCACATTAGAAATATTAAGTCACTACTACCTTCATATAGGTTTTTACATTATTTTATATACCAGGACTATCCTCATATCCCCGTTTTTCAAAAATACTGAAGCAGGAAAACTGAAGTTCAGCTTCAATTAGTGTGACTAACATTCACAGTCTAGTTTTCTAACGTAACCCTTACAATACAGCTGCTATCAGTTCAGTTCAGTCGCTCAGTCGTGTCCGACTATTTGCGACCCCATGAATTGCAGCATGCCAGGCCTCCGTGTCCATCACCAACTCTCGGAGTTAACTCAGACTCACCTCCATCGAGTCAGTGATGCCATCCAGCCATCTCATCCTCTGTCGTTCCCTTCTTCTCCTGCCCCCAATCTCTCCCAGCATCAGAGTCTTTACCAATGAGTCAACTCTTCGCATGAGGTGGCCAAAGTACTGGAGCTTCAGCTTCAGCATCATTCCTTCCAAAGAAATCCCAGGGCCGATCTCCTTCAGAATGGACTGGTTGGATCTCCTTGCAGTCCAAGGGACTCTCAAGAGTCTTCTCCAACACCACAGTTCAAAAGCATCTAACTCCTGAGAATTATTTAAATCCAAAAATAGAAATAAAGTCATTACTGAGACTAAATCTTGGGCAAAGAGAAATTAATTCACTTGATTTTGAAGAGTGGTGTATAGAAAGATGATCAGCCTTCCAAGGTCATGACCCTAACTATTACACCTTAAGGGAGTGCGATGTTATTCCTATGTGTGCTTCATGTCTAATGCTCTAGAAGTCATTCCCTTAGTGCAATATGAAACTTGGGTGATTTCTCCATACACCTTCAGAGACGTCCCTAAGATAAACTTAGGAAAAATAAACAAGTCAGATTAGCTACCTACCCAGTGCTGAGAAAAAGCACTACTGTTCTGTAAACTATATATGTTGTTGGCTTATTTAACTTATATGCAGAGTACATTGTGAGAAACGCTGGACTGGAAGAAACACAAACTGGAATCAAGATTGCCGGGAGAAATATTAATAACCTCAGATATGCACATGACACCACCCTTCGGGCAGAAAGTGAAGAGGAACTAAAAAGCCTCTTGATAAAAGTGAAAGAGGAAAGTGAAAAAGTTGGCTTAAAGTTCAACATTCAGAAAATGAAGATCATGGCATCTGGTCCCATCACTTCCTGGGAAATAGACGGGGAAACAGTGGAAACAGTGTCAGACTTTATTTGTGGGGGCTCCAAAATCACTGCAGATGGTGACTGCAACCATGAAATTAAAAGACGCTTACTCCTTGGAAGAAAAGTCATAACCAATCTAGATAGTATATTCAAAAGCAGAGACATTACTTTTCTGACTAAGGTCCATCTAGTGAAGGCTATGGTTTTTCCAGTGGTCATGTATGGATGTGAGAGTTGGACTGTGAAGAAGGCTGAGCACCAAAGAATTGATGCTTTTGAACTGTGGTGTTGAAGAAGACTCTTGAGAGTCCCTTGGACTGCAAGGAGATGCAACCAGTCCATTCTGAAGGAGATCAGCCCTGGGATTTCTTTGGAAGGAATGATGCTCAAGCTGAAGCTCCAGTACTTTGGCCACCTCATGCGAAGAGCTGACTCATTGGAAAAGACTCTGATGCTGGGAGGGATTGGGGGCAGGAGGAGAAGGGGACAGAGGATGAGATGGCTGGATGGCATCACGGACTCGATGAACATGAGTCTGAGTGAACACTGGGAGTTGGTGATGGACAGGGAGGCCTGGCGTGCTGCGATTCATGGGGTTGCAAATAGTCGGACACGACTGAGCGACTGAACTGAACTGAACTGATGGCTGAAATGGGACATTTTCAATGAATTCTACAGGGGAGGAGGTTAGTGCTTCTCTAGCTTCTTTGCCAGGTGATTCAGTGAATCTTTTTTGCTAGATGATCATTCTACCATTCCGTTTCTTTCAACATTAAAATTCTATATTGTGAAGTTGATTTTAAGGGAAATTAATTTTTCCTACTATGAAATTTCCCCATGCCTCACACTGAAAAGTTATGCTTCAGTATACATGTGCTATTGTGCTGTTTTTTCTTTTCCTCTGCTTTCTTTGATATTAGTTTAAATATTTTATATGTAATGCAGTTTAGAAAAGCTTTCATTTTGTAAGAGTATCAAGGTATCGTGAATTGTCAACTCAAAACAAGAAGTTCCTGCTACTAATTTTGGGAGACTTAAAATGCCAAAGTCACTTTTTACTGAAGATGATGGGAGTGGAGTTATTAAGAGGTGACTGAGCTAGAAAGTGCCAGTGAAAGGGTAGGAAACAATAAAGGTGGTCAGGATTAACTGTAACTCCAGTACACAGGCATCTTCAGCAGTTTCTGCTTAGCTGTACCTTCCCCAGCCCCACTCTGAGGGAGGCCTCTGACAGCTATATTTATATTATATTCCAATTGAAAAATACATATTTATAAAATAGAATTTAAGAGATTTTGGTGATAGAGACAAATCCTAACGTTTACTAGACTGTGAATCAGGTTTAGGAGGCTGCACTGCCAAGGAATACAGGCCAAGTGGATAGCCAGTGGGGAGAAAGGCAAGAGGAGAAAGAAAGGAAATTAAGGAAGAAGTTCAGAAATTACCTGTGGCCTTCCAGTTCCAGGCTCTAAAACCTGTTTTTTGCCCTCTTTCATGAGAAATCCTCATAAACTTTCAATACTTCTCCTTTACTTGCTAAAGGTAGTCTGAGTCAGTTTTATATTGTAACCAAAAGGAACTTTCTCCAATTATCTAGCATGATAGTCTGCTACATCGGAGAAGGCAATGGCATCCCACTCCAGTACTCTTGCCCGGAAAATCCCATGGACAGAGGAGCCTGGTGGGCTGCAGTCCATGGGGTCGCTAGGAGTTGGGCACGACTGAGCGACTTCACTTTCACTTTTCACTTTCATGCACTGGAGAAGGAAATGGCAACCCAGTCCAGTGTTCTTGCCTGGAGAATCCCAGGGACAGGGGAGCCTGGTGGGCTGCTGTCTGTGGGGTCGCACAGAGTCGGACACGACTGAAGCGACGCAGCAGCAGCAGTAGCAGCCTGCTACACATAGTAGATGTCAGCTGGCCTCTGGGCTCGGGTGACAAGAGGGAAGCAGCAAAGACCTGCAGTGCATTCACACTGGCAAAAGTGCCAAAGTGATGGCAGATATCTATTTTTTCTTTAATGCAATTGCAAACCTCTCTAAGGTACTTCACAAGGCTTTAACCAACATAGTTGAAAACAGGCTATACTGTTTCATGGTGAAAATTAAAACAACTTTCATCAATCCTTGGAGTTTCTAGAGAAAATAAAACTTTTGTTTCTCCTACTTTTCAGTATCTGCTTTCAACTCATCATATGCAAATATAAGAAATAGAATATTATCAGTCTATTTAATAGTACTTCTACCAGAAAGTTTTACAATTAGATCACATACAGTACCACTCTGAATACTTCTAAGATGTGGGGCTTTTTTCCCTTTCTACTAGAAAGGAATTTTTCATAACTAACACAAACAGCACAGCTTCATTTTAAAAATAGGAATTATAATATCAGGTATATTGAAAAGTAAGTTAAAATCATTGAGTGTTTAAAATAATTCACTATTTTATTATTATCTCTGAAGGTATCTATATTATGTACAGTGGGAAAAGTCCATAAATCTCATTACATATGGATGAAAATACGTGTTTTAACAGTCTTTCTAAAAATATTTTATACTCCATACATTTAATAGTAAAGTTTACAGAATAATTGGTATATAATTCAAAATTAGTCTTGATGTGTATACTTGGTATTATAAATTAAACTACTAATGTCTCATTAAATGATACTGAAATACTTTCCAAGAATCAGAGACATACTTACAACAATATTGTGCACAAAAATGAACACATTCATACTAGAACAATGATGTGGTCAACATTATATCAACCAGTTAGGCTGCTACTTCCATTTTATGCTGATAAGGGCCATGCGTTAATCACTAAGTATGATGTTATTAAATGTTTAAAAATAAGATGTAAATCTGATCCTCAAAAAGCCTTTTTGAAGATGGAACTTAGCTACAGCCAAGGATTTGAGCTAGGAATCCATTCAAATGAATCTTCTAATTTTCCCAGATACTTTGAGGTAAGTTGCTATTACAGAGGCTACCCTGGCAGCTCAGACAGTGAAGAATCTGCCTGTAATGCAGAGACCTGTGTTCAATCTCTGGGTTGGGAAGATCCCCTGGAGAAGGGAACAGGTACCCACTACAGTATTCTGGTAATTCATGGGGTTGCACATATTTCTATTTATTTGAAACTATGAGGACGTCATAGCAAATGCTCTCTTCCAACAACACAACAGGAGACTCTAGAGATGGACATCATCAGGTGGTCAATGCCAAACTCAGACTGATTATATTCTTTGCAGCCAAAGATGGAGAAGCTCTATACAGTCAGCAAAAATAAGACCAGGAGATGACTGTGACTCAGATCACGAACTCCTTATTGCAAAATTCAAACTAAATTAAAGAAAGTAGGAAAACCACTAGACCATTCAGGTATGACATAAATCAAAGTCCTTATGACTGTACAGTAGAAGTGACAAATAGATTCAAGGGATTACATCTGATAGAGTGCCTAAAGAAATATGGATGAAGATTCATAATATTGTACAGGAGGTAGTGATCAAAACCATCCTTAAGAAGAAGAAATGCAAAAAGGCAAAATGGTTGTCTGAGAAGGCCTTACAAATAGTTGCAAAAATAAGAGAAACAAAAGGCAAAGGAGAAAAGGGAAGCTATAGCCATCTGAATGCAGAGTTCCACAGAATAGCAAGGAGAGATAAGAAAGCCTTCCTAAGTGATCAATGCAAAGAAATAGAGAAAAACAACAGAATGGAAAGACTCCAGATCTCTTCAAAAAAATCAGAGATACCAAGGTAACATTTCATGCAAAGATGAGCACAACTAAGGACAGAAATGGTCTGGACCTAACAGAACCAGCAGAAGAAGAGGTAGCAAGAATACACAGAAGAATTATACAAAAAAGATCTTCATGACCGAGATAACCACAATGATGTGATCACTCAACTAGAATCAGACATCCTGGAATGAAAAATCAAGTGGGCCTTAGGAAGCATCACTATGAACAAAGCTAGTGGAGGTGATGGAATTCCAGTTGAGCCGTTTCAAATCCTGAAAGATGGTGTGGTGAAAGTGCTGAATTCAATATGCCAACAAATTTGGAAAACTCAGCAGTGGCCTCAGGACTGGAAAAGGTCAGCTTTCATTCCAATCCCAAAGAAAGGCAAAACTGCACTCATCTCACACGTTAGCAAAGTAATGCTCAAAATTCTCCAAGCAAGGCTCCAACAGTATATAAACTGAGAACCTGCAGATGTTCAAGCTGCATTTAGAAAACGCAGAGGAACCAGAGATCAAACTGCCAACATCTGCTGGATCCTACAAAAAGCAAGAGAATTCCAGAAAAACATCTACTTCTGCTTCATTGACTATGTGAAAGCCTCTGACTGTGCGGATCACAACAAATTGTGGAAAATTCTTTAAGAGATGGAAATACCAGACCACCTTACCTGCCTCCTGAGAAATCTATACGCAGGTCAAGAAGCAACAGTTAGAACTGGACATGGAACAACAGACAGGTTCCAAACAGGAAAAGGAGTACGTTACGGCTGCATACTGTCACCCTGCTTATTTAACTTATATGCAGAGTACGTCATGAGAAATGCCAGGCTGGATGAAGCACAAGCTGGAATCAAGATTACTGGGACTGCTGGGCATACACACCGAGGAAACCAGAATTGAAAGACACAAGTGTACCCCAATGTTCATCACAGCACTGTTTATAATAGCCAGGACGTGGAAACAACCTAGATGCCCATCAGCAGATGAATGGATAAGAAAGCTGTGGGACATATACACAATGCAGTATTACTCAGCCATTAAAAAGAATACATTTGAATCAGTTCTAATGAGGCAGATGAAACTGGAGCCTATTATACAGAGTGAAGTAAGCCAGAAAGAAAAACACCAATACAGTATACTAACACATATATATTGAATTTAGAAAGATGGTAACGATAACCCTGTATGCGAGACAGCAAAAGAGACACAGATGTATAGAACAGTCTTTTGGACTCTGAAGGAGAGGGAGAGGGTGGTATGATTTGGAGAATGGCATTGAAACATGTATAATATCATATAAGAAATGAATCACCAGTCTAGGTTCAATGCAGGATACAGGATGCTTGGGGCTGGTGCACTGGGATGACCCAGAGAGATGGTACGGGGAGGGAGGAGGGTTCAGGATGGGGAAAACGTGTATACATGTTGATAGATTCATGGATTCATGTTGATGTATGGCAAAACCAATACAGTATTACAAAGTAAAATAAAGTTAAAAAAAAAAAGATTGCTGGGAGAAATATCAAAAACCTCAGATATGCAGATGACACCACCCTTATGGCAGAAAGCGAAGAGGAACTAAAGAGTCTCTTGATGAAAGTGAAAGGACAGTGAAAAACTTGGCTTAAAATTCAACATTCAAAGAGAAAGATAATGGCATCTGGTCCCATCGCTTCAAGGCAAACAGATGGTAAAACAATGGAAACAGTGACAGATTTAATTTTCTTGGGCTCCAAAATCACTGCAGATAGTGACTACAGACATGAAATTAAAAGACACTTGCTCCTTGGAAGAAAAGCTATGACCAACCTAGACAGCATATTAAAAGGCAGAGACATTACTTTGCCAACAAAGGTCCATCTAGTCAAAGCTATGGTTTTTCCAGTAGTCATGTACAGATGTGAGAGTTAGACCATAAAAAAAGTGGACTGCCAAAGAACTCATGCTTTTNAATTAAAAGACACTTGCTCCTTGGAAGAAAAGCTATGACCAACCTAGACAGCATATTAAAAGGCAGAGACATTACTTTGCCAACAAAGGTCCATCTAGTCAAAGCTATGGTTTTTCCAGTAGTCATGTACAGATGTGAGAGTTAGACCATAAAAAAAGTGGACTGCCAAAGAACTCATGCTTTTGAACTGTGGTTTGAAAAAGACTCTTGAGAGTCTCTTGGACTGCAAGGAGATCAAACCAGTTAATTGTAAAGGAAATCAGTTTTGAATATTCAGTGGAAAGATTGATACTGAAGCTAAATCTCCAATACTCTGGCCATCTGATGTGAAGAACTGACTCATTAGAAATGACCTTGATGCTGGAAAAGACTGAAGGCAGAAGGAGAAGGGGATGACAGAGGATGAGATGGTTGAATGGCATCAATGACTTGATGGACAGTAGTCTGAGCAAGCTCCAGGATGTGGCAATGGACAGGGAAGCCTGGTGTGCCTTAGTCGATAGGGTTGCACAGAGTTAGACACGTCAGCGACTGAACTGAACTGATGAAGATACAAATGAAAGCACTATAATTGTACTTTCAAATTAATAATGTTTTTTTAGCTGGCAAAATCACTAAGATAGGAGTGATCAGTATATTTTAGGTAAGAACAACAGAAAACAATAGAAATTAAATCTTTGTTTGGATTAGCGCATTGAATACTTAATTGCTTCAGATAAAATAATGGTAAAAGACTGGCCACCTTACCACAGAGCCAAAAGACACAGCAGGTTGCGTTTCCCTTTATCCCTACTCATTCAGGATTATCATGTGCTCACATAGACACAACACAGACAGAACATTTTCATATGAACACATCCAGGAAAAATTCACTAAGCCATTTCTTTCCTCACACGTATTTTCAGTGTCCTATGTCAACAAAAAGCATAAACATCAAAATGTGGCTTCACTCTCTGAGGGTTCAGTGTGTATACTTCATGATATAGTAATTAATAGGCCAGAAATTATTTTTGATGGTTAGGACTTGATTTCCTGAGAAAACACAAAATCATCTGTGAAAATTAATTGCTAATAGGACTGATTACATAATTTCAGAGGTACCATATATCTGGAAATCTAACTGTTATATACCTTATTTCTTGGTTTTCCTGTTTCTATTTATTGTAAACTTGTCATCATCCTATTGGCTTCCAAGATCTGACTCAAATAAATTCTTTAGTAAAATCTTAGCTACTAAAATATTCTTATCATTTACCAAAAATACCAACCACCATACATTTTTCACTTGCATTTCCTTGGCTGCTTTTCTACTTTAATTTATTCAAAATTCTGTCCAAAGTATATTTCACAAAATTTTTCCAGCTACTTGAAATATCTAAGAAGCATACATTTATTTCTGACCACCCTACCTCCATTATACTGAGGGCAAATACAATTTATTTTGCTTCCTCTGTAACCATCTCCCATTAGGTATAAGCCTGGGAACAAAATGGATCTTTAAATCCTTTCTGACTGATTTAAAGACTCAGCATCATATATTCTGGCCTTGGCTCAAACTTTAGTGAAACATTCTGTCCATCCTTCCAACTGATCCTACATGCATATTTTGAGATTACTATATGAGTTGTTCATAATTGTTTTCAATAAATGCTATTCCTTGATCAAGTAAATATAATAATTAAATTTGTGGTTGAACATTACAAGGAAGGTGTAACCAAACCCTCTCACACCCTCCAGTGTGTAGAAATCAGTACTATCAGGCCAAGCAACTAACTGGGCAGGGACACAGCCCCACTAACCAGCAGATGGTCTCACCCCAAGCCCACAGTCGCCCTTGGACATGGCTCTGCCCAGCAGAGGGCCCAAGAACTGGTCCCATGAATCAGTGTGCAGGCACAAGACCCAAGATGCCCAGGACCTGCAGCCAGAGTACCAGGATGTGCTGAGAGGCAGGGACTAAGCCCAGAAATCACTGGGACTGCCTCCACTCAGTAGCAAGCCAGGTCTAGTCTTGGGAAAAGTCTCATTCACCATGAAGTACAACACCGGATCCAGGACCACTGCAGCCCCACACTCTACCTTCAGGCTAGTACCAGCCCTAGGATGGCATGGGCCATAGCCTTGCCAACCAGCAAGCCAACAGAAGCTTCAGGACACCCCAGACCATGCCGTCGGCTGTGCCTGAACTAGTGATATACACCAGCAATCCAACACCAGATCTGGGACCCCTTGGCCTTGCATCCAGACCCCAACACCCAGCACTGCCTATTAGTGGGCTGGCGTTAGTCTAAGGACCTTGCTTCACCCAGCCACGGATGGGCAGGCACTGGACATATGATCTTCTAGATCCCAACTCTGCCCACCAGTGAACCAGCACTAACCCCAGGGCACACAAGGGTCCTACAACTGGTCACCTCATGATACAGCCCTGCCAGCCAGCAGAGGGCAATCTCTGGAAAACAGAACCTGGCAAACAAACTGCTTACAAGACTGCCAAGAGTAGTCAACCCACCACAGCCCACATAGAAGGTATCCCCAGAGCATGTAACTCTGGTTTCCTAGAGCATATAAAGAAAAGTGTACTGCCGGGACTCACAGGATATCTCCTACAAAAGGTCATTTCTTCAAGGTCAGAAAATATAATCAGTCTACCAGATACATAGAAACAAAAACACCAATGATGCAAAATGAGGCAACAGAGGAACATGTTACAAATGAAGGAACAAGATAAAATCTCAGAACAACCAAGTGAAGTGGAGACAGGAAATCTACCTGAGAAAGAGTACAAGGTAACAGTTGTAAAAATGATCAAAGAATCAGGGGGAAGAATGAATGAATCAAGTGAGAAACTAGAAGTTTCTAACAAAGAGAAAATATTAAGAACTAAACACAGATGATGGGAATATCAGACCACCTATATGCAGGTCAGGAAGCAACAATTAGAACTGGACATGGAACAACAGACTGGTTCCAAATAGGAAAAGGAGTGTGTCAAGGCTGTATATTGTCACCCTGTTTATTTACCTTATATGCAGA
>SJYA01001822.1:3764505-3796095 GCA_006410615.1 Neotragus moschatus | reverse complement strand
GGGGGGGAGGTTTTACTTTTTGTTTGTTTGGACTTTGGGAGGTGGGGTGGTATAAGAGAATTGACTCAATGGCTTTTTTCTTGACTTAGGAATTTCCCAGTATTCAGAGTTTAAAAGATCAACAGTGTAGAACAAAACGAATTTATGCAACCTAATGATGATTTTTAAAGATTTAAGGTTTAATTTATGAACGGACTTACAAGGCTTTAAAAATTAACTAACGTTTCAAGTTGATATTCAGAAACATTGTGTGGGAACTAAGGACGATTATCTGTACCACGAATTAGCGTCAACTTGGCTTTGCTTTTTATTTGGGGAAGTTTTGTGCATGATTCTTGTGTGTGATGGTGATGCTGCATCATCGTAAATTTATGAAGTAGATCCTCGGAAGTCTGGCTCATCTTGTATTTTAAGTGCCAGAGAGTCTCAAGATAATTAATGTATCATTTTAAATTAGTGTAAATCTTCTTTCTATAGTCGTTTCTAATTAATCTTTCACTTTTAAAGGAAAGCATTTGCAAAAAGGAGAGGGGAATGTTTGTTATTACCTGAAAGTCAGTAGGGCTGATAATTCTTAAAGGTAGTTTTGCTAGTAGTAAGATTTCTGCCTTACATTTTAGTTTGTGCAGACCAAGCCAGTTTTAGGCAGTGTATTAAATCTTTCAAGAATGTTACTTGTAATATTTCGTGCATTTTTATTTATTACATGCTTATATATATTACAGGTATTTTTTTTTAACTCTGGAGGTGTTTCTTTTAACTGTTTTACCTAATTTCAGTTTGTGTTTTTACTTGTTTGCGCTTTTATTTTTTCTAAGCAATAGTTTTTTGACTACGTAACTTACTAGCACTGTGAGTGAAACTGTAATGTAGAAAAGGCAGTGAGAATCTTACTGCCCCTTGAAGTACAGAGTTCATTTTTGCAGGGATTTTAATTAAATACAAAAGATTTAACTTGGCTGTGTTTCTCCAGCCTTTAAGGGCTTACACCACATGTACAATATAAAACTGAATGTGTAATTTTAACCTCTTTTTTTTTTTAATTTCTTAACCCAAAAAGGTGAGATTTTACACAACCACATAATTAATGATCCCCCCCCACATTCTGTTAAATAGTCCTGCCTCATATCTCTATTACATAGGTATCATATTAACTTATTTTTTACTTCCTTAATTTCCTTAAGCCACTATAAACCTATATTTATTAATTTTTAAACATACATTAAAAAAGATCAAGCAAGGCTGGTTACCACTTCATGCTTATCTGTTGCTAAAAGAGAAGTTGTTTTTGTTTTCTAATATTTGCCTGAGCCTTTTTTGTTTCTTTGGACTTAAAGAATCTGAATCAATTACTGTTTTAGGGAAACTTTTTTATTTTAAAAAAATGTATTGTTTGTTGGATAGTTCATCACCTCATTTTAGTGAAAAAGTAAATGAGAGCCATGAGTAGCCTAACTACAGATACATTCAGTATATATTTTATCAATTGTCTATTGATAAATTTTAATACCTGAAATCACTTCTTGGGCTAATAGAAAAGAGGATTAAGTTGGTGTTAAAAAAGAAGACGAAACAAACATGTAATTAATTCAGTATGCTTTATCAGTTATTTCTAAGATCCTTTTGATTTCTGAGGCAGAAGCATGTGTTTTCTAAGCATAGTAATTTATGTAGCAGTGAATGGAGAGAAGATGGTGCTGGTAGATGTGTTAATTCAATGTTAATTTTACAGTTTTACATACAATAGTGTTAATAATAACAGCTAATAATAAATACTATCGTGTCATTCATTAAGTTAATAAGGCCATTGATGAGTTAAACTGTGTTATAATTACACAATCCAGCCATTCAAGCTTGAACTTGATTAATACTTCTAACAGTCTTTTTAGAAAGGATTTAAGACAGAGCGACTTCATACCAAAAAGTATTCTTTAGTAGTTCCTATTATAGGTAGAGCATTGTACGTTTGAAAAATATAAGGGGAAAATAAAATGGTGAGAAGATAGACTAATTCCATTTTTTAAAGTATATTAGCAAACAGTGAGCTTCATTATAATCATCATGTGTGTGTGTGTGACTCACTCAGTCGTGTCCAACTCTTAGTGACCCCATGGACTGAAGCCCGATAGGCCCCTCCGTGGAGTATTCTAGACAAGAATACTGGAGTGGGTTGCCATTTCCTTCTCCATAATCATCTTGGTTAGGTTTATAGTTGTGATTATTGAATGAATGTTAATTACTGTTGTTGCCAGTGCTAAGTCGCTTCTGACTTTTTGCAGCCCTATGGACTGCAGCCCACCAGTCTCCTCTGACAACGGGATTCTCCAGGCAAGGATCCTGGAGTGGGTTACCATGCCCTCCTTCAAGGGATCTTCCCCACCCAGGGATTGAACCCGTGTCTTTCACATCTCTTGCATTGGCAGTCAGGTTATAGTGTGATTAGTGAATAAATGTTTATTACTATTGTTATTCTTGCCTTAACAGATAGCTGTTTTAATGCGCTAGAAATTTACTTCTTTTGGAGAGGGGTAGAGAAAAGTCTTAGCTACAAGGTGTCTTACAGAATCTATTTGTCACAGTTCAGACAAATGATGTCATATTATAAGGAACCTTAGAACATGGTTTAGCAAATTAAAATTTAATATTTCTGTTTTCTAAAAAGATTTTTTAATTGACATGAATACTTTGAAAAAGTAGTAGATTAATAGGGCTTCCCTGGTGGCTCAGACAGTAAAGAATCTGCCTGCAATGCAGGAGACCTGAGTTCGATCCCTGGGTCTGGAAGATCCCCTGGAGAAGGAAATAGCAACCGACTCCAATTCTTGCCTGAAAAATCCCATGGACTGAGAGATTAATACTTAATACAGCACAGGGCAAAAAAAATAGCTTCAGGGTTTTGTGTGTTTGATATTAAGACATTGATGTCATCCATCGTGCATATAAGGAGCTTGCAGATTATAGGTTATTTTATTCTGAGACTGTTGTCTCTGTCACTTACAGCTTGACACAATGTTGGGGATCTTTTAAGAATAGATTTACAAACAATATAGTTTTTGTGGTCTGGGCCAGTGTCCTTTCTGTTGTACGCACATTTGGAATTCTGAATGTAGTCTTCACAGTAACAAAATTTGATTATACAGTTGAGGCTTTTGAAAGGAACATAACAGTCCAATGTTTAGAACTAAGCACTTTCACTGCCACAGGCCCAGGTTTGAGCCATGGTCTTCCCTCATAGCTCAGTTGGTAAAGAATCTGCCGGTATTGCCAGAGACCCTGGTGCAATTCCTGGGTTGGGAAGATCCCCTGGAGAAGGAGTAGGCTACCGACTCCAGTATTCTGCCCTGGAGAATTCCATGAACTGCAAGGGGTTGCAAAGACTAAGCGACTTTCACTTTCTGGGGAATTAAGATCCTGCAAGCCATGCAGCGCTGCCCCCCCCCACCCCCAAAAGGGCATGTTTAATTGTAAATAATTGGAAACACCCCCCAAGTTATCAGTAGTAGGAGAATACTATTAATACTCATGAGGTAGTAATAGGTATAATATATCCATGTGATGGAAAGTATGTCAGCATTTCAAATCATGCTTCTAAAGAATATTCAGTGATATGAAAAGAAAAACTTGGTAAACTAGTCAGGACTCTTGCGTGTAGGGAAGGAGAGGACAGGAGTACATGTCAAATCAACTTGAACTTTAAAGAACATATATTGGCTCACATCACCAAGAAGTGTAAATGTAACAGGAGTCATGACTCAGAAAACGATGCTGGGTCTTTTTCTGCCTTTGTGTCTCTTCCTGGGCTGCCTTCCTCACTGTATTGGCTTAATTGCCTTCATAGTATGTCACAAGACCTTGTAATACAATGTGTTATCTTACTAGTATTATAACCCCAAAGACAAAAGGGTCTTCCTTGCTAACTCTAGCAGTGAAACCCTAGGAAGAATTTCTATGGATTCACCTTAGCTTTGGGCCTTCTATGAACCACTGACTCACTGTAGAGAGAGAGGATAGATTGCTTGCCCTCTGTAGGAGAGGAGCACTGTGTTTGGAAATCCTCATCTAAGAGACGAAGGATCAGTCACCATTGCTGTGCACACAGAGAACACATGTCCACTATAGATATGTAATCCATATTACAGTGTTATTGGATGGTGGTAAAATTTATTTGTTTTGCTGGGTGGGAAAAATATAGAATAAAAAGGTCTGGAAAATACGAAAAGTGTCAGGAAAATTAAAATGTTTATTTCTTGCAAACTTTTCAGAGTGAGTCTATTTTATTGCTGAGAAGAGAGAGGGTGGTGTTTAGGGTACACATGATGAACAAAATCTTACTTTGATCTTGAGGGGCCAGACAGTGATTTTTCATTGCTTAAAATTTTTTAGAATTCTTCAGAACCTGAGGCATCTAGCATTTTAAAATAGGTAATACATGCACATGGTTCAAAAACATGAAATGTTAAAATAAAATTCCCTTTCCATTTTTGTTCCTCAATTGCCCAGTTCCCATTCCTTCCCATAGGTAACCAAATACAGATTCCCCATCCCTTTTTTAAACCAGAATTAACTTATCAAATATATTGTGCTACACTTTGTTTTTTAAAGATTATTCCATAGACGTATGTCAAAATATTACTTATTTCTTTTTTATAGCTGCATTGATTGTGTGGATGTACCATAAGTTTATTTACTCAGTTCTCTGTTGATGAGGATTTGACCTGTTTTCTTTTGCTATTTGAAATGGTATGTGGCTTTTTTTTTTTTTTTTTTTTTTAATTNGTTTTTTAAAGATTATTCCATAGACGTATGTCAAAATATTACTTATTTGTTTTTTATAGCTGCATTGATTGTGTGGATGTACCATAAGTTTATTTACTCAGTTCTCTGTTGATGAGGATTTGACCTGTTTTCTTTTGCTATTTTAAATGGTATGTGGCTTTTTTTTTTTTTTTTAATTTCAGCAATAGCCAGGTTTTCTCTATTCTGTAGGTGTCAAAAATCTGAGTCAGGTTTGATAAATAAGTTGAGCCCCCAAATTTGGATGATGCTATTTTAAGTTGGAAGCATCTAACTAATAAAGTTAATTTCCTTAAAAATTTCAGAAGCGTTACTTAATAATCCATGTCAGTATAATTGGAATAATTTACCACCTCTTTAAAGTTACTGCTTAAAAGAAGATTGGTTTGAAATGTAAGTTTGGGTACATTTTCAAAAAGGCCTCTTGCATTACCTCATAGGTGTACCCTATATAATGAAATTAGAGAGATTCAAACAAGGGTAACTAATGATAAGGATACCATTATAAGATCTTCCATAAGTAACAGGAGATAGCTCTTTTGTGCTAAGAATAAGATAAATTAAGATTCTTCACCCCTAATGTAAATCTGTAAAGTGTGACTATCCAACAAAGTAAATTTGTGCTTCTGGGGTATTATACCCCAGAAAGGAACCCATGACCCTCAGCAAGAATTAGAGACTTGCTATTGGGTTCCACCTTCATAACTGACAGTAGCTGCTGCTACTGCTAAGTCACTTCAGTCGTGTCCAACTCTGTGTGATCCCACAGACAGCAGCCCATCAGGCTCCCCCGTCCCTGGAATTCTCCAGGCAAGAACACTGGAGTAGGTTGCCATTTCCTTCTCCAGTGCATGAAAGTGAAAAGTGAAAGTGAAGTTGCTCAGTCGTTTCCGACTCTTAGTGATACCAGGGACTGCGGCCTACCAGGCTCCTCCATCAATGGGATTTTTCAGGCAAGAGTACTGGAGTGGGGTGCCAAGAGGAACTGAAACATCAAGTGTGAGTGACTTACATAAATTTACATGACAAATTAGTGGGCACGTCACAACTAGAGCCCACGCCTAATGACTTTAATGATGTCTTGTTGGAAAATTTAATTCAAAAACTGGAAGTTTAGGACAAATAAAAGGATGCTCTAATTTATAGCATAGACAGATTAGGATCCATTACCTTGAGTTTGGTTAATTTTGTTAATGGCTAAACCACAAATGGCTACCTTGGATTAAATTTAGTCCTTAAGGATACTGAGCCTTTACCTTTGGCACTAGATGTGCAGCATCTATTGTCTAAACATTATCAAGGCTTGCGAAGCATTGTTAATGGTGAGTCTTCTATTTCCTTGAGCACATTTCTTAAGACCTCTGTTGACAAGAGACACAAGAATAAGTACATGAACTAGGAAATTGACCCTTTTTGACTCTTAACATAGAGTCAAAATTGCCCCTTCCTGTGTTGTGTTATTTTGAAACATTCACTAACTTTTCATTTCAATTAAGCAAACACTTCCTGAGCATTTTGTGATATGCCAGGTTCTGGGGATACCAAGATCAGTAAAAGTAAGTTCCAGGTTTTGAGACACTCATGGTGGGGCAGGGAAAGGGAGGTGGGAACAACATACATACAAAACTGCTCCTCAGAGATACGCCTGTCATGCAGAAGCATGACTATGGAGAAAATTTATTTTGCTAAGAAGACTTAGAGAAAGAATCACAACGTGAGCCTTGAGGAATACAGCATTTCCAGGAGTGTTAGGGCTTGACATCATCACAGAAGAAAAGTGGGAAGCTTGTTGGGAGGGGCAGTGGTTTAGAATTCGAGGCAGAGAGACCAGTTTATGCCAAAGCAGAGATTTTAAAGAGCGTATGTTTGGGGGAAGGAAGAATAAATTTGGTTGGTGTAGATGGTTAAGAGTTTGCTTTGGATAGATGTCAGGACATGAGTTATACAGGTTGGAGCTAATGTGCACTTTAGTGGATTTTTTTTAAAGCCCTTTTAACACTGTTCAGGTGCTTGCTTTTTCATACATTGCTTAAATTCTTTGATTTTTGATTAAAACATTCTTAAAATTTCAGTTTCTCTCTTAAAAGCATTTCACTTTTATAGTTATTGTATCTTCATCTGACATAAGGGAATTCAGTTTAGCAATATTTAATATTTTCCTATATTCCCTATTTTGACTGATGTCACTGTGTGTAACCAAATCGGCTGTAGTCATTAAGGATAACTCTTTCCCCTTTCTTGTGCACATGTGATGTGTCCTTTTATTTTACATCATATGTGATGCCCTTAACATCACATATACTTATTCTGTCCTCTCCCTTTTCTCCTGGTCTACTACTTGGAATCAGGCCTTCATCATCTATTGGCTAAACAGTTGTAAGAGTATCCAGTGGGCTGCTTCCTTACTACCAGAGTGCTCTTCCTAAAACACAGATCTAGTTATTTCTCTATAAAATCTTTTAGTGGGTCCCCATTTGGTATAAACTCTTCTAGACCTGTATAGTTCTCTTCCCCCGTCTGATACTAGTTTATCTCTCATCAGCTCTACATGCATCCTGTGCTTCAGCCCAGTCAGACTACTGGTAGCTCTTCTAAATATGCAATGCTGTTTGACGTGTCTGTGCTTTTGCATATTTGTTTTGTTTCACTTTTTTTCATCCCTGGGAAAATGCATTCCTACTTTTAGACCTGGTTGAGGTAACTTTTCCTTCTAACTCATTCAAGAGTAGTTAATTACTCCTGATACACCACTGAACCTAGTATGTGTCTGTTACTGCTTCTATTGTATTATATTGGTGTTTCATTTGCATATCTGTCTCAGACCATGAATAGCTTAAGGAGAAAGACTTCATTTTCATTTGTTGAGCACATTTAATTACTGGTTTATACTAAAGATCATTATCATTAAGTGTAAACACTATATGCTTACATGCTCAGTCACTTCAGTCATGTCCAACTCTCTGCTACCCCATGGACCATTGGCCCACGAGGCTCTTCCATCCATGGGACTCTCCAGGCAAGAATACTGGAGTCAGTTGCCATTTCCTTCTCCAGTAAACAATAGACATAAATAATATATAACAGATACTCTGTACAACAGAATTATTCTAAAGACTTCTCAAAATATCTTCGGTTTAAAAATCATGCCAGTGTGGTAACTAAATAGCTTGCTGTAGTTGAGTTCATATTGAGGTATGTGATTTACTGAGCTGCAAATGACAGGTTAGTGGTGTCACGGAGGCTGCAACATGGTGTTGCAGATCATAACCTAATTATAAGCAAATCAGTAACCTATCAGTTGTGCCAGTTCTCATGTATTTATTCATTCCAGCAACAACACTTAAGAATTGAATTGCAGTTGTGCAAAAAATAGTATACATTTCACTTCTTAATCCGTATAATGTGAAAAACCAAAAGAACATATTCACAAAATGTTGAAGGCGGGATTAAGTCTTATCTCAATCGTGGTGATTCAGGGGAGTTCGTATAGAGTTTAGAAATAGCATTAATCTGGAGCCAGGTGGTGCCAGAAGTTGCAGGTAGTCAGCCTTCAGACATGGTAAGAAATGTAAAGATTACTTTCTTCAACTGTGTTATAATCAGTTCAGTAATTGAAGTTAACCTTCTGGCACCTCCATGTGTACCTCTCAGCTTTCTACTTACCTCTTGGGTCCTGGGCCATTTTTTTTTTTTTTTTTTTCTTTTTTTCTCTAATCTGTTGGCTAAGAAACTGTATTTTACTTCTAAGTTCAGGAGTGCATTCTGAAGATTTAGGTTTGCAGAAAAGTGATTCTCTGGTTCTAGCTATTCCCGTATATTATTGAACAGTTACTAGAGAAGAACTGATTTCCAAAGGTATAGAGTCCGTGAGTAGGTTTTTTAGCTAGGATTATTTACTCCACATCTTCCCTGAGGAGGCAGATGGCACTTAAGCTGTAATGATATGCAGTGTTTAACGAGGTGAAGAGAGGTAGAAAGAAAAGAAATGGCATGTTGAAGCTAGAGTCAATAAGGGCTTCTTTGCTCCAGCAGCATGACTGTTCCTAGCCGTTCAGTGCCTCACGTTACAGTTTCGTGTCCGCTCTTCCTCTTTTCCCCTTTCTCTTTTGTCTGGCATGCAAACTCCCATTTAGCTTTCAAAGCCTGGCTCAGAAGCCATCACTATCACAACATGATTTGATGTGTCCACTTGGCTTGTTCATTATTTATTATTTGCTTTTTTAATCAGTTTTATTATAGCCAAACCTGGATTACAGAGTCAAGAAGTGAATGAATGATTATGAACTTTACTCACTACTCAGAATTTGACCTTATCTGTAAGAGAAATGTTCCAAAGAATTTCATATGTGGAGCAGAATGGATCTTAGGTTTGTTAGACTGAGTGCCAGTGCTTCCCAGAAAGTATCCTTACTTGAGGAAATAATTACCCTCCAGAGGGCGCACATTACAAAGCCATGGTGGTCAAATAAAACTGATGCTATGTTAACATCAAACATCTCCTTCCATCTGCTGCTCATAGGAAAAATTCATATTGTGTTTACATATTTTTGAGCTTTCTAACACTACACTCATATACTTTTTTTCTTTCATGTGCCTTATGAGATAATGCAGAATTTTTCATAAATTGTACTCCCCAAAATTTAAGTGTATTTAGATTTAGAAATAACTATAATACTATTCTTATCTTTTTTGTGTTTGCTTTCAGGCACAATTCTGAATTTCACATAAGCTTGCCCTTTGTAATGACTTATAGCTGAAGGAAATCTTCTCTCTACCTAACATAATAGTTTTATTAACACTAATTTATGTATATTTTATAATCCTCATCATTAAGTTGAATATCCTGAAACTACTTTAAACTCTTATTTCCACTTCTCCACAAAATGATGTTACTTCAATTTTTCTTTCTGCATTATTGTTTCATAACCAGGAACTGAATTTATGTAATGAAAAGTCACATAAAACTATATAATATAAATTAATTTTACTTATTTTGATGTTACAAGACTAGCTAAAGTATAGTAATATAACTAAACAGCTATTGAGTAATGTGAAATACACATAAAGCAAATATTTTTATTAACATAATAGCTTTACTTAGCAATAGATTACTCTGCTTTATATAGCTCACCATCATCCTAGGTAGGTAGGCCATGTTAGAATAATAAAATTTAGACTTAGAGAATAGCAAAATCTAGATTATGAAACTAGAGAAAAAAATAACTAAATTTAATAATAAGTAATACTAATAATTAGTATTTGTGTTGATTCTGTATCTTTCAGTACAAACCTATTTCTGAATCTGTGTAACTATCCCTTACTTGCAGAAAATGGCTTGGTGTCACTCATTCCAGAGAACCCTTTGCTGATATCTTTGTTTCAGTTCAGTTATTCAGTCGTGTTCGAATCTTTGAGACCCCATGGACTGTAGCATGCTAGGCCTCCCTGTCCATCACCAACTCTGAAGTTTACTAAAACTCATGTCCATTGAGTTGGTGAGGCCATCCAGCCACCTCATCCTCTGTCGTCCTCCTCTCTTCCTGCCTTCAATCTTTCCCAGCATCAAAGTCTTTTCCAATGAGTGAGTTCTTCACATCAGGTGGCCGAAGTATTGGAGTTTCAGCTTCAACCTCAGTCCTTCCAATGAATATTCAGGACTGGTTTCCTTTAGGATGGACTGGTTGGATCTCCTCCTTGCAGTCCACAGGACTCTCAAGAGTATTCTCCAGCACCATAGTTCAAGAGCATCAATTCTTTGGCGCTCAGCTTTCTTTACAGTCCAACTCTCACATCCATACATGACTACTGGAAAAACCATAGCTTTGACTAGATAGACCTTTGTTGGGAAAGTAATGTCTCTGCTTTTTAATATGTTGTCTAGATTGGTCATAACTTTTCTTCCAAGGAGTAAGCATCTTTTACTTTCATGGCTGCAGTCACCATCTGCAGTGATTTTGGAGTTCAAGAAAATGAAATCTATCACTGTTTCCTCTGTTTCCCCATCTATTTGCCATGAAGTGATGGGACCAGATGCCATGATCATAGTCTTTGTATAGGCTCAGTGTTTTCTAATACTTTGCCTTCAGTCAGAACATGTTTTCTGTTTATGTCTTTCAGCCACAAATGTAATGCCTTTTCCACCTTCTCCAAATACTTTTCACACACCTCAACTTAAGCCATAACTTTTGCAACAGCAGAACTAGCACAAATTTCTTTTTCCTTCAGTTTCACAAGAAAGCTTGTTATTACCATGGATCTTATCAACCTCAGCTTACATTTTTTTCTTACTGAAAACTTTTACTTCTTCAATTAAAAGAAGCATGTTAGGGCCTTTCTTTGGCATATCTGAATTTCTGGCATCACTGTTTTTGAACTTTGGGGCCATTATTAAGTACAATAAGGGTGACTTGAACACAAGCACTGTGATACAATAGTGGATCTGATAACTGAGCCTGCTGTTTAGTGACTCATAGGTGGGATATGCCAGACAAAGGGATGATTCGCATTCTAGGTAGGATAGTGGGGGTTAGGGCGGGGAGGAGATTTCATCGAGATTTGTTTGTGCTACTCAGAATGACTTGCAGTTTAAAACTTATTGATTGTTTATTTCTGGAATTTCCCAGTTTCCAGACTTCAATTGATACTCAACTGAAACCACAGAAAATGAAACCGTGGATAAGGGGGACTACTGTATTCTGCTAACCACTTGATTTTGGCTTTTCCCCTTGCTATTTCAATAATGGTTAATGTCAGTGGAATTTCTACTATGTATTTAAATTGTGGTGGGCTTTTTTCTTATAAATATGTAGTTTCTCTCTTAACAGTATTCACATTTTAGCAATGTGTGGGTTTCTTTTCTGTTTCTTTCATTTTAATATCTCTTTCTAACACACAGGAATACTCTGAAGATAGTAACTCTGAGCCAAATGTGGATTTGGAAAATCAGTACTATAATTCCAAAGCGTTAAAAGAAGATGACCCAAAAGCAGCATTAAGCAGTTTCCAAAAGGTTCATATTTTTTCTGGTTGATTCTGTGTTTTGTGTTTTTCTAAATAATGTCTTAAGTAAATTGCAAATGATTTTATCTCAGAAGTATGTTTGGATTTATCGTAATAATCCTATAAAAGAAGTTTGCATTATGCAATAGAAGCAAATATTTCAAAGGGGCTATCCTTTTTTTTTTTTCAATCAAGTTATCTATAGAACAGGACCATTGTCCCAAAAAGCTTGTGCAGTTCTGGCAGAAAGAGAAGCTTTCTTTTTTTTGCTGGTCCCTGCAGTCGTGTTCCTTTGTCTTTTGGTGCCAAAGCACATAGGTGTGGTTTCATTATAAAATAATGTGATTTCTTTCCTACTGATAAACTTTTGGGTTATTCTTAACCAGTGAAGTAACAAGTACTTCTGGGACTGTGTAATAATCAAGAAGTAGTTCTTATTTAATCTTTTGATAAAGAAACTTCAAAATAAGCTCACTTGTACTTTCATAAGCATTTAAGACTGGTTTCTTTTCTTAAACCTTTTAAAAATGACTTTGAAAAATAGAGTTCTTAGGGCACTGTTTTTCATGCATATGATGTAAAATTAATTTACAATTTAAATATTGGGTGTTACTAGAAAATAGCAATATTAAATTATACTAAATTCTTTTTTAAAGGTTTTGGAACTTGAAGGTGAAAAAGGAGAATGGGGATTTAAAGCACTGAAACAAATGATTAAGATTAACTTCAAGTTGGTAAGATTTGTTTTGAGAGGAATTAAACTGATAATGAAATTCTCTACTTAAAAACCTCATGGCAACAAAATGTCATATCTGCTTTCCTGAAATAATTCTGTTGATATGTTTGCATATTTAGCCTAATTTTCATTTGTGACTATAGTTACACTAAGTTTTAAAAATTCTACATGAGAGTCCTTCCTTGTGGTCCAGTGGTTAAGACTTCTACTTCCAATGCAGATCTGCGAGTTCAATGGGGAAAATAAGATCCCCATGCCTCAGAGCCCCAAAAAACAAATAAACAGAAGCAATATTGCAACAAATTCAATAAAGACTTAAAATGATCCACATCACCAAAATCTTTTAAAAATTCTGCATACTATACAAGGTTTTCTATAAATTAACTTATATGCTCTGAGGAAAGATAGACCTTCTGCCAAAATATTTAATGCTGCAAATTTTACTAATAGTCCTTCATTTCTTCAGGTCTCTCATGTTTCCTGGAATAACTACAGTTATGCAAATAGTCCTGCAAAGAATAGCAGCAGTAGCTACATCCACTATTTAGTAGGGCCTTAGGTGGGAGAATTTTCCCCCTTTTAGAAGTAAGGAGGACTTTTCTTGAGAGTGGGATGAGTACCTGGGCTTGAAGGAATTTTTTTCCTTCCACATTTTACTGTAAGAGCTTACCAATAATAGGGAGAGAAGAAATGCATAACTATGTTAGAGAGCTTCCTGATAAAGGAGTAAATTTTCAGGGAAGAATATTTTAAAAGTTGATCTAACTTATTTTTTTGGTCTATGAATATTTAGTAGTTTTTATGATTTAAATAAATATGTTTATTGTGCAGTGAGGAACAATATCTGAAATTTGGAAGATCTATAAATTCTACTTTTTCAAAGGCTAACATAAATTTAATTCATTTACTGAGTAATCTAGTAATTTCAAATTTAAACTAAAATGTTTTTAGTGTTTCTGTCTTATATAGTTCCTCTATTATTGAAAAACTATTGTTTTTTAATTAGGTAATAGGTATTTCTATAATCTTAATCATATGTACATATCTCAGTAAGTAAATATGTACCTAGTAATGCATTTTTCTTCCCTCCAGACAAACTTTCCAGAAATGATGAACAGATATAAACAACTATTGACCTATATTCGGAGTGCTGTCACAAGAAATTATTCTGAAAAATCCATTAATTCTATTCTTGATTATATCTCTACTTCTAAGCAGGTTAGAGTCTGTTTTTGGCTCTTGATATTTATCAGTATGTTTATACTTAAGAGCTTTGTTTTTTTGTTTTTAAGGCCTAGAAGTTCTATTTAAGCAGTTATGCTAGTTTTAATTTTAGTATGATTTTAAAATAATGTATGCTATTTTCTTGGCTACAGGATAGTATATAGTATTAAGAGGGAATAACCCAAGCTTTATTTCTTCAAATAATATCTTCAGATACTAACATAATCTGCACACAGGTTTTGCAGGCTTATAGTAGACTCCCATGCAGTTTCTAATAAATATCATCAGCACTTCAGCTAGCCTTCTTGAACTGTTAATAACCTAACAGTGAGTCATAGGTTCTTTGTGTAGATTTGATTAGATAGAGATCCTTGGGAGGATAATCTGTATTCATCGCAGTTAGTAGTTGGCGTTACTCATTAGGTAATCAATAAATGCTTCTACAAAGGATAGGTGGATGATAAAAAAAAAGGGCTAATGATGATACTACAGTGGGCATGAGGAATGATAGTGCTTTCATTATTTTAGTTTTTGATTATTAAGAAAAGCAATGATTTTAGTTTATTGCTAAAATAATTTCAATTGGATTATTTGTTTGTATTCTTCTAAGCAACATAGTCCTAAGTTTCAGCTTTACTATGCCATGATATTTGAGCACAAGAAGTATTTTCTGTATTACTTAGCATTTCTCAGAACGTTTGATACTTTTCATACTCAAAAAATGTTCACTTCAGAATCAGTCTTTCATTCTGTCTTTTCTACTAAATGTCATATTTACTTCTTGAAGTTTATTGTTTTTATATCTAAAATACATGTAATGGAAATAGAGGAAAATAAAATTATGTTTGGAACATTAACACTTCATGGCACTAATTCAGGGCTTCCCACTATATTGGGGCTTGAGTGGAAAAATGTTTCCTGAGTTTTACAAACATGTCACATCATAATATTTTTTTGTACGTTATTTTTAAATATTATGTCAGATGATGGAGGGCAGAACTAAGTAATTTTCAGCAAGACTGTATGTTGCTTCATGCTTTTATATGTAAACTTTTTGTCTTTTGAAGGTAAGTATAGATATTAGTTGGGAAGCACTTACTGACTGCAATCGACAGTCATGAATAAATAGGCAGCCTTTTCTGAAAGTATCAAACTTACCTGTTGCCATGGCCCTCTTACCTCCTGATCCTGTTAAATATGTAGAGAATCAGGTATTCACGCAAAGGTAGAGCCAGAAGTGGGAAGAAAGGACAAAGCAGCTTATCATAATGCAAAACAAATGGCAATTTCCGTTAAAAACAGTCATATTCAGACTGTGAGCTGATGGTGTTAGACAAAGCTAAAATTGTGGTTAAGTTTTCCCTCCCCTCAACTCCAGCAGTTTATCAGTAACTTAAAAATTTGTAGTCCAGTTAATTGATTAGTCATGTTTATACAAGAATTTTTGAGGAAAGAGGCTTATTCCTTGCTTCTTTAGCAGCTTACTTAGTATTTGACTCATGCTGCTGCTGCCGCTAAGTTGCTTCAGTCATGTCTGACTCTGTGCGACCCGTAGACATCAGCCCACCAGGCTCCCCGGTCCCTGGGATTCTCCAGGCAACAGTACTGGAGTGGGTTGCCATTGCCTTCTCCAGTTTGCCACATAGTAGTTCCCAAATAAGAGTTGAGTGCATAAGATACATACCATTCATAATAAACAGGGGGGTCTCAAAGAGTTGGACACTACTGAGCAACTGAGCACGCACACAATTCTTGTGCTTGCCATTTCCTTTGCTAACATAAAATGAGTTATTAGATTTGGAAGAACAAACCTATACTATTAGAGCGTTGGACGTTTTCTGGGTTTTATTTTAAATGCAGAAAAACACATGTTGGCACATTTTGTAAATTTGATCTATACTTTTCTTAAGGTTTTGTTAATTTTGTGAACTGTCACAGACATTCAGTAAGATACAGCTAGTGTATCTCATGTATATTAAAGTTCAAACATGCACTTTTGGTTTGCTCAAATTAACTTTATTAACAGGTACAAATTTGCTGTTTACAATTATAGAATTCTGATTTTTTATGTCAGATGGATTTACTGCAGGAATTCTATGAAACAACACTGGAAGCTTTGAAAGATGCTAAGAATGACAGACTGTGGTTTAAGACAAACACAAAGGTAACAGTAATAATTACCTTTTTTTTTCTTTTGAAGAGTGGGTGGGCATTCTTGATAAACTCTAAAAATGTACCTTCTCCTGTTGAAATCTTTTAATTCTAATAAGTTTATTTTTTTACAGCTGGGGAAATTATATTTAGAACGAGAGGAATATGGAAAACTTCAAAAAATTTTACGCCAGTTACATCAGTCCTGCCAGGTAGCTTTTCTTTTATTTTTTATCTTACTATTTCTTCATAAGAAAAAATTATATTGGAAACATTGCTTAGGGATATTTTCAAGCATTATCACAAAAATAAAATTTGGAAAATAAGTTACCAGAAAGCTAATTTTTTCTGACTATTACATTACTTCCTCTGTTAATCATAATTTCAGTCCTTATTTTTGAAGAATGAGGCATAGGTATCAATAAACAGACCAGTCATTAATATTAAGAATAATAAGCATTTCATATTTAGTTATACACCCTGTGAAAATCAGAAAGGATGTTGTACACCTACATTTCAAAGATATTTTATACTCTAGTTTTCGTGTATGAATCCTCTGTAACAGCACTGTCCTGTAGAACTTCATGTGATGTTAGAAGCATTCTGTATCTGTGCTTTCCAATATGGTTGCAACAGCCACATGTCATCAAGCACCTGAACTGTGACTAGGGAGATGGAGGTACTGAGGTTTTCATGTAACATATAAACTTGTGTAGCCATAGTACACCTCTATAACTTTTAAGTGTGAGCTGTAATTTTGTATTTCATTTTTTGTCTTGATCAATAAATTACTTGATACTAGTTCAAATATTAAATAGAAATGCTGTTTTAAATATTTTTATGCTCTTTCAGTGCCATGTACTATTTTTTCAAGACCATGTTGCAGGCTGATTTTAATGATTTAAATTATAAAAACATATAAACTTTTATCAACTATCTTTAAAAATGCACATACACAGATCCATATCCAATATAGAATCTTTTGAACATTATCATTTTTCATACTGTGTCCTATTAATTATATATTTTATTTCTGTGAATGAGGAAAAGGTTGATCAGAAAAGTGTTCTAAATCATCTTCACATATTTTCATTTAATAATGTTACATTTTTTGGTTTTTATAAACATGAAAATTTTTATGTTTCATAATAGTTTCAGTTTATAAGGCAAATGAGTCATTTATGGATTGTTTTTTATCTACACATTCTTAAGGANAGAGATCCTTGGGAGGATAATCTGTATTCATCGCAGTTAGTAGTTGGCGTTACTCATTAGGTAATCAATAAATGCTTCTACAAAGGATAGGTGGATGATAAAAAAAAAAGGGCTAATGATGATACTACAGTGGGCATGAGGAATGATAGTGCTTTCATTATTTTAGTTTTTGATTATTAAGAAAAGCAATGATTTTAGTTTATTGCTAAAATAATTTCAATTGGATTATTTGTTCGTATTCTTCTAAGCAACATAGTCCTAAGTTTCAGCTTTACTATGCCATGATATTTGAGCACAAGAAGTATTTTCTGTATTACTTAGCATTTCTCAGAACGTTTGATACTTTTCATACTCAAAAAATGTTCACTTCAGAATCAGTCTTTCATTCTGTCTTTTCTACTAAATGTCATATTTACTTCTTGAAGTTTATTGTTTTTATATCTAAAATACATGTAATGGAAATAGAGGAAAATAAAATTATGTTTGGAACATTAACACTTCATGGCACTAATTCAGGGCTTCCCACTATATTGGGGCTTGAGTGGAAAAATGTTTCCTGAGTTTTACAAACATGTCACATCATAATATTTTTTTGTACGTTATTTTTAAATATTATGTCAGATGATGGAGGGCAGAACTAAGTAATTTTCAGCAAGACTGTATGTTGCTTCATGCTTTTATATGTAAACTTTTTGTCTTTTGAAGGTAAGTATAGATATTAGTTGGGAAGCACTTACTGACTGCAATCGACAGTCATGAATAAATAGGCAGCCTTTTCTGAAAGTATCAAACTTACCTGTTGCCATGGCCCTCTTACCCCCTGATCCTGTTAAATATGTAGAGAATCAGGTATTCACGCAAAGGTAGAGCCAGAAGTGGGAAGAAAGGACAAAGCAGCTTATCATAATGCAAAACAAATGGCAATTTCCGTTAAAAACAGTCATATTCAGACTGTGAGCTGATGGTGTTAGACAAAGCTAAAATTGTGGTTAAGTTTTCCCTCCCCTCAACTCCAGCAGTTTATCAGTAACTTAAAAATTTGTAGTCCAGTTAATTGATTAGTCATGTTTATACAAGAATTTTTGAGGAAAGAGGCTTATTCCTTGCTTCTTTAGCAGCTTACTTAGTATTTGACTCATGCTGCTGCTGCCGCTAAGTTGCTTCAGTCATGTCTGACTCTGTGCGACCCGTAGACATCAGCCCACCAGGCTCCCCGGTCCCTGGGATTCTCCAGGCAACAGTACTGGAGTGGGTTGCCATTGCCTTCTCCAGTTTGCCACATAGTAGTTCCCAAATAAGAGTTGAGTGCATAAGATACATACCATTCATAATAAACAGGGGGGTCTCAAAGAGTTGGACACTACTGAGCAACTGAGCACGCACACAATTCTTGTGCTTGCCATTTCCTTTGCTAACATAAAATGAGTTATTAGATTTGGAAGAACAAACCTATACTATTAGAGCGTTGGACGTTTTCTGGGTTTTATTTTAAATGCAGAAAAACACATGTTGGCACATTTTGTAAATTTGATCTATACTTTTCTTAAGGTTTTGTTAATTTTGTGAACTGTCACAGACATTCAGTAAGATACAGCTAGTGTATCTCATGTATATTAAAGTTCAAACATGCACTTTTGGTTTGCTCAAATTAACTTTATTAACAGGTACAAATTTGCTGTTTACAATTATAGAATTCTGATTTTTTATGTCAGATGGATTTACTGCAGGAATTCTATGAAACAACACTGGAAGCTTTGAAAGATGCTAAGAATGACAGACTGTGGTTTAAGACAAACACAAAGGTAACAGTAATAATTACCTTTTTTTTTCTTTTGAAGAGTGGGTGGGCATTCTTGATAAACTCTAAAAATGTACCTTCTCCTGTTGAAATCTTTTAATTCTAATAAGTTTATTTTTTTACAGCTGGGGAAATTATATTTAGAACGAGAGGAATATGGAAAACTTCAAAAAATTTTACGCCAGTTACATCAGTCCTGCCAGGTAGCTTTTCTTTTATTTTTTATCTTACTATTTCTTCATAAGAAAAAATTATATTGGAAACATTGCTTAGGGATATTTTCAAGCATTATCACAAAAATAAAATTTGGAAAATAAGTTACCAGAAAGCTAATTTTTTCTGACTATTACATTACTTCCTCTGTTAATCATAATTTCAGTCCTTATTTTTGAAGAATGAGGCATAGGTATCAATAAACAGACCAGTCATTAATATTAAGAATAATAAGCATTTCATATTTAGTTATACACCCTGTGAAAATCAGAAAGGATGTTGTACACCTACATTTCAAAGATATTTTATACTCTAGTTTTCGTGTATGAATCCTCTGTAACAGCACTGTCCTGTAGAACTTCATGTGATGTTAGAAGCATTCTGTATCTGTGCTTTCCAATATGGTTGCAACAGCCACATGTCATCAAGCACCTGAACTGTGACTAGGGAGATGGAGGTACTGAGGTTTTCATGTAACATATAAACTTGTGTAGCCATAGTACACCTCTATAACTTTTAAGTGTGAGCTGTAATTTTGTATTTCATTTTTTGTCTTGATCAATAAATTACTTGATACTAGTTCAAATATTAAATAGAAATGCTGTTTTAAATATTTTTATGCTCTTTCAGTGCCATGTACTATTTTTTCAAGACCATGTTGCAGGCTGATTTTAATGATTTAAATTATAAAAACATATAAACTTTTATCAACTATCTTTAAAAATGCACATACACAGATCCATATCCAATATAGAATCTTTTGAACATTATCATTTTTCATACTGTGTCCTATTAATTATATATTTTATTTCTGTGAATGAGGAAAAGGTTGATCAGAAAAGTGTTCTAAATCATCTTCACATATTTTCATTTAATAATGTTACATTTTTTGGTTTTTATAAACATGAAAATTTTTATGTTTCATAATAGTTTCAGTTTATAAGGCAAATGAGTCATTTATGGATTGTTTTTTATCTACACATTCTTAAGGAAGACTTAGTCTGATGCATAAAGAGCTGTGTATTCATTTCCATGTGAAATGAAAATCGTAAAGAAGACATTTCTAACTGAACGAAAGTCTTTCAGTATATACATAAGGAATATAAAAAAACCATCTGGAGAAGTTTTTGCTTGGTTTATTTTGTAGCATAAGGGAAATGCTATCTGGATTGTAAATTGGATTAAAGCATAGGAGAAATGCATGATAATATGTAAATACAGATTGTCTTACATATCATATTTATTAGTCTGGTTGTGTTTTGTTAGTGGATAACTAAAGGAAAGTCTTAAGTTAGAAGGCCAAATAAATAATAAATTTTGGCTTTTTGTGTATGTCAGTGCTTGATATTTATGATTATCTGTCAACCATATTCTGTTTTTCACAGCTTGTGTTTGTGGGCTGTTGATCATCTTTCAAAGACAAACTCAAATGTCACCACCTTTGTTATTCCTTTGACATCCCCCAAGAGAATTAATCTTCTCTTCCATCCTTGGTACTTCATTGGTGCCTCAGCTAGAATTGTTATCATTTATATTATAACTTATCTGTTGGCATATTGGTCTTCTGTATTGTGAAATTTTTGAGACCAGGACATCGGTTTATTTAACTTTGTATTTCCCCAAGGTAGACCGAGCACCTGGCTAGGAAGGAACTTGATTGAAGGCACAAAGTGCTTTTGATTGAATCAGTGCATCTAAAGTGGTTGTGAAGATTTGGGGAAGACTAAAAATAATCTCCTGGATAAAACAAAACATTGCAACTTTTGTACATTAAAAAAAAAAACAAACCTCCTTATCGAATAACTGTAAAGTACAAAGGCCATGTGGGTTCCTTTTTGGCCATTGAAGGTCATATTCTTAGTAATCTAGGTGCCAGTTGAAATTTGTAATTCATTTTCCCACAGAATTGGTATCATAAATGTAAGGTTCTCAGGCTAGCTCAAAAATCACTCTGTTGACTCTGAATTCTGTCTTCACTGGATTTTCATTATTTGTTTTCCTAGACTGATGATGGAGAAGATGACCTGAAAAAAGGCACACAGTTATTAGAAATATATGCTTTGGAAATTCAGATGTACACAGCACAGAAAAATAACAAAAAACTTAAAGCACTCTATGAACAGTCACTTCACATCAAGTCTGCCATCCCTCATCCATTGATCATGGGAGTTATCAGAGGCAAGTTTGGTTTGCAAAGGTTGGGCAGTGTTATGGGAAGATAAGTTGTTTTTGGATTTTGACTGATTAACTCTGAAGGTTGTTTCTATTTTAGTGAAAATAAATGGCAAAGTAGTAAAGTCAAATGAAATGATCTAGTCTTAGTAAGGAATTAGGATGAATTTTTCTCTTTTTGAAATTTATATCAGTAAAATTAATAGAAAATTCACCATCAGAAGTTCTATTCTTGAATTATAATGTATATAAAATTGCCTTCTGTTTTAGTGATTTTTTTTACTGAAATATTGATTTTCAATGTGTTAATTTCTGCTGTATAACACAGTGACTCAGTTATATATATATATATATACACACATATTTTTTATAGTCTTTCCAATTATGATTGATCACAGGATATTGTCTATAGTTCCCTGTGCTATACAATAAGACCTTGTTGTTTATTCTGTACATAGTAGTATGCATCTATTAATCCCAGACTCCCCCCTCCCCCTACTCCTTGGCAACCACATATCTATTCTCTATGTCAATGAGTCTGTTTTGTAGATAGGTTCATCTGTGGCTTTATTTTATATAAGTGATATCATAGGGTATTTGTCTTTCTCTTTCTGGCTTACTTTGCTTAGTATGATAAACTCTAGTTGCATCCATGTTGCAGCAAATGGCATTATTTTGTTATTTTTTTATGGCTAATATTCCATTGTATATATGTATCACATCTTTTTTATCCATTCATCTATCAGTGTACATTTAAGTTGTTTCCATGTCTTGGCTATTGTGAATAGTGTTGCTGTCAACATAGGGGTCATATATCTCTTTGAATTATAGTTTTGCCCAGATACATGCCCAGGAGTGGTATTGCTGGATCATATATAATAATTCTATCTTCAGTTTTCTGAGGAACCTCCATATTATTCTCCATAGTGATTGTACCAAGTTAAATTAATTGTAATAACTTACATTACACTAAAATAACTTATATTATTTTTACAGCTAAAATAGTGTAGTAGGGTTCTCTTTTCTCCACACCTTCTACAGTATTTGTTTATCTTTATTTATGAGTTTTGGTTTCTCTGGGTCTTTGTTGCTGTGCGTGTGCTTTCTCTAGTTGCAGCAAGTTGGGGGCTACTCTTCATTGTGGTGCGTGGGCTTCTCTCGTTGCAGAGCACAGGCTCTAGGCACACGGGCTTAAGTAGTTGCAGCATGTGGGCTCCATAGTTGGAGCTTGCAGGCTCTAGAGCTCGGGCTCTGTAGTTGTGATAGCATGGGCTTAGTTTCTCTGCAACATGTGGAGTCTTCCCAGACCAGGAATCATACCAGTGTCCCCTGCATCGGCAGACAGATTCCTACCCACTTGGAGCACCAGGGAAGTCCACCTTGTTGTAATTTTGATAAAATTACTTTCTGTTTCAACTGAGAATAAAGATTTGCAAATGCTTGTTTGGCTGATGTTTAATGAAGAGCTTAGTTTTTAGAATTCAGTATGTGCTCTTTGTCCACTTCAGGAGCTAGTACTCTTCAGGTTATAGAATTAAAAGACTAGTTTTCATTTGATTTTTATGAAGTGGTCAACCTTATTATTACAGAACTGAAAATGTCCTCTTTTCTCCTGTTTTATTCTTTACAGAATGTGGTGGTAAAATGCACTTGAGAGAAGGTGAATTTGAAAAGGCACACACTGATTTTTTTGAAGCCTTTAAGAATTATGATGAATCGGGAAGTCCAAGACGAACCACTTGCTTAAAATATTTAGTCTTAGCAAATATGCTAATGAAATCGGGAATAAATCCATTTGACTCACAGGAGGTATGTTTGTGCTCTAATTGTTCATTTCTGTCAGCTGTCTCTTGTGAAAATGTTATTCTTTCATTGTACATATACATAGTTAATCCTTTTTTTTTTTCCTAACCAGGCCAAACCTTACAAAAATGATCCAGAAATTCTAGCAATGACGAATTTAGTAAGGTAAGATTTAATATTTCAGTCAAGATAAATTACCTTAAAACAGTGAATAAAGAAGAGAACCAAGAGAATTTTTCAGAATTCAGTTAATACTCAATGTATTATTTTGACTTGAAGTATATGAAAGTTTGTAAAATTTTTGAACTCATTGATTATACTGTTTCTATTAGTCACAAGATTTTGTAAGTATTTACTGCTTTTTTTCCTCATTATCTTTGTGTGTGTATACACATACTCTTTCTCAGTAGAAAGCTATAGAGGTTTTAAAACAATTTCACAGTGTTACAGTTTCTACCTGCCTTAATCCAAAATGAAATTATGAGTTGCTCTACATAAGTCAAGAATTTTCAGTGAGACAGTTTGCTTACTTGTATATTTGCTTAATTGACAAGATTAAAAAAATCACTTCAAATAAATTTGCCTCAGCTAATTTTCTAATGTAAGGAGCAGCAGAAGGGTCATACTGGTAGGAAACCTAAGGATTTATTGTTGCCTTCTGTCGAGAAAAATATGACTAATGATGGCTAATACTGAAAAATCTGCCGTCATCAATTAATATTAAAAAAAGAAAAAAAAACCAAGCAAAAGCCTAGAAAAGAAGACGTTTTTTTAAAAGAAATCAATGAGCAAGAAAAATGTTTCTTTGGACCAGGAATAAATGTAGCCTATGATTTATTGTGCTTTCTTTGTAGAAAACTAGGAGAGAGGCTTACTGGGTTTCAAGTCCATTGTTCTAGACTATACAGCTGACTTTACCAAGACAGGAAGAGTGTAGTTAGGGGTGTGAGGCAAAGTTGAGGTTTTTTTGTTTGTTTTCAGATATATATAGGTAATTTAGATGACCAGACATTCTCTTAATAGTCTTTTTTTTTTTTTTTTTTTAATTTAAGAAAGTACTGTTGGGTGATAAATTACAAGTCACCTAAATGTAAATTTTATATACTTAAAGCCTATTTCATTATATTTTTTAAGCTTAAAAGATAATTTCTTTGTCTTTATTTCAAACAGTTTATTCTGTTTACATTTGGCCACATTAAGAGATTATTTGGTTAGAGATTAATTACATAATACTTCAAGAAAATGAGATTAAATTTCTAAGCAACAGTTTAACTTGAAAACCCTTAAAGAAATATTGCAGGAAAGTATTTCCCTGGACATTAGTATTTTGTTCAGATTAAATTGGTTAAATTGGATTAAAGTACTCAGACCTTATCTCAGTTTACTCCAGAGAAGCCTTTGTATTGGAAGTCGAAAACTTGTTTTAATGATAAATTTTAAAAGTAGTAGCCTCTGGTGTCCCGCATTTTGTATAAGGTTCTTTTTTAAGCCACTTAAACAGTGGAAGAATGTGTCTTTGTTAAAATATCTGTGTGTGCAAGAGCTTTCACTATTTAAATATATCCTCCTGTAGTATATTACAATAATATATTTGGGGTAGGTAAGAAAAGTAATGCTTCCTAATTTTATCTTCCTAGTCAGTTGCCAGCAGACTAGAGGAAAATAATTCCTGTTGAAGCAGTTGAATCACCTGCCCTTAACATGAAGTTACATTGCGACCCAACAGATGGAAGCACAGCAGAGGGCGTGCAGAGTGGCTGATGATATGTGTTACATATAAAGCAGACAGTGGTGCCATTTCCAGAAGGTTGGCTTCTTCCTTCTCAGCACCTTTAGCAGTCCCCATAGTGCCTCAGGGAGAAGGCAGTGGCACCCAACTCCAGGACTCTTGCCTGGAAAATCCCATGGATGGAGGAGCCTGGTGGGCTACAGTCCATGGGGTCGCTAAGTGTCGGACACGACTGAGTGACTTCACTTTCACTTTTCACTTTCATGCATTGGAGAAGGAAATGGCAACCCACTCCAGTGTTCTTGCCTTGAGAATCCCAGGGACACAGGACCCTGGTGGGCTGCCATCTCTGGGGTCGCACAGAGTTGGACATGACTGAAGCAACTTAGCAGCAGCAGCATAGTGCCTCAGAGAGTAGATAGTAGATACCTCAGACAATCATGAACATAAATCAGCCTTTGACCTTCTGCAGCAGTGTCCATCACTCTCTACTTTGTGCAGGTATCCCATTTGCCACTAGTTATCTGCCACCAATATTTCTGCTGTATAGTTCACTGGAATTTTAAGGCTAAAGAGAATTGAGAATCAAATGTTCCCTTTAAGAAGTTTTGGCAGTTGCTGGTACCTTTCTAGAAGATAAAAATTAAGGAGGCTGCATTTATGAGTAAACTTCAGAGAGGATATACTGTCTTTGTATTCACACTCCTCCATTCAGTAGTATACATGAAACCTGGTTTCTTGGAGATTAAATGCACAGTTTAACTTAAAACCATCAAGCATCGAACAGTTACTAAATATTTGTCAGCTCTTAACAATACTAAGACTTTGAGGTTTTAATTAGCTGTGTATAACATATAACCCCACATGATTTGTCTTTCTTTTATAAAACCAAATGCATTAAAAGAAAATTCATTTTATTTTCGGAAGGATCTGTGTGTGTTTAATTCTAATTTCCATGACAGAAACTGTAATTTAGATTTTTCATATAAAAATTGAGAAACAGGCTCTTGGATTATCTGATTTAATATATGACTTCTTCATGTTTGACAAAATTTATGCTTTTCTTTTTTGTTAGTGCCTATCAGAATAATGACATCACTGAATTTGAAAAGATTCTAAAAACAAATCACAGCAACATCATGGATGATCCTTTCATAAGGGAACACATTGAAGGTATATATTTTCGGCTGATTGAATTCTGTTACTTTCTTTGCTACTATCAAGCAATACTTAATGGAACTACATGGAATTAAGGCATTTTTCTTCTGTTTATTGCAAAATATAGACTTGTTTCTAAATGCTGTCATAGAATAAAATATTCCTTAAAATTATAAAGCTATTTTAAAGACGTCACTAGGTAATTTCATGTTATTAATGTAAACAAGTTCTACATGATGTCCGTTTCGTTTAAAAGGAGGCTGTCACTTTTACCTTCTGATTTAGATATTATTGCATGTTTATTACTGACGTTTAGGTTCAAAGTAAATTTTTAGGATTTATTTCTGACAACAGAAGCCTTGAAACAGCCTGCTATAGATAATGCTAAGATGCACTTACGTTGAAAAGGTATGTAACAACAAATGTAGGAGATTTTTAGTAAGTTTTGATTAACAAAGATAAAAATTGTCTCTCTGTCCTAGAGCCACTTATACCTCCAGTGTTCCTACCTGTTATGGAGCTATTTGAGGGTTTTTAATAACTGGAACAATTCATTCAAATGTTTAAATGCCAGATGCATTAAGAAAATCCAAAGAATACTTTGGAAGTAATGTTCTTTTGTTCCTCACCTTCCTTTCTCTTTCACTCAACAAAGTTGTTATTTGAACTGAAAATACTATATTTTGTGTGTATAAAAAAAAAATACAGAAGCCTTGTGCCTGAACTTTTTTTTTTTTTTTAAAGGACGCTGTACATGAAGAACTGGGAAAAACTGTAGAATCACCTTGTAAAATATAATATTCTAGTTTATGAGAGAGCATAAAGTAAGGAACTTGACTAGTTGGTATAAATTAGAGCTTCTTGAAAGAGGAAATGATGAGCAGGGAAGTGTTATTAAGAATGCAAGAGGTATTTCAAATAGTATTACAACATTAGCAAAATCAGAGAGCTGGAAACAAGAAAATCTTAAGTAAAAGAGACCTCTAATCCTGTGGTACATCTGTTGAACTCAAATGTTTTTAGACATAAATTGTTTATTCCCTCACTAGACAGAGAGAGATGTTTTAAGAAGATAAATGATACAGTTAATTAATACAATTTAGATGTGCATAGTGATTCATAAAGATACACAAACTAGTAAATATAAATGTATTATTTTAACTTTTGTCTTTCAGAGCTTTTGCGAAACATCAGAACACAAGTGCTTATAAAATTAATTAAGCCTTACACAAGAATACATATTCCTTTTATTTCTAAGGTACTTGTATTCATTATAATTTGTATTTATAAATGCAGTATATATTTAAAAGAGTTATACTTGGTAACAATATTTTTTTAAATACAGCATAACTTAAGGTTTTTCCTTTTAATGTAAATTTTTCTATTTTCCTGGTGTAAATTGAGTTAAAAGAAATGAGAAAGGAGGAGTCATTATATTTCATTTTAAAGATTCCTTCAGCCAAAGTAAAATTGTAAGAGAGAAAGTAGTGGCTGAAATACATAATTGATGTATATTGTTAACCCCAACCACAATAAAATTAGAGTAGGAATATACTTTTAAAGTTAACAGCAAAATTTTATCAGACCTATGTTCTCAGTATCCTGAACAGATAATGAAATTTGTTTTAACGTTTCTCTTTTTTAAGTGGTGTAAACTAATTTAAAATAATATTTATATAGAATCATAAAGTCCTCTAAAAAGTTAATTCGTAGAATTATAATGATTCTTTTGTCTTAGGAGTTAAACATAGATGTAGCTGATGTGGAGAGCTTGCTGGTGCAGTGCATATTGGATAAGTAAGTACTTGACTATTTTTTTTCCACAAAATATTTAGGACATAAAGTTTGAATAATGATGACAAAGGTAGCAGTTGAATTCTTGAGTTTTCATAAAAAGCACCCTTCGGCTGTAGTTTTCTATTGAGAGAGATACTTGTATGTGATGGCTTTTTATAAATGAATGATCATATTAAGCACATGATCTTTGAAAAAGTTCTAAATGACTTTTCAAAAGATGTCTCAGTCAGTGTATGACCCTATATGCCTGCCTGCTCAGTTGCTTCAGTTGTGTCTGACTCTTTGCAACGCTGTGGACTGTAGCCCGCAAGGCTCCTCTGTCCATGGGATTCTCCAGGCAAGAATGCTGGAGTGGGCTGCCATTTCCTTTTCCAAGGGATCTTCCCTACCCAGGGATTGAACCTATGTCTCTTATGTCTCCTGTATTGGTAGGGGGGTTCTTTACCACTGAGCTACCTGGGAAGCCCCTGACCCATCTATACAGCTAGATAATTATTTAATGAATAGTATTGTTTCATTTTCAAAGTATAGGGTATGGTATCTGTTACTTTGGAAATGGTATCTTTCTTAAAGGCAAGAAATGTTATTTTTAAAGCTTCTCATATTACATTTGCTCTTGATTAATTGGGTATGTGTCTGTTGATTCTTTCAGTGAAATTGATGAAAGGTAGCTGAAGTCTGGTTTCTTTCTAAAGTTTGAATAAGTTAATGAATGTTAATGCTGATTACAACCATTTAATGTAGACTGCAGGGGAGGGGTTTTGTTTTTGCATTTATTGATATTGTGACTATTTTATAAGTCCCAAAGATACGTTTAGTGAAAATGGTTTGTAGACATGTCATCTTTTATTTATTTCCAGCACTATACATGGCCGAATTGATCAAGTCAACCAACTCCTTGAACTGGATCATCAGAAGAGGGGTGGTGCCCGATATACTGCACTAGATAAATGGACCAACCAACTAAATTCTCTCAACCAGGCTGTAGTCAGTAAACTGGCTTAACAGAGAACAAGCTTTTACAGACATACTTAAGGCAACAGTGCAGAGATGTAACCCTTAAAAGAACTGGGAATGGCAAAACTACTGTCGGTTGATATGTCCTGAAAATTATTGGAGTTATGGCAGAAGTGCTTTTTTTGATCAACTGGTTTGTGTTTTGCTGCTGCATTTATCCCAAGAAAAAAAAAACAGCTTTAATCTCCAGAAGAAAACCAAAATGCCATGGGATTTATGCTGTATTGACATCTTGCCCTAAAACATACAACATCATAGTAATTTGTCGTGGGCAACATGACCAGAGAGAAGATTTTTGTCATGATTTTAAATACACTGACACGCTACTGTTGGTTAAATTTAAACATGTTTTACCTGCAGAAATTCTCTCACAAATAACCTGCAATAACTTGAAATGCATACCCTTTTGAACACTTCCTTTCCTCATGTATAAATTAAAATGTTTGCTGCATTTTGAAAAATGTCAATTCTCCAAAAATGTGTCCGTATATTTCTGTACCTGCAGTGTAGTAAAGGTTTAGATGAAACCCCATAATTATAGTGGCATACTGTCACTTAGGTTTCAAGCAGCAAAATAAACAGNACACTTCCTTTCCTCATGTATAAATTAAAATGTTTGCTGCATTTTGAAAAATGTCAATTCTCCAAAAATGTGTCCGTATATTTCTGTACCTGCAGTGTAGTAAAGGTTTAGATGAAACCCCATAATTATAGTGGCATACTGTCACTTAGGTTTCAAGCAGCAAAATAAACAGTGCAGCTCAGAAATTGTAGTTTGGTTCTTGATGTGTTTTTATTACATGTGGGGTTTTTGTTTTGTTTTTTAGTACCTTAGAAATGTCAAATTATTTTTCTTCAGTTAATAATTTTAAAAAGCCTGGAAGTAAATAAGTTGGTTATTTGCTTTCAAGTTTTTAAAAGTAGTCTTTATTGATAAGGAGAATTAGTTTCTAACAAAAAACTTGCGTAGTACTTAACTTTGACAGCGATACTTTAAAGGAATAATTTTGTTTTTAAAGAATGATACTCCTTTTTAAAAGATTCTAACTCTCAGAATGTTCACTTTAAACAAATATGCCAGAATATAGACAGCTAAATGAATGTTACCCTGCATAGTGATCATGCTGGAAAATTATTTCCTAATTCCAGCAATCTACCACTGCTCAAAACCTCTTGGGTTTTACTCTTTGAGAATAGCATTCAGAGCTAATTTAAGTCACACACACTGTTAACTTTATGATTACATAATTGTTAAAAAAGTATTATCCAGCTTTTGTTCTGTGTGCTGTGCTGTGCTGTGCTGTGCTCAGTCATGTCCAGCTCTTTTGTGACCCCACAGACTGCAGCCCACCAGGCTCCTCTGTCCGTGGAATTCTCCAGGCAAGAGTACTGGAGTGGGTTGCCATTTCCTCCTCCTGAGGCTCTTCTGGAGACCTAGGGATTGAACCCATAACTCTTGCATCTCCTGTATTGGCAGGCAGATTCTTTACCACTAGCACCACCTGGGAAGCCGTGATTGTTCTATAGTTAACCATTATTTGGCACCAAATGTCTTTTTACTGTTTCCAAAAATTAAATCTATCTTTGAGGTAATAGTAGGAATATGCAACTGGCTTTGAAGGCAATCTCAAAAGAGTTTTAAAGGTATTTTGAGCAGTGGTAGCATAGTTAAGAGAATGAACTGTGGCCTTTGAAGGTAATAACCTAAAAGGAGACACAGTTCATTTGAATGTATTGAGTTTTGGATGTATTTGTTTCATTAAAAAAAAAAAGTTCACATTATTTTATAGTGTCGAAGGAAGAACTAAGATTAAGATAATTTCTTTGGTTTTTCTATTGCTTGTTATTATGTAAAAAAGTGAGTGGCAGTTAAGAAGGAAGACTGTTATAGCTAAAGAATGACAACCAAGAATTTTTGAACTTTAAATCAGATTTTATAAACAGTGGAAGGAGCATGGACTTAAAACAAGGCATGCTTATTCAATTTTGTCAAAATTTTACGGAAATATGTGATATATATTTATACTAAAACTATATAATCCTTAGATTTAGGAGAGCAATCAGTTAATGTCTTTAGCAGATTAAAGCAGTATTAAATACAGGTGCAACTTGAAAATGTAGAAAACTGAAAGAAAATGAAAGACAATGTCTCTGGTAGGGAATAAAAAAGTTTAAGATATTATAAAACTATGTGTATTTTCTTCTCTTTTGCATAAATCATTTGTGGAAAATGTGCAGAGTTTTTTTTTTTTTTTAAACAGGAGTGGTCATAATTAGGATTTATTTTTTAACATAAATTTAGAAACTCTTGTTACCCAAATAAAAATGACAAGTTTCTGTGCCTGTATTCAAATATGTATGCATGTGATATAATTGGAAAAAAGACTTTGCTTATGTTTGAATTGATGGAATTAGAATTCAGGGGATTTGACATATGGTTTAATCTTTAACCCTATCCTCCAAGTTGTAACAGGCCCAGTTCTCCTGTGGTATCTTTGCTGTGTGCAGTGGTGCATGTTCCAGTTTCTAGAGGGAAAGCATGCACTTGTTATTTTTGGAAAGTTAGGGTTAGTAGCTAACAGTATCCAAGGTTACACCATAATCTTTCATGTATTGTAATTGTATGTATCACATAGGCTTTGTTTAATATTCCCTAAATGTGGATTTGTTCTTTTTTTAAAAGTCACTTGTCCTGTTTGTTTTTAAACACAGGTTTTTGATAAATCTTAACAGCCTAACTTAAAACTATTTGTTACATTCCAGCCCGCCCCCACCCCTACCCCC
>SJYA01001822.1:3464859-3764410 GCA_006410615.1 Neotragus moschatus | reverse complement strand
TGAAGATTTTCTGTGTTTTTGTACATCAAATCTTTTAGAGGTGAACTCTTAAGAGACTGCTTATTAACATATAACTAAATTTAAGAAAAGTTTTTTAAAAATGGCAAATTCTTAGTATTTAAGTTGCTCATTAAATCTGGCCCTCTTTTCTGAGAACTGTAATAACAAGTAGCTTACACCATGTTTCTTTTTGCTTCTAATCCTGGATAAACTTACTTCACAGTAATGTTTGGCTGCCACGAATAGATACTGTTTCAGGAACTGGATTTCTGTTACTCATTCTAGCTCTTACATTAATTTTTCAGTTGTTGATTAAATATTTTTCTCTACATCTGATGTAATATAATTTTTTTAAAGATATTTATGAATGTACTAAGAATTACTTTCATTACAGGAGTCCCTTCAAACTAAAGGTTATAATGTCTTTCAAGACTTAAGAATCTGATATTACATGGGAATATAGATTTAATGAAGCCTGTTTTAAATGAATGACACTGTGGGCAGTGTATTTTTATCACCTTATAATAGGGATACCAGTTTGTCACTGACTAAAAAATAGTGATTTCTTATATTTAAAATATCAATGATAGAAAACATTTTTAAAGCAGTTTTCATTTTTAATCAGTAGTGTTTATAATTCCTCAGTAAACTCAGGTAAGTACACTTTTCTTTTGTGTTGGGACTGGGAGTGAGGGTGTCCAAAGAAGCAGATTATGCTAGTATAGAATAACAGTCAGTTTACTCCAAGAATAAAAAGGTATTTGCCTGGTGTTTTCCTCTTACGTTTTTTTGTAAGGACTTAGTCCACTCCAGTACTCTTGCCTGGAAAATCCCATGGACGGAGGAGCCTGGTGGGCTGCAGAGAGTCCTGGGGTCGCTGGGAGTCGGACANTAGTATAGAATAACAGTCAGTTTACTCCAAGAATAAAAAGGTATTTGCCTGGTGTTTTCCTCTTACGTTTTTTTGTAAGGACTTAGTCCACTCCAGTACTCTTGCCTGGAAAATCCCATGGACGGAGGAGCCTGGTGGGCTGCAGAGAGTCCTGGGGTCGCTGGGAGTCGGACATGACTGAGCGACTTAATTTTCACTTTTCACTCTCATGCTCTGGAGAAGGAAATGGCAACCCACTCCAGTTTTCTTGCCTGGAGAATCCCAGGATCAGGGGACCCGCCTGTTGGGCTGCCGTCTGTGGGGTCACACAGAGTCAGACACGACTGAAGCGACTTAGCAGCAGCAGCAGAAGTACTGTAAGCATTTATTTATCAAGCCTGCTTTTTAAAAATAGTCTTAACTCTTACTGCTTTAAATAAACCTCAGAAACTTTCATTTGATTTAAAATATAAAAGCAAAAACTAGAATGTACAAATCTCTAGTAAAGCTAGGAATTTCATTCTCTATGTGAGATTTATTCATTTTTAAGTAGAATTTATAACATTTGGAAGGAGATAAACATGGCTTTGAACTTAGATGTAACAAAACAAGGAATTGGCTTTTGTGTTTTTTGATGGTTTTGTTTTTAGATATAATTGACATAAAACATTTTAAGGAATTGACTATTTTGTTTCAAAGTGTAAATACTTAGAATAGGGACTTAGAACAAGAGGCTGGATGTCAGGTCTCAGAGCATGAAGCTGAATGATTTGAGTCTTCTATCGTGTTACCAAAATTCAAAATTTATCTCCTCTCCCCCTCCCCCCCCCTTTTTTTTTGGAGGCTTTGCTTGTTTTTGTTTCTTTGTATTAGGTTCTTTTTCCCCTCCTATCCTCCTCAGGTAGTATCCTATTTTCATTTCGATAGCTCTAAGTTGGATAATTTGTAAAACCTTCCTTCATGTAGACATACAGAAATTAACTTTCTAAATATCAGTGTATTAGAAGTTCTGCTTAACTCTAGATAATTAGATTTTACTATGTATCTTCTAGCTAATGTGTGCCCTTAATAGCATGGGTTAACCAATGATTCAAAAGTTGTGTTTACTTCACTTTGAATCACTAGATGAGATTTGAAAAGGTTTAAGTTTTGGAATTTTTAGGAAAGTTGGAATAGTGCCATTTGGAGAATTTATGTCTAATGATAGTAAGTACCACAGAACAACTGTGTCAGTGAATTCTAAATATCCTCAAAATTTAGTGTCACTCAGTTTTTAATCTGAAAAGATTTGTTTAACCTGATAATATCCCAGAAGAAATTAATGTGTGGTCTTATAAATTTTACTCCTTTAGTGTCATGTTATTTTTAAATCTGTTAGAATAATTAAAAGTCAGCTCTTACCATCAAATCTTAGAATATCAAAGGTAGATGCCAGCTATACCTTGAAAACCCTTTGATAGGCAAAAAAAAAAATTGTTTCTTAAATACTTAAATTACTGTTAGGGGCCAACTTTCTTCTTGGCCAGGATTTTATAACCACACCAATGGCTAGCCAGTACTATTGTGTGTATGTTTATTGGTGTATACATATTTGTAGGAGTAAAAAAATTCACTCCCCAATCCATCACAGTAATTTTTTTTCCAGTTTCCATAATTTAATATCACTTGTTTCTCACTCAGGCGTACATCACTGAAAGAATAGCCAGTGTACCAGTAACTTCTATGTTATGACAGGTTTCATGTGGAAGACAGTGTCCAGATTTAATCTAGTGGTATTAGGTTGTTAGTTAATTCTGAAATAAGGCATCTTTAAGTGATAAAGGTTGGGTTTTTTGGACATTATCCTATGAGTTTATGGAGCTAAAGTAATCTAGAACTTTTAATCGTCCCATGAAGTTGTCAGAAGTTTTTGCATGCTTACTGAATTAGTAACATATTAGTGCTGTGTTGAAGATCCAATTTTTGTTAAGATGTTTGCCTCCTACTGTTTACTAAAATAGTAAGTTTTATGCATCTTTTTAAATAATGTTATGGGTAATTAAATTTTAACTATATATCAACAAAGAAATGGAATGTTATGGGAAATGCAAACGTTTGATTTTGCAATTTGTTCCATAGTTGTTTGCATTATGAGTTTTCTGAATTTTCTTTTTTAGTGTTAAAAATGACCTAAATTCTTGAACTCACTCGGTGGTGGGAAGCAGGTGACTAAGAGCATGGCAGAGAATGTCTATCTGAAATTGAAGTCTCACAGATTAACTCTTGAGAATCAACTGATAAGTGCATGATGAGTTACAAGAGGCTTTAAGACTTAGGTACTCAAGGATTTTTGACTGGAAGTACACATTCTTTATCAGTAATAAAAATTAAATGATGTGCCTCTTAGATATTTTCTGTGTAAATATTAATTAGCACAAGACCAACACAATGGCTTTAAACAATGCACTTTATGTATTTTATCAAATAACTCAATATATATACTTCAATAAAATAGCTTTTTTAGTATTTTAAGTATGTTTCTCAGAAAGCAGTACTGAAAATCTTACTCATTTGGTTTGGAAATCAAGATTTAAATATTTTCCACTTTTAAGATTACTTTGTTCAGCTTTGCAGCATTCATAGAAGTGTTGGCCTCTCCTGAACCTTGTTTAATGGTCTGTCATGGAACAATTCATGTTGCAAGAAAATGTCTCAGGAATTAAGCCTTCAATATAAAATTAAACACTTCTAAGCAGGAAATTAAGTCAAGTGGGGGAAGAAATGTAGTCTGCCAAAGCCCTATTCTGATCCTCTAAAATGAGCACTTCAAAGACTGCAAAGTCTAAGAAACCACTGATGAAATTTTTTTTTGTAAGTAAAAATAATATAGTTCCCAAATGTGACCTTCAACCTAGTAGAATGGGTCAACCCTGGTCTCAAAGTACAGTAGTGCAGTCAGCTTTTGAAAGTAAAAAAAACTAACAGATTAATAACCCTGTGGCCAAGATTACAGTGTAAATGTATAAAACCAATGTTACAGCACATTTCAAATTGTTGGGCCTTCCAGGTTGTGGCAATAGGAGGGGAAAGAGTGGGGCAGCTTAACTGCTTCCTGTTTCAGCAGTATTAACAGTGGAAGGGGCATGAGTTAGTAGTAGTATCCCAGCAAGGAACTAAATAAGCACCATACATCTAGTATTTTCACTCGTGTTTTGGTTTGTTGTATTTAACAGTTTTACAGCCCCTTAAAATTACTCAATTTTAAGAGTAATGAATGGAAATTTGCAGTTTTCTTTCCAGAAACCTATTTTAAATTTTATTGTTACGGTTAATCTTCTGAGGGTTAATGGCCTTCAACTGAAGAAAGGTTACCTATCTTGGACCTGTTAAAAGCAAGTTGTATTGTGAATGAGTATAGACCACAAGCTGATGTACTTTATTGCGTAGGTTGGTATTTAAAACTTGGTCTTTCTGCTTTCTCGTAATCATCTTCACCAGTCAGGGGGAAAAAAAAATCTAAAAGTACTTAGATACTGAGGGAACATGCCCTTTTTCTAACTCCTCATCTGTTTATTTAACAGATGAAAATTATGTGCCTACTATATGCTAGGGACTATGTGGTATTTCCTAAGGTTGAAGGACACCATAAAGAACAAAATTATCCCTGTGCTCAAAGAGCATAGTTCTATAGGGAGAAACATAATTTCAGATAGAGAAAAAATTCTATCAAATCAGTTAAAATGGGAGGCATGTCTGAGGATATGAAAGTTTCACACCACAGTAAGAAAAGGGGGTTGGCTCTGCTGATGTACAGGAAGAGCAGTCCAGGCAGAGCAGTTAAGTACATCTGAGACGGGACAGGAATAAAATTCAAGAAAGGCAGAGTGTAGTATTAAGAGGAGAGAGCTGCTTAAGGACCAGATGATTTGAGATTTTATTCTAAATACAGTGGAAAGCCGTTGGAAGTTTTAAATTCTTATGTATGTAATATTAAAAGATTCTGGCTCTTGTATGGAGAAATGATTAATTATTTGGGGGAGTTTTGTGATCTGGGAGACTGTGAGGAGTCCATTGCAGAAGTCTGGGATGTATAAGAGGCTTTTTAGACTAGGATTTGGGAAAAGCACAGAATCAGAATAGGCAACAGGACTTGCTTAGAATTAGTCTGAAGGTTGTAAAGGAAAAAGACATCAAGAATAGCTCCCAGGTTTCTTACTGAGCAACAGGTAGATAATGGTATTAAATGAAATGGGATGACTGAGGAAGCGTTTTTCTGGGCAAGAGGCAGAGCCAGCAAAAGAAACAAAAGTGACCTAGGAGCTTGATAGTAAAGAGAGTAGTATAACTGAAACTAGGAATTTCAAAGCAGAGTGATCAACCAAATGCTGCTGTGAGGTTAAATAAGATGACAGGAGTGAAGAGGCAGGGGCCTCAGATTTAGCAAAATACAAGTCTTTGGGGATGCTAATGAGCGTCTTTAGTGGAGCGATGAAGGTGTTTCAGCTCTTCAGCTGGACTGTGAGAAACTTCTTCAGTTGCTGTCTTTCGTTGAGTCCATATTTTTTACATCTTCTGAATGTTAGGTAGGGAAATAATGGGAAAATTCGAAATACAGCAGGTCAAAACTCCAGACGATAACAGCCTTCTGAAGTATCTCTTCCTATAAAATTTTTAAAACCCATTTTCCTCTTTTCTAACACTATAAATTTATGTGCTTAATTTTAAAATCTTTGATGGCTTTTAACTATGAAATTGTGTGAAATCCATAGCTTTAACCTAACTTTTTTTTTAATATTCCTACAAAAGCTGTCAAATCTAGTGCTTATGAAGAATGGATTCATAAAATATGTAAGCAACACCCTTTCAGCTTATGTATTCTCATTATATCTTGGGATATCAATATAGCTGAATGGTAACATCACCAAAATAATGAATTCATGAAATGTTTGGATTTATCTTCCAAGGAACTATTTCAAATGTAAATAATGGTATAACAATTAAGGGCTTCCCTGGTGGCTCAGTGATGAAGAATCTGCCTGCAGTGCAGAAGACCCAGGTTTGATCCCTGGGTCAGAAGCTCCTCTGAGAAGGAAACGGCTACCCACTCCAGTATTCTTGCCTTGAGAATTCCATGGACAGAGAAGCTTGGCGGGCTACAGTCTATGGGGTCACAAAAAGATACGACTGAATGATTTAAGCATGTGAAGAGGAACATATATTTGCTTATACACTTGAATGCCCATGAAGCAATTTGAATAATTAAACTTATAGATATTCAGATCTCAAAATTACAGTAGTCATTTTCTGCCATCAAAAGTCAGGAGCCAAATGACAAGTGAGGTTGTGCTTCTGAGGACAAAGTATGTGAAATCTCAGACCGGTTTTCATCTTAAAAATGCCTTTTGCAGCTTCCCAAAGTAGAGGAGAGGTAAAGCAGAAAGATCTAGGGAGTGGAGACATGTCTTCAGCTATCTGTGATGAAGACCTTGTCACTTAACCTCTCTGGGCGCCAGTTTCCTTTGTTGAGTAATTCTTTTTAACCTCAAGTATTCAATCCTTAGCATATGGTACACTGTCATGTTTTTTCAGTTTACTTTCCTTATGTTTGTTTAGATACATGTATATGTTGGGAAAATAATATGCATATTTTTAGCTTCCATAAATGATACCAATTTTTGTTATTATTTCTAAGTCTAATCTACTGCTCCTACTTTATCTCTTCCATCTCATACATTCGCCACAATTTACCTTTCCATTTCTCTAGTGATAGACATCTGTGTTCCTTTCATATCATTACTACAGCAAATAATTCTGTGACAAATATTTTGGACTTGTACATAAGTTACTCTGGGGTGTATATCTGGAAATATGGGACTTGGGGCATACTTAATTTTCCTAAATACTGCCAGGTTACTCATCAGAATGGATGCACCATTTATGCTCCAGTGCATGAGGGTTCCAATTTTCTCCTGTCCTATCTTAATAATATCTGACTTCCTAAAGTGATATTTCACTGTTAATTTTAATTTGCAATTTTATAATCACTAATTAGCTTGAACATCTCTTTATACATTTACTAGTGATTCAGGTTTCCCTTTCTATGGACTACTTTTAACATTTCTGTTCCTGGCTTTCTCTTTTTTCCTGATTTGTGGGAGGGACATTGCTGTATATTCTACATAGTAACTCCTTATCTGTTTTTCAGATTTGCAAATGTTCTCTGAAGCATTATCTCCAGTTTCCTTCATTGAACAGAAATATTTCATTTTTATATTAAATCTATCCATTTTTTTTCTCCCTATCCATACTTTTCTGGATCTTATTTAAGAAGTCCTTTTCTTAAGCTAAATACTACAAAAATGTTCTTTTATAATTAATCCACTTATGTTTAGTCCTTTGTTTGGAGTTTGTGTGTGTGTGTGTTAGTCACTTAGTCATGTCCAACTCCTTGTGACCTCATGGACTGTAGCCCACCAGGCCCCTCTGGCTGTGGGATTCTCCAGGCAAGAATACTGGAGTGGGTTGCCATTTCCTTCTCCAGGGGATCTTCCTGACCCAGGGATCAAACCCAGGTTTCCTGCATTGCAGGCAGATTCTTTAGCTTTTCTGAGCTATAGGGAATTCCCCTATTTGGAGTTTACTTCTGTGTATAATTTGAGGTAGGAATCAAGCTTTATCTCTTCTGTGTTATGAGCTAATTTCCTCAGTGCTATCTATTAAATTATTCTTTACTGATTAATGATATACCTTTTCAACTACCAAGTTTCTCCATATGCAAAGGATATGTTTCTGAACTCTCAAATCTGCTTACTGTTCTAATTGTTCCTTTGTTATTGTTTAGCCACTCAGTTGTGTCCAACTCCTTCTTGTGGCCCCATGGCCTGTAGCCTGCCAGGCTCCTCTGTCCATAATTTCCTGGGCAAGAAGACTAGAGTAGGTTGCCAGTTCCGTCTTCAGGGGATCTTAGCAACCCAGGGATCAAACCTACATTTCCTGCATCAGAGGCAGACTCTTTAGTGCTGAGCCACTGGGGAATTCCCACTTGTTACTTTACCATTATTTTATTCACTTTGTGTTTTTATTACTGAGCTAAGTAATGTCTTAATTACAGAAGAATCTCCCCACCCAGTTTGCTGTTTATTTTGAAAATCATCTTAGTAATTATGGACCTTCATTTTTCTCTATTACTTTTGAACCAATTTTTGAGTCAGTTTGTCAGTTCCCTTAAAGTCCTATAGAGTTTTAATTGGAATTTATTAAATTTAGAGATTAATTTGTCTCTTTGTATGTCATCTTAGTTTTTAGTTTTTCTCTATAAAGATCTTGAGCATTCTTTATTATAATAATTTCTAAATCTTTCTAGTTTATATTCTCTTATTACCTAAAACATTGTTAGTTGGTTATTGTTGGGACAAAATAATGATACTGATATTTGCATACTGTTGTATCTATCAGCCTTGCTGAACCTTTTCCTATTAACAGTCTGTTGATTTCCCTGTGTTTTCTATGTAGATAATCACATTAGTAAGAAAATAATTATATTTTTATGCATTTCCTTCCATCCCTATTCCTTTTATTACTTTGTCTAATCTCACTTCATTGCTCAGGGTCTCCAATAACAAATGAAACAGAAGTGATCACAGCCATCAGTCTTGTCTCAAAGAAAAAGTCTCCATGAGATTTATGGTCATCTTAGGGGAGTTAGCACTCAATAAATAAAGTTTCCTTCTATTTCTAGTCTCCTGAGAGGGTGTGTGTGTGTGTGTGTGTGTTAATCACAAATAGGTTTTGAGATTTGTTAAATGTCCCTGGACCTAGTAAGATGAACATATGATTTGTCTCTTGTCCATTCATGTAATGAATTACACTTAACAGAGTTTTCAAATGTTAACTCATTCCTCCATTCTAGAATACTGATGATTATATATTCTTTTTCAATAGTGTTGGACTTACCAGTCAGCATTTTATTTAGTGGTTTTCCTTCATGTTTCCAAGTGAAACTGAACTATAATTTTCTATTTATGAACTATTCTTAATCAGTTGAGTTTTTTTAATATCATAAAGAGAATAGACAACTTTCACTCTGTTTCTGTAATATGAGCATAATCTCTGTTTTGGAAGAACTCACTTTTAATGCTGTTTGGACTGAAACTTCTGAGAAATAGTAATATTTTAAAGTTATTTAATTCCTTTAATTTTCATCCTTTCAAATATGATTATCCTTCTGTTTAACTGTTCGGCTTCATCTTTTGTCGTTTTAGCATTACATTTGTTTTCAGAAATATATTTTGTGTAGGTGTTCAAATTTTTTAGGATATTTATGCTCATTAAATATATAGTATATTTATTATAAGCATAAACTTATACTTATTCCCCACTTTTTGTCCTGTGTCTATCTTATTAGTGTTTCCAGAGTACTGGTTTTTGTTCATATTGACTATTATTATTGTTGATCTGTCATTGATTTCTGCCCTAATGTGTATTATTCCCTTTATTTTCATTTCTTTGAACATACAGTTTTTTACTCTTTCTGGCTTTTTGAGATGAATCATTTTCAAACTTTGTTTATTGATAATTTGCTCAAAACTTTTTATTTAACATATAAAGTTTTAGTTGACTTTAATTTCCTTTTTAAGCCAATAATATTCAGTGTAGGGATTATTTTTAGTTTCCAAACATTATAGAATATTTTCATTTTAATATATGATTTTTGATTTGTTATTGATTTTTCATTTTAATGCAGTTTAGAGAATATAGTCTTTATAGTATTAATTCATGGGAACAGACTGAAATTTGCTTTGTAGCTGCATATAGACAAATTTTTATAATTGTTCCATTTATGTATTAAAATATATATTCTGTAACATTCTTTAAACTGTTTCGTCAAGCATGTTACTTGTTCAGGTCTTCTACGTTTTTCTGTAGGCTTTTTTATTTTTTTCTTTTGCTGATATGTCAATGTCCTAGAGGAATTTGTTAAAATCTTCAAATATAACTTGATTTATTTCTTCCTGTAATTCTGTTGTTTCTTTATGTATTTTGTGGCATGATTGTTAGCAGCATGGATGTTCATGATTGTTATATCTTTCTGCTTTTACCCGCAAACATGTCCCCTATGATTTTTTCCATATGAGCTGTTTCGTCTCATTAAAATTGCTTCTTTAGTTTTGCTGTTGTTGCTTATATTTGCCTGGTATTACTCTCTCTCTTCAATCTTTTCATATTCCTTCATTTTTCTTTGGACAAGAACATCTTGTGGACAACATTTTGCTGGATTTTAATATCTTAAAATTCAGTGGGAAGGTCCTCTGTCTTTTGGAGTTTATTTTACAAGTTCAAAAAATTATCTTGGTATTTTTTCCTTCAACAGTTTTGTTTTGAAATAATTTTAGATTCATAGAAGATAGTACAGATACTCCTCACCCAACTTCTTCAGATATTAACATTTTATTATGATGATACATCCTAGAACTTAGCTCTATATCCATGTGTTTTATGTCTTCTCATCAACAAAGTACCTTCACATTTCTGCCCCCCTTCCTTCTGGCCTATTTCTTTCACCCCAACCATCATGTTGAAATCCTTTAGAGTTTTAATTTCTGAATGCTGTGAATATATTTGAGCACATTGGCCATTGCTTATTTAGAAAACAAGAAAACAGTCTCTATTTCTTGCTGAATGCATTCAGAAAGAATCTTTTTGTGGTAATTGCTCTGAGTCCTTAATATGCCTATATATGTTTGACTCATCTTTACCTATAAATGATAATTTAACTAAAAAAAATTCTAAGTTTAATTTCTTTTCTTCAAAACTTTAAGCACTGTATACCTATGGCTGATTCATGCTGATGTATGTGGAAACCAACACAGTATTGTAAAGCAGTTATCCCTCAATTAAAGAAATTTTTTAAATTAAAAAAAAAAACTTTAACCACAATATCCTTTTCTTTTTTGCATTGTTTTGCCAATAGAGAAACGGTCTGATTCTTGTTCCTTTGCATGTAATCTATATATGCTTTCTCAAAGTCTGTAAAGTTGTGTTTTTAATGTAATTTTATTTTAATATTTTTGGGTGAGGAGCTTGTTTTGTTTTTATTATCCAGCCTGTTTGGCATTCTTTCTATATAAGGATTTATATCTATATTAATTCTGGAGAATTATCACGCGTCGTTTGTTGTTCAGTTGCCAAGTCGTGTCACACTCATCGTGACTTCATGTGACAGCACGCCAATTTCTTCAGTCTCTTCCCTTGTATCCACTCTCCTTTCATTCCCAAAAGGCTGTTAAATGTTTAATTCCTTAAAGGCTGTTGACACTTACACTCTTGTCTTTAATGAATTTAACTTTTTTCTCATTCTTTCCAACTTGTTTCCGCTTCCAGATCTATCTGCCTTTTTGACCTAATATTCCAGCATACTAACTTGTTCTTCAGTTATTTCCATTCTATCCTGCAGCCCATTCACTGAACGTTTTTGTATCTCTAGCTTTTAAATGCTTCTTCCAGATTTAGCATATTTCATGTGAAACATAAGAATATCAGGCTCATGTAAAACTCTTGTTGGTCAAATCCATTAATTCTGCTTACTCTGTTGTAGACTACTTACTATTTTGTTTCTGTTTTTTCTTTTTTTATTTTGAGGCCATGCTTTTAGATACACAGAAATTTAGAATGTTTGTTTTCCTGGTAAATTAAGTCTTTTGTCATTATAATGTATCCCCCTTTGTCCCTGGTAATTCTTCTTGCCTTAAAGTCTATATATGTATTTTCTTATATTAGTGTTTCAGAGTATATGATTTTTCTATTTTTTAATGTCAACTTTTCAACTTTTAGATGTGTCTAATAAACACCATATAACAGGGCTTGAGGTTTTTTTTAATCAGTCTGACAATTTTATTAGGAGCATTTAGTCCATTTATATTTGAAGTAATTACTGATATATTTGAGTTGAAGTCTACCATTTTACTATGTACTTTCTTTTTGTCCCACCTGATCTGTATTCCTTTTTCTGACCTACTTTTGAACATTTTATTTCTCATAAGTTTTTTTTTCCTTTAATTAATTTAAAAGTTATATACACTTTTCCCTTTCTTTTAGTGGTTATTGTAGAGATTATAACATGAATTCTTTTTTATATGTATATAATTTTATTTATTTTTGTCTGTGCTGAGTCTTCGTTGCTGTGTGGGCTTAGTTGTGGCAAGCAGGGGCTACTCTCTGATGAGCAGACTTCTCATTACACTGGCTTCACTTGTTGCAGAGCACGGGCTCTAGGGCATGCAGGCTTCAGTAGTTGTGGTATATGGGCTTAGTAGTTGCAGCACATGGGGTCAGTAGTTGTGGCTCCCGGGCTCTAGAGCACAGGCTCAATAGTTGTGACACACAGGCTTAATCGTTCCATGCACTTAGGATCTTCCTGGACCAGAGATTGAACCCATTTCTCCTGCATTGGCAGGTGAATTCTTTACCACTAAGTCACCAGGGAATCACATAATGTGGATTCTTGGTTTCTCAAATTATATTTCTAGTCACTGTAAAAATTTTATAGACTCCNTAGTTGTGACACACAGGCTTAATCGTTCCATGCACTTAGGATCTTCCTGGACCAGAGATTGAACCCATTTCTCCTGCATTGGCAGGTGAATTCTTTACCACTAAGTCACCAGGGAATCACATAATGTGGATTCTTGGTTTCTCAAATTATATTTCTAGTCACTGCAAAAATTTTATAGACTCCCTCCCCGTTACTTATTTGCTATTGTTGTATATTTTAATAGTCACTCCCTCCCTTCTCCTATATACATGTGCATATGTAGCCCCTTAGGACAGTACTATTGTTATTTTATACAGTCATATTTATTTTGATTTATCAACATATTTACCGATAGTGTTGCTCTCTATTCCTTCTTGTATTTCTAACCTTCCAATTTGAGATAATTTTTCCTTTCACCTTAGAAGAACTCTGTGGCACTTTCTTTAGTATAGATCACCAGATGAAGAATTCTCTTCGTTTTCATCTATCTGAAAAGATCTTTATTTCACTTTCATTTTTGAAAGATATTTACACTGGAAATAGAAATCTAAGCTTGTTTTTGTTTTGTGATTTTCGTTGTATCATCCCTCCCCAGTTTTATTGATATATAACTCAATACATAACATTGCATTCATTTAAAGTGTAGAAGTGAAGTGAAGTCACTCAGGTATGTCTGACTCTTTGCAACCCCATGGGCTGTAGCCTATCAGGCTCCACAGTTCATGGAATTTTCCAGGCAAGAGTACTGGAGTGGGTTGCCATTTCCTTCTCCACGGGATCTTCCCAACCCAGGGATCAAACCCAGGTCTCCCACATTGTGGGAAGACACTTTACCATCTGAGCCACTAGGTACAGCATTTTTATTCAACATCAAAATGATTACCACAATAAGTTTAGTTAACATCTATCACCTCACATAGGTATAATTTTTCTTTAGATGAGCATTTTTAAGATCTCTCTTAGTAACTTGCAAATACACACCATAGTATTAACTGCACTCCTTTCCTTCTGAGACTTCAAATAAACATGTTAGACTATCTCATCTATATCTCTTATCCTAATTTTGATGTTTTTCCTCCCCCTGCTGCACTTTTTTCTTTTTTCTTTCTTTTTTTTTTTTTTTTTTGCTTTTCTGTACTTTGACTGTTCTTTTGCACATTTTCCAAAGGTTCTATTCTTTCTTCAACTGTATATAATTTGTTATAAGGTGTTGAAAGTTATCCTCCTAAAATTCACATACACATAGACTGCAAAATGTATTTTTTTTTGAAGCAGAGTGTTTGCAGATGTAATTAGTTAAAGATCTCAACATGAAAGCATCCTAGATTTTGAATAGTTTCTAAATTCAATAACTTGGGTGTTTATAAGAGAAAAGAGAGGAACATGTGGACACAGAGACACCTAAGGAAGAAGGCAATGTAAAGACAGAGGAAGACATTTAAATTATGCTACCACACACCAAGCAATGCCAATAGCCACCAGAAGCCAGGAGAAAGGCAAGAAAGAATTTCACCCAAAGCCTTTGGCAAAAGTGTGGCCCTGACAATATCTTGATTTTGAACTTCTGGCTCCAGAACTGTGAGAGAATAAATTTCTGTTGTTGTAAGACAGCAAGTTTGTGATAATTTTAATGACAGTGCTAAGAAACTGATAGACTAATTCATTCCAATTCTGTAAACTAACTTATCAGCTGATCAGTACATAGCCTTATTTTATGTGTGTTTCTGTTTAAAGATACCTTATTTAAGACACTATTGATTTATTAACTCAGCCGAAATGTTTAACTTGAGATAGCCCTTCAGTATTGTGCTTGGGTGCCATTTTAAACAGTGAAATCATCAACAAAAAGCACAAAGATATAAAAACATGGCTCTAGATAGATCTTGAAGTAGACAGTCATTTTCAGTAAGAGAGCTGAAATGAGAAGACAGAATGTCACCTTCTTTAACCTCAACTGGGAATATCGACCCTGGTGACTCAATTTTTCATCACACCACAACGCTCAAGTCCACAAATGGTTATGAAAGCACTGGGAGTATGGATTTTCAAGTTGACAAATGAACTTTGGCAAATAGGTGACTTCACAAGTATGAACTCTGCAAATAATGAGAATCAACTGTATAACTAAGTCCAGGAATGCTTTAATCTTCTGTTAAGGAAGTCAAGATGAGAAGAGATTTTATGTAACTAAATATAGAGCTACAGTACTCTGTAAAGTACTTTGTATAGAGTTTGAATACTGGTCATTGCAGAGGATGGCCCAACATTCTCAACAAATTAGCTAAACTTTCTGTGGTCCCTCACAGCCAGCTGGTCCCAGCTGCCTAAAGCTCTATTGTAATGCAGCTTCTATATTAGCTGTCCAAGTAAAGGACATCTCATTCTTCCTCTACATGTTTCTCTCTTCCGTGATAGGTTATTCCATTACTCCAACCCGCTTTTCTTTAGCACCAGCTCTCACTCATATCCTAACTCAAGTGGCACAGGCTTGGGTTCTGCCATCCCTTCAACCATTATTGCTTATCTGTTTATAGTAAGGTGGGGGTGGGGAGGAAGCTGAGTGGGTAACCTGGCTCAAAACACCTATTTTCGGAATAGTAAAAAACTGAAACTAATTCAAACAATGAGTCTTTTCTCATTCTCTCATGAGTCTTCTCTCTTGTTTTTTTTTCTCCAGGTACACGTTGATAATGTATGTTTTATATTTATGTCAAGGACAGGAAAATTTCATCCAAAGATGGGCACAATAAAGGACAGAAATGGTAAAGATCTGATAGAAGAAGAAGAGATCAAGAAGAGATGGCAAGAATACGCAGAAGAACTGTACAAAAAAGATCTTAATGACCCAGATAACCACAATGGTGTGGTCTCTCACCCAAAGCCAGACATTCTGGAGTGTGAAGTCAAATGGCCCTTAGGAAACACTACTGCCAATCAAGCTAGTGGAGGTGATGGAATTCCAGCAGAGCTTTTTGAAATTTTAAAGGATGATGCTATTAAAGTGTTGCACTCAATATGTCAGCCAAGTTGGAAAACCCAGCAGTGGTCACAGGACTGGAAAAGGTCAATCTTCATCCCAATTCCCAAGAAAGGCAGTACTAAAGAATGTTCAAACTACCGGACAATTGATCTCATTTCCCATGCTACATTCAAAATCCTTCAATCTAGTCTTCAGCAGTACGTGAACCGAAAACTTCAGATGTTCAAACTGGATTTAGAAAAGGCAGAGAAACCAAAGATCAAATTACCAACATTCACTGGATCATAGAGAAAACAAAGGAATTCCAGAAAAACATCTACCTCTGTTTCATTGACTGTGCTAAAGCCTTTACTGTGTGGGTCATAACAAACTTTTGAAACCTCTTAGAGAATACCAAACCATCTTACCTGTCTCTTGAGAAACCTGTATGTGGGTCAAGAAGCAACAGTTAGAACCTTATATGAAACAACTGACTGATTCAAACTTGAGAAAGTACAACAATGCTATTTATTGTCACTCAGTTTATTTAACTTATATGCAGAGCACATCATGTGAAATACCAGGCTGGAAGACTTACAAGCTGGTAAGATTTCTGGGAGAAATATCAACAACATCAGGTATGCAGATGATACCACTTTAATGGCAGAAATCAAAGAGGAATTAAGAGCCTCTTGGTGAGGGTAAAAGAGAAGAGTGAAAAAACTGGCTTAAAAACTCAATATTAAAAAAACTAAAGATCATGATATTTGGTCCCATCACTTCATGGCAAATAGAAGGGGGAAAGGTGGAAGCAGTGACAGACTTCCCAAATCACTGCAGATGGTGACTGCAGCCATAAAATTAGAAGATGATTGCTTCTTGGCAGAAAAGCTATGACCAATTTAGTGTGTTAAAAAGCAAAGACATCACTTTGCTGACAAAAGTTCATAAAGTTAAGGCTGTAGTCTTTGCAGTAGTCATATACAGATGTGAGAGGTAGACCATAAAGTAGTCAGAGCGCCAAAGAACTAATGCTTTTGAACTGTGGTGCTGTAAAAGACTCTTGAGAGTTCCTTGGACAGCACAGAGATCAAACCAGTCAATCCTAAAGAAATCAACCCTGAATACTCACTGGAAGGACTGACACTGAAGTTGAAGCTCCAATACTTTGGTCACCTGATGTGAACAGCCAACTCGTTGGAAGAGACCCTGATGCTGGGAAAGACAGAAGGCTGAAGGAGAAGAGAGCAACAGGATGAGATGGTTGGATGGCATCACCGATTCAGTGGACATGAACTTGGGCACTTCTGGGAGATGGTGAGGGACAAGGGGCCCTGCTGTGCTGCAGTCCATGCGGTCACAGAGAGTTGGACACGACTTGGCGACTAAATAACAAGGACAGAATCCAGCTAGTTTCTTCTTTCCTTTGACCAAATCAGTGTATTTAAAGGTGTGGTTTTTAGAGTGTTAATATCAGGAAAATCAGGTATAGAGGAATAGATTATAAGATGGTTTTGGGGGAATTCAGCAGCAGTTCAGTGGTTGGGGCTCTGTGCTTTCACTGTCAAGGACATGAGCTCAATCCCCAGTGAGTACTGGAGTGGGTTGCCATTTCCTTCTCCAGGGGATCTTTCCAACCCAGGGATCGAACCCAGGTCTCCCACACTGCAGGCAGACGCTTTACCATCTGAGCCACCAGGGAGGCCCGAGGGAACTAATATGCCACAAATAAATAAGATGGTTTAGGAAAATACAGAGAGGTTAGTTGAGACTTACAGGTCCACAATGACAGAAGAGACATCTTTAGTATTTCCTTTTGAATTTCCTTTATAGAAACTCTAGTCCTCAGTCAGCCCAAACTGTTTTAGTAAGAGGTTTCAAGAAGTTCTGTCCTGTAACATAGGAGCAGGGTTTCCATGTTGGTCATGTGGTCTCTTTTCAGTTAAGCTCAACCAAGTGAAGCTTCTTGCTCCATAATCTTTTTCACACTATTCATATATAGGTTCATTCACAATCCATAGAGNGCTTTGGCATAGTCAATAAAGCAGAAATGGATGTTTTTCTGGAACTCTCTTGCTTTTTCCATGATCCAGAAGATATTGGCAATTTGATATCTGGTTCCTCTGCCTTTTCTAAAACCAGTTTGAACATCTGGAAGTTCACGGTTCATGGTATCTGCCTACCTTAGAAGGCCTCTCTCAAAAAAAAGAAAAACACTGGCATTTTGCCTTGCCTTCACTAAGACTTCTGCATTTTGGAAGGTTTTTCTTTATGCTTTGAATGCTTATTCTTAATTATGTCTGCCATACAATTCAGGGGCTTTTAGGAGAGTTATTAGTGACTGTATTCTCTAGGTTAGGTTACATATAACCCCATATCAAGAGACTTCTTACCAGAAAATTTTAAATTTCATTAGATGTCCATCTTTCTATACAAATACAGAGAAATTTTATTCTAATAAGTTATTTGTCTGGAGGAGGAAGGATGGACTAAGAATTTGGTGTTGACAGATGCAAATTGTTACATTTAGAATGGATAAACAACAAGGTCCTATACACAGGGAGCTAAATCCAATCTTCTTGAATACCATAATGGAAAAGAATATTTTAAAAATAATGTACATATGTATATAACTGAGTCAGTTTGCTTTATAGCAAAGATTGGCCCAATGTGTAAATCAACTGTACTTTAATTTAAAAAAAAAAAAAAAGCTTGGGCTGCATTTTGCAGTGTGCATGTGAGATGTTAATTCCCCCACCAGGAATCGAGTCTGTGACTTACTAGTGGAAATGAGGTCTTAACCATTGGGCCACCAGGGAAGTACCCCCTCCCCAATTTTTTAATACAAATGTTCTTTAAAAAGTTATTTGGCTTTTCTGTCATAGTATCTAAGAGATCAGGAGAAGGTGCAGGATTAAAGCAGAGTACCTAGCCAATGCAGGGGCAGGGGACCCATTCCCCTTATGGTACAGCTACAGCCTTATATTTATTGTGACTCAACGAAAGAAAATCGTTGAGCAGAATTGAGTGCAGCAGCATATATCCAGGTGAGCAAACAAGTGGTGATCCCTGTCAACAAGAAGTGTGGCCGGCGCCAATGAGTCAGAAAACTTTCTTCTGGATTTAACCCTGTTGTGTTCTCTCATTTTGGTGAAAATGCTGTGGGTCAGTCCCCCCATATTTACAGAGTAACCCTGGAAGTCTTGGCAGTAATTCTCAATGGGAACTCCTTGTTTTCAACATGAACAGGTGTAAGTAATGGCCATGATATTATCATAATTCTGTGTGTGCATATACACACACATTTGTTTTATAACGATTTCAGATGACAATTTTTTATCCCTTCTCCCAAAATTAGAACTAAGGTATTAGGACCTACTTTCAATCTGGCAATATAAAATTTTTTCTGTATGCATTTTCATATGGCTTAGAAAATCATTCTGCAGATACTGACATGTTCATTGTTTAAAAATTAAACTCAAGAATACACAGAGGGATATAATGAAAAGTAGAAAACTCCTGATTTAAATCATAACAAATTATTGTCTGCCTTTCCAGAAATTTTCTGTACATATAAAGTCACATAATTTTTGCATAAATGGGGTCCAACTAAATGTTCCTTCTCTTGCTTTTTTTTTGTAATGTGTGCACTTTAAGCAGATACTAAAGCAGTACCAAAAGGCACAGCAAGACAGTGTCTTCCCTGCTGCAGTAGATTTCACAGCATTATATTATTTTCTTTTGTTCTTGACTATAACAAAGTGCCTGCGAAGTGACCTTTTGTTTTGGTATGTATGGCAGGAACACAAGAGTTTCACAATAAACAATATTTCACAATAATGGCTCATTATTTGAAGAAAAAAAATTAATCCAGCAAATATCTTGGGAAATGTCATCCTGCTTCTGGTGGTCAGCAAACTTGGACTGGGATTCCTGTCTAGTTCTACTGCATTCCATATTCTGTCTCACAAAGAATGGGATTGTGAGAAAACTCATTTTAATAGTGGGAGGTTGTTGAAATTTTTTTTACTAAAATATGCCCACCATTCTCAAGACCTATAAGCTTAAGATTTTTTTTTAATAAGCTCTACAGAAAGCTTAATGCTTATTATTTTTAGCACTGCAAATGTTTTCTTTTGGATTTTAAAAAGACAACTTCCATCAGTTAATTATTTTAATACCTACTATGTGGCAACTTAATACCAAATGCTTTATATTTTTTTTTTCACTTAATCCTCACAGCAGCTGCTCATTTCCATATTTCTTTCAGTTAGTGAAACAGAGGCAAATGAAGGCTAAATAAAATAAAGTTCAAGATGATACTGCTAGGTGGGGATGCTGAGATTGAAAGCCAGGTCCCTCTGACTGGTTCTGTGCTACCTAGTAGGTCTGTCCTCTTGAGCAAGACCTAGCCCCTCTCTTCTTGCCTGTCACCTTTGTCCGGCTGGTGCATCTCAATCAGCATGTCTGGGAGTTAGCTTAAACAGGGTATTGCCTGTTTGAACTTTTCCTTGTTTCTTTTGATTCTTCCTTCCAGAAAGTCACTCAGCCCAGGCTACTTTAATAGAAGAGGAGCCAGCAGATATGTGAAAGCAAAACATTCATGCTGGCCAAGTGACCTCTTTGTGAAACCCAAAAAAGACAGTCCTTTGAGTCCGGGCACCACCCATGCCTATTCATGATGTGCTAGTTTTCAGTTTGGCATGGAATCATGGGAAATGTGTGTGTCTTGGTTCCCAGAATAGGTTAGAGAGAAACTCCTTGTATATGCTCATAAATCCTCTCCTGGCCTTCAGGAATTTTGACTCTACCCTCTTAACTGTCACACTTGATTCTCCTTCCACCTACCCAATATATGTATATAAAACTTTCTAAGAGACATGATCCAAGACCACTCTATTTTAATTTGTACACATACACCCAACTGCCTATCCCACTTTGTTTTTCTACTGCTACTAGCTAATAGACTATTTTACTTAGTTTTGCTTCTGGTCATGTTTTCCTTAAAATGTAAACTCTCCTAGTGCAAGGATTTTATCTGCTTTGTTCACTGCTATATCTCCAGTAGCTAGGACATAGTAGTAACTCCCACATAGTAAGTGCTCAACAAAAAAGAAAATAATTCCCAGAACCTCTGCCTCCTTTTCCTGGCTAGCTTTTTTAGTTCTTTATCCCAACCCATACTTACTGGTGCCCCTAATCTGTTGAGACCCCAGCTATTCTGTTTCTTATGTGTTTCATTTTATCTTCCCAGCCAACTTCTCCGTTTCTTGAGGGTAAAGACAACATAGGATATATTTTTTATAATTAATAGCACCTAGCAGAGTGTTATTGGAGAAGGAAACGGCAACCCACTCCAGTATTCTTGCCTGGAGAATCCCATGGACAGAGGAGCCTAGTGGGCTGCCATCTATGGTGTTGCACAGAGTCAGACATGACTGAAGCGACTTAGCAGCAGCAGCAGCAGAGTGTTGCGCATGCTGTCAACGTTTCTTAGATTCTTGATGATGAGATTCTATCCACAGTGAACCAGAGTCTTTCAAAGTAAGGCTGCCTATTGGACAACCATAAAAATAACAAACAAAAATTATGACTGTGTGACCTCACAGACACATACAAGCCTGAAATAGAATCCACCTACATCCTCGCCCATGTCCACTGGTTCTAAATTTTCCCCTATAAAGCTTTCTTAGGTACAGGGGTTTCCCTGAGATGGCATTCTTCTTCTTTGAATAATATATCTTGAAGCGTAATTATTAATAAATTGTTCTCCTCATGGCCAAAAAAATACATATATATATATTCCAAAGGGGCCAGGCAACTGGGTGAAAGCTACTCTTCCTTTGCAAATTCTCAAATTCTTTGTAATAGAACTTTCCACAGCTCAGAAAAGCCAAGTAGAGTTCATTGTTTATTGGGAACTTAAGGAAAGAAGGAGGCCGTGTAGGAACCTTCGGTAATTTCTAAGACAATGGCATAGGGCAATACTATCCCCTCAGTCACCAGCTCGATCAGCAGAGAAGAGGACAAAAGAGCCAGATCCAGGTGCACATCTAAGTGCTGAAAGGTGGACTTTAAATTCTTGGGTGGAAGTTATAAACGTTAATATAGACACTTCGGAAAATCATTCCATAGTTTCTCAAAAAGTTAAACATAAAGCTACTATGTGACCCAATATCTCACTCCTAGGTATCTACCTAAGAGAAATGAAAACATATGTTCACCTAAAGACTTACACAGGAATGCTCATAGGAGCACTATTCATGATAGCCTCAAACTGGAAACAACCTAAATGTCCATCAGTTGATGAATAAATAGACAAAATGCATTGTTAGATAATGTAAAACTGAGCAAGAAAAGGGGACAAACTAATACACGCCACATGGATAAACCTAGAAAACATCCTGCTAGGTGGAAGAAGTAAAACATAAGACCACACGTTCTATGATTCTATTCACACGGGAAGTCCAGGGAAGGCAAATTTATAGAGACAAAGCAGATTAGTTGTTGCTTAGGGCAGAGAATGGAAAGAAGCATTACCTGTAACAAATGTGAGGAGTCTTATTGGGGTAATGAAAATGTTTCAAAAACGGATTTATGGTGATGATTGTGGCACTGGTAAAGTTACTAAAAATCATTGAATTGTATTCATGCAATAAGTAAATTTTATGATGTATAAAATATACTTTATTATTTTTTAAAAGTTTGTGTACCTTTTTTCTGATTGTAAAGGGAATACATACTCATTATAAAAAGTATAACAAAATATAGAAAAGAAAATGATCAGTATCTATCAAGAGAGAACATTTTGCTTATTTTCTTGTGTTGTGTGATTTACATAACTGAGATCATTCTTTATGTGTCATTTTAAATACTAATTTCCTGTCCAAACATTAAAAGCATTTAATCTCATAACTTTTTAACACATATCAAAAGCTGAGTAGGGCCTCCCATCTTGCCAATGCAGGAGAGATGAGAGACACCGGTTAGATGCCTGGTTCAGGAAGATCCCCTGAAGGAGGGCATGGCAACCCACTCCAGTTATTCTTGCCTGGCAAATCCCAGGTACAGAGGAGGCTGGAGGGCTACAGTCTATAGGATTGCAAAGAGTCGGGCATGACTGATGCGACTTAGCCCACAAGCACAATAGCTGAGTAATATTTCATCATAGAGATTTATCATAATTTATTCAACTACCCTCCACTGCTAAGTATTTCAATTTTATAAAGAACATGTGCTAAGTATCTTTGTATGCAAAAAAATCACGAAAGCTTATTTTTCAACCTAGTTTATCCATTGTTCTTAGTATATCTTACAAGTCTTGAATTTGGAAATCTGATCTTAGAAATACGGACTTCTTTATCTTCAGGTGGTGAAGACGGCCCTGCTTAATTATAGGAAGTCACTCATGATTTCGACATAGGGTGCAGATGACAACGGAATGAAGCTGGTCAGCTGGGCCTGCTTGTGTCGGGAGCTGGGATCTGCACCCAGAGAGCAAGGACTCCAGTGCTGCAAGAAGTCTGAAGCAAGCCCCAAAACCCCAGCCTGTATGCCAAGGCAGTAAGTAGACACCTGGGTGTCAAAAAGTTACCTGAGGTCAGGAGTGAGCTGGAGACTGCAAGCCGACAAATACCCAAGGAGAAAGAAATCATCAGCTGTCACAACTCCTGACAGAGTTTAAGGTAGATCAAAACCCAGCACCAGCAATGGAATTCATATGTGAGCCTAGCCCTAAAGCAGAAACTTACCTGCCCTCTCACTTGCTGTCCAAAAGGGCACTGTGTATACCAGCAGATGGGAACCAGTTAACACTCACACCTGTCCAGAGTAGAAGCTCTAGAGTTTTAGGGTGTTACCAACCCACTGTCTTGCTTTGAGAAACATTTTTAAATAAATAATTTCAGAGCTAATAACAAATGGAAACTGATTTCAAATGCTGTGTGAAACAAAGGTATTTGTTGTTTCATTCTTCAGTGAAATTAACCATATATGTTCTAAAATTGACTATACACAAATCTCAGTTAATATACGAGAAACTATTGAATTGCACATTTTGAATAGGGGGATTGTATGCAAATTATAGGAGAAAGCAATGGCCCCCCACTCCAGTACTCTTGCCTGGAAAATGCCATGGATGGAGGAACCTGGTGGGCTGTGGTCCATGGAGTCGCTAAGAGTCGGATATGACTGAGTGACTTCACTTTCATTTTTCACTTTCATGCATTGGAGAAGCAAATGGCAACGCACTCCAGTGTGGTTGCCTGGAGAATCCTGGGGACGGGGGAGCCTGGTGGGCTGCCGTCTATGGGGTCGCACAGAGTCGAACACAACTGAAGCAACTTAGCAGTAGCAGCAGCATATAAATTATATTACAGTAAACTGTTTACACAATTTAAATTAGAAAGGTTAAAAAAATGTGCTATGACGGGCTCCATTTCAAATTCTAGGAGATGGGGCCTGTGTAAACTTCTCAGTTCAGTTCAGCCGCTCAGCCATGTCTAACTCTTTGTGACCTCATGAATTGCAGCACACCAGGCCTCCCTGTCCATCACCAACTCCCAGAGTTCACTCAGACTCATGGCCATCGAGTTGGTGATGCCTTCCAGCCATCTCATCCTCTGTCATCCCCTTCTCCTACTGCCNGTCATCTGATGTGAACAGACAACTCATTGGAAAAGTCCGTGATGCTGGGAAAGATCGAGGGCAAGAAAAGAGGGCATCAGAGTATGAGATGGCTGGACAGCATCACCAACGCAGTGAACGTGAACTTGATCAGACTCTGGGAGATGGTGAGGGACAGGGAGGCCTGGCATGCTGCAGTCCTTGGGGTCACAGAGAGTCAGACACGACTGGGCGGCTGAACAACAACAAACATCTGAATATGGTCTAAAGTGTATTGCTACATAATAGAAAAGTTGTGGCAATATAACAAATTTAAATCAAAGTATGTAGTATGTAGTTAATCTTGGGACTTACCTGGAGGTCCAGTGGTTAGAACTCTGTGTTTCCACTGCAGGGGCTATTGTTTCATCTGTGGTTGAGAAACTAAGATCGGCATGCAGAATGTCATAGCAAAATTTTGAAAAATTTTTTTAATAAAATTAAAAAGTATACAGTTAATCTGATAAGTCTTTTTAACAAAAAAAAGTTTTTTTAAACTTTTTAATCATATATTTTAATACTTTAAAAAATTGACTTTTATTTATCCACATTGCTTTGAACTTTAGGCTGTATATCAATTATTAAAGAAAAGCCTACATATGGGGAATGCCTGCTGACTGCAAAAGAGTATTTGTTTCACTCCAAGCCATATTCAGTTTTAGGCCACCTAAGAAATCTATCAACCCAGAGCATCCCATGACACAGTTTAAAATGCTTTGCACTAGGGATGATACTTGTACTACTGGAAAAATATAATATGTATTACCTCTCTGAATTCTTCAAATACAGTGCTTTTCCCTTAACCGTACAAGAAAGAAAAGTAATACAGTTTCACTAATACATGCCTACACACATATTTGTGGTTGTGCTTAGTTGCTCAGTCATGTCCTTTTCTTTGCGACCCCATGAACTGTAGCCCACCAGGCTCCTCTGTCCATGAGGATTCTCCAGGCAAGAATACTAGATTGGGTTGCCATGCCCTCTTCCAGAGGATCTTTCCAACCCAGGTATCAAACCCACATCTCCTGAATTGCATGCAGATTCTTTACCATCTGAGCCACCAGGTAAGCCCACACACATACTTAAATACATATGGATAATTAAAAGGTAAAAAAAAATGAAATTCTAGAATCCTTCATTCTAGAGTATTCAGAGGTCATTGCTATATATTTGTATATTCAAAACCAGCAAATAAAATAGAAATTCTGTAGTATATTTTCTCTCTTTTTCATGTTATATTGTTTTAAATATATATAATGATTACTTATAATGAGATATAGTCTGGTTAGGTCTTTGACATTTTGTAAAAAATAATTCTCTCCTATTTCTTTGTTCTTTATCCTGTGATATTAGTATATTCCTGACCTTATTCCCACATACCACGACTTTAAATAAAAAAATTTATAGGCATGTGTCCAATCTACTTGAATGCCTTGTTTCAAATTACAGGCTGAGGCTTTAGCAAATTCCTTAAAGTGGAATTTTAAAAAATCTTCAACATTTTGTAAATCATATCCTATTCAATCCTATTTTCAGTCTTTTTTCCCACAGCAGAAAAATCCCCAAGTTATGCAGCGTTCCAGAGCATCCTCCTTTTTATTTAATTATTTTGGAGGATGAAAAGCTTTTTCATAGCACCCCCACAAAATCTGTTATACCAAGCACCACACAGCCACACAGCGTGTTGAGCCCAACACAATGCCTGCAATTGTGGCTCTCCTCCTCAATTTCTTGTCTCTCCATCCTTGGGGCCCACGTTTGTACACATTCCCTCTTCTGAGCACAGGTTTAACAGTCACATATCTGGTAACCACACACATCTCCCTAAACCCATCTCAGTGTGTTGGAGAGTTGCTCCTTTTGCATCAGCCCATATGAACTCTTCCTCAATCCCACATGAACTGCTTTGGTTATNCCATCCTTGGGGCCCACGTTTGTACACATTCCCTCTTCTGAGCACAGGTTTAACAGTCACATATCTGGTGACCACACACATCTCCCTAAACCCATCTCAGTGTGTTGGAGAGTTGCTCCTTTTGCATCAGCCCATATGAACTCTTCCTCAATCCCACATGAACTGCTTTGGTTATGAGATGGTAAGAGGGGCCACACTAACAAAGAACTATCAACAATTCTGAAGCCAAAGCCATCTGTTTTGGAAACGACTTCTAGAAATATAACTGACTTGAACTTTTTTTTTTTTAATTGAAGTGTGATTGGTTTACACTGTTGTGTTAGTTTCTGCTGTACAGCAAAATGAATCAATTATACATATACATGTGTCTGGACTTTTTTAGCTTCTTTTCCAATATAGGCCATTACAGGATATTGAGAAAAGTTCCCTCTGCTATACAAGTAGATCCTTATTATTACCTGTTTTATAGATAGTAATGTATATGGCCTCCACTCCAGTATTCTTGCCTGAAAAATCCCATGGACAGAGGATCCTGGCAGGCTACAGTCCAATGGATCACAAAGCGTCAGACATGACTGAGCAACTAAGCACACAGAGTGTGTATATGTCATGCCCAATCTGCCTCTTCTCCCTCTGTTGCCCCTGGTAACCATAAGTTNTGGCCTCCACTCCAGTATTCTTGCCTGAAAAATCCCATGGACAGAGGATCCTGGCAGGCTACAGTCCAATGGATCACAAAGCGTCAGACATGACTGAGCAACTAAGCACACAGAGTGTGTATATGTCATGCCCAATCTGCCTCTTCTCCCTCTGTTGCCCCTGGTAACCACAAGTTTGTTTTTCTACATCTGTGACTCTATTTCTATTTTGTAAAGAAGTTCATTTGTACCGTGTTTTTTTTTTTAGATTTCATATATAAACGATATCATATGATTTGTCTCTCTCTGATAACTGACTTAATAACTACATTCAACAAGTGATTTCATTCAGATATCCACCCAGGTATACTGCTGGCAAACAGCTTAATCCAGAAGACACCACTCAAACTTAGACTCTGTCTGATTGTTTTTATGTTTGTGAGAGTTGTTTTCATGTTTGTTTTTGTGATTTCAGTGAAATGTTTAAAAATGTTCTCCACCGGTGTTACTTCAGCTATGCTGCCCAGACACAGAGGATGAGGCCCTGGATTATCAATTTGTCCCAGTGCTGACCAAATGTGATCCCTGAAGTCACTCTCACATCTGTCCAAAGTGTTGCCCTCCTGGGCAGCTCTGAGTGACTGTGCTTCACCTGAAGAAAGACCAGTTTCTTCCTCACAAATTTTGTGAATCTTGTTACTGACCAAGTCTCTTCCTTGCCAGAAAGACCAAATCCATATGTGGGGCCCATCTGTAGCAAGTATATTTGACTTCAAGGTACGTGGCCTCATCTCATGACTCCACTTGTCTTATTTTTCTCACTATGTCCTTTTTATGACTCTGTCGTTTTGTATACTTTTGTGAGCTGCCTAAAATTCTCTCTGAAGGTGTAAGTCAATAAACTAATTTTACATCAATTTATTATTCTGAACTACATAAAAAGAGATCTGACTGAACTCATTTCAAAGAACCAGTCTTATTCAGGGGCATTTATTTAAAAGTTATGTAGAGTGTTCCTTTCTGGAAGTTGTCAAAATTTAAAAGTTCATCACAGGAGTTCCCTGGTGGTCCAGTGGCTAAGACTCAGCACTCCCAATACAGGGAAACTAAGAGCCTGCATGCCCCAGTGAAGACCTGTGTACTGCAACTAAAACCTAGCACAGCCAAAAAAAAGTTCATCATCAATGTTCTCTCCCTGTTACCCCTTCTCTGTTTTTTGTAGAAAGAGGATTGAAAAGACAATTGGAAAGAATGGAGAATATTAGACATACAAACTTAAGTTCATCTTGAAAAGAGAATGTTTAAAAGAAAAAGAGAAAATTGGACATACAAATTCAAACTCATTTATTTGTAAATACGTCATGTATATTTAAAAGAATGTAGCATTTTAAATTGGAGAAGGAAATGGCGACCCACTGCAATATTCTTGCCAGGAGAATCCCAGGGACAGAGGAGCCTGGTAGGCTGCTGTCTATGAGGCTGCACAGAGTCGGACACGACTGAAGCAACTTAGCAGCAGCAGCAGCAGCAGTGTTTTTAAAAATTAATTAATTTATTTTAATTGGAGGATAATTACTTTACAATATTGTGATGGTTTTTGCCATACATTGACATGAACCAGCATTGTTTTAAATACACAACTGTGTGGTACTAAAGCAGACTCAGAGTCCCTTGGACTTCAAGAAGTTCAAACCAGTCAATCCTAAAGGAAATCAACCCTGAATATTCACTAGAAGGACTGACGCTGAAGCTGAAGCTCCAATACTTTGGCCTCCTAACATGAAGAGCTAACTCATGGGAAAAGATCCTAATGCTGGAAGGATTGAAGGCAAAAGGAGAAGAAGGCAGCAGAGGATGAGATGGTGAGATAGCATGACTGACTGAATAGACATGAATTTGAGCAAACTCTGGGAGACAGTAAAAGACAGGGAAGCCTGGCATGTCATAGTCCATAGGATTGCAGAGTCAGACACGACTTAGTGACTGAACAACAATAACATGCATTGTTTTATTGAACTAGGGTTCTATTATTCTAGGTAAATTGCTAGAATAAGTACTCAATTTTATAAAAACTAGAAGCTAAACAGATGAAATATCTAGTAAATAAATTAGAAATGTGAATTATCTTAAATGCACTGAGGAAGGTAGGTTATGTCCTCTATACAGTTTAATCTCAAATCAATTTCTCCCTTAATTGTGTGGACCTTTTAGAATGTTATTTCATTTGGTGGGTGGTTTGAGACCTTAGACTTGCTTTTAGTTAGAAGGTGACTAAGATGTTTAGTGGAGAAGGCAATGGCACCCCACTCCAGTACTCTTGCCTGGAAAATCCCATGGATGGAGGAGCCTAGTGGGCTGCAGTCCATGGGGTCGCTAAGAGTCGGGCACGACTGAGTGACTTCACTTTCACTTTTCACTTTCATGCATTGGAGAAGGAAATGGCAACCCACTCCAGTGTTCTTGCCTGGAGAATCCCAGGGACGGGAGAGCCTGGTGGGCTGCCATCCATGGGGTCGCACAGAGTCGGATATGACTGAAGCAACTTAGCATCAGCAGCAGCAAGATGTTTAGTGGAGGAAGGAGAAGAGTAACTGGTCATTGAAACTTGGTGGTAGAATTAAAGAAGGGTGAAGAGTTCTTAAAAATCAGACATGTTTATTATGGAAATGGAATGCTTTTTCTTTAACAGGCCTGCAGCTTGTGGAATGTTAGTTCCCCAACCAGAGGCTGAGCCAAGGTCCTTGACAGTGAAATCATAGTCCGAACCACCTGACCACCAGGGAATTCCCAGAAAAGAAATGCTTTTGTAAGAGGATTTGCTACCAAAATTATCACTGAAGAAAGAATGTCTTGTAACTAGATCAATAAAATAGCATTATTGAACATTATCTATAATATGATTTCTATGTTCATATATTTCTATGTACAAAGTGGACCCTTACCATTGTATTAATAAACAGGCTGCAATTGAAATAAAAAGGGATGATAGTTTGGTGGAGAATAAAAACTCAATGCGAGTCTCAGCCTCTCTCCACTGCAGCCCTACCTTCCCATTTTCTTGCTGGCCCTCTTGGACCATGAGGCCCTTGTGGGTTTGACTTCAGAGTAAATTGTATGTTGACTTTCACCCCTTGTTTTGGGGACTTAATAAAATCCTCAGACTCTTGAGTAACTGGCTTCTGCCCTCACTGGGCACATGTAGCAGAGCTAAGACTAGAGTTCACTAATCTTGTGGTTGTCATCACTTATCATTTTAACTAGTTGTTCTTCTGGAGGAGGCAAATCTTGATTTTCCACATGACTGTTGTTGACAAATCTTAACTTTGACTTTCTGTGGCTTCTCTGTTCCAATATCTTTAACTCTCCCCTTCACTTCCTGCTTAAAACTAAAAACCTTCAGTCCTTGTGTAAATTGACATTGTGCAATTTTTGTATTTCACAAAATAAATTCTCTATAATCTCCCCTTGTTATCTATTACAAACTTTGCTAAAGGTAAAGCAAACATCTTAACCAAGTGCTTGAAGTGCAACGCTCAGTCTCCTCTAGGCATTTTAGCACAATCTAATTTTATTAAGAACTATGTATCACATAAAATCATAGCTGCCACATCTCCCTCAAGAACCTCCAGCTGTCCTTCCATCTACAGACCCTGCATTTCCTTTTGAGAAAAAGGCAGTATTTTGTGGCCTCTGATTACTTTGGCTCAGCCCATAAGCAGCGCTAACAGTAGACTAATTGTCAGTGAAATTAGCCTATTATCTGTCATTCTCTCCCTTCCTCCTCTTTCTAGCGAAGTGCAGCGTCAAAGGCAAACTCTGCTACTGACTTGAAACAAATTATTTCATCTCTGAGCCTCAGGTTTTTCCTTTGCACATGTTGCTGCGCTTCCTGTGCTTTCCTTGTGCTTCTAACCCTAACCCTAACCCCAAAGGAAGCACAGCAGAGCAACATGCATATCTTGAGTTTTGGTCTAAGTGGGTCCAATTCTTCCGATAGAGTCGGCACTCAATAAATGTGAATTTCCTTGCCCTCAAAGAAGGAGCTTGTAGGTAATTACAAACATGTATTGGCACACAATACATGTTTTTTAAAAATCACTCTTCCATATAACTATCAAAATGTTGAAACAAAAAAGTACATCCAAATTAAGCTTGGGGAAAAAAAGGTTTTAAAATGTGTCCCCACATTTAAGGCTAACTTCAACTTGACTTTCAAATGATGATGAATTCATTCTCAAAGCATTTTACACTTCTCCTTGATAGTATTCATCACAATATTACAACTGTAATTAAATGCCTTGAACCCAGGCGTTTTGGAGTTCTGTCTTGAAAGGAGGGACTGTGCCTGTCTTGGGCACTACTCTACCCCCAGATGACCCACTGTAGATGATCTCAATAAATGTTTGCGCAGTCAGTGAGTGAGCATTACAGTGTGTGTCTCTTTTTAAGCAGTACTTCTGAAAAGCTGTAGGTCAATCACTTGGAAGATTTTTTTTTTTTTTTAATGTGGACCATTTTAAAGTCTTCATCGAATTTGTTACAACATTGTTTAGGTTTTATGTATTAGTATTTTGGGCCATGTGGCCATGAGACATGTGGGATCTTAGCTCCCCAACCAGGTATCAAATCTGCACCCCCTACATTGGAAGACAAAGTCTCAACCACTGAACCACCAGGGAAGTCCCTGTAAGGTCAATAATTTTGAATCTATCTTCTTCCCTTTCTGAGGATGGTGAAGTTATCACTCATCCTTTCTCCCCATTTCCAAATGCTCTTCACTTGGCATTATCTCATTAAAAGAATCCCTTTTTCATTAATCTTTCTTCTTCTCTGTAAATAAATGATTCAGTAATTGGAGGAGATAGGCTAAAAGGCAAAGGATTCTATTCAAAGAAATGTTATTGCAAAATCATTTTATTAAAGGAAGACTCTTGATATGTGAAAACATGATCCTTGTATTTTTGTCTAGTAATGTTAGGTTTTTACCTGTTACAACTTCATAAAAGTTGTGCGCTGATATATCCTTAGAACACTCAGTAAATATTCTCAAAACATTTTCCTAAAAAGGGAAAAAGCATGTATTTAGATAAACTTGATTTTAGGTTCTCTCTTTTGCTAAGCAAAAAAAAAAACACAACATTTTTTGACACTTTCCCTTCATTATTTATGTGAAAATTCATTGGAACATTTATCTTAAAATCCATACATAGAACAGAGGAACAGATTTAATGTTTCAGTGAAGCTGAGGACCGGGAATGGAAAGAATGTATAATGGCTTTGAATTCTTCAACTGCTTTCTTCCCTGGGAGTGGAGGCTTGGAGGAGGGAGGTTTTTCTCTAAGACTTATTGTGATAGGATCTTTTGACAAAGGCAGCTCTTTTTTATTGTTTTTCAGGCCGTTATGGGTTGGGATAAGGATTTATGGGGATGGAACCATGCAGATTGAACAGTTGAGCTAGGAATTTTTATACTTCAAAGAAATTTCTGAAGAACATGAGATTCTTTTGCTTTGCAAAATAGTTTGAAAAACATTATTCTACTGAATAGGAGCAGTTTCCATCTTACTCTGGCCTCTAAAACAAGGTTTTCTGTGTACTTAAGAATTACCTTGAAGTTGTAAAGAATAAACATTCAGTGGGTGTGGGGCTGAGCTCAGGGACTGCATGTCTACCAATAGGTTATGAAATTCTTATGAACAATAAACTATGCTTCAAGAAACACTATTTTAAGAAAGAAGTGGGCAACTGAGTTTTAGCTGGGCTTCAACTCCACTTTTCCTGATTTTCCTTCTCCATTTCCAATCAGACAGGTTCCCAGATTACCTACCCATATATTCTCTGTCTGCTTCTCATCAGGATCTGCCTACTAGGGAAGATCGATGATAGGACGCAGCCCCCCAACTCCCAGCCCATGTACTTGCTCCTCAGTCCCACCCTGTACTTCTTTTTGTAGCCCACTGGCTTGTGGTGGTCTCAGAATAGTTTTCTATCCCACTTCCTTCCTTTGTGTCCACAGACTCACGGTTAATATTTATCCAGGCATTTTGTACTGGATCTCTGTGAACCACAATGACTGTCTAAGAATGAATCAAGAGTGAGGTAACCAAGGAAACCATATCCAGGAAGAAGAAGAATAGGAACTGGGGTGTTAAGCTTAGAAAAGATTTAGTTGTGATTTGATAGCTGTCCCTGAGAGAATGGATGGCCTGTAGACAGCTTAAATCATTTTGTGGAGTTCCACAACTCCTAAGTAGGACCACTGAGTAAAAGTTACACAAAAGTAGATTGTGGCTAAGGAGGAAGAAACGCTTCCTAACAAAGTTGTAGTCTTGCAAAGTTGCAAGAATCCATTCACTAGGACTGCTCAGTTTGGTAAAGGAAAACATTATGTTAGTGAGGTTCAGGATTCATTCATTTGTGGATGGTGCCCCAAATAGAGATGATACAAAGATAACTAAGACACATTCTGTGTTTTGGAGAAGCTCAAAGTCCAGCAGAAAATTGGACATGTGAACAAATATACTGAAGAAGAGCATGTTGAGTCCAATAGCAGAAGAGTAGACAGTGTTGCAGCCCTTAACTGGCATCAGTTATGGCAGGTGAGTGAGCAAGTTTCAGAAATTCTAGACCTTGGACTTTGAGCTACCCTAGCTGACACCAAGTGGAGTTGTAACAAGCTTCCCCCAATCCTCAAGCCTGGCCCAAGCTGCAGATTTTAGATATATTGAATACATATACATATATATATATATATATATATACACACACACATTTTTTAGGGTGATTTGTTAGGAAGTGACAGATAACTAGAACAAGGATGAAATTAATTAATCTGTATAAAGAACATTAAAAAATGCTTAGCACATAGTAATTACTCAATAAATACTAGGTATCGTGGTTATTTTATTGTCATGTTATAAAAATGATGTTATTTAAAAAACATTCTATATCATGATATCACTCTATGAATTGCCTGCTCACATTTTCTGCCTTTTTCACGTGCTTTTCCTTTTTTCCCACTGTCTCCCCTACTGTTTGCATTGCTCATGGCCACATGGAACATGCCTGCAAGGAGCCAAGTATTTCACATTTGCAATACGCTTATCCTTCCCCTGGGCTATTGCAGTATGCTCCCTCCTGGTCTAGCCACTTTTAGATTGTCCCTCTGATTCATTCTTTCACACAACAGCCAGAAAGATTTTTTTAAAAATTCTAGTCTGACCATATCACTCTTCTACGTATAATCTGTTGACGATACCCCACAGTGCTTAGGACATATCTCCCAACCTGTGACTGCAAGCCCTAGTGGTCTGCCCTCTGTCCAACTCCCCAGTTTTATGTCCTTAGCTCACTGCACTCCAACCAGTCTGACCTGCCTGTACCTATTCTCCTTTCTGCCTGTGGTCCTGGAACACACTATTCATTCCAGTCTTTTGGCTCCTTAAAGAGACTTATTATTGGTTTAAGTCCTCCCTGGCATTGAGGCTTCACCTTAAGTTTTACTTTCTCAGGGAAGGCCCTATGTTCCATGTACTTCTCAACATCAAACAAATGATAGTTTGTGTAATTATTTGTTCAACATCTGCCTCACAAAGGCAGGGAGGATTATTTCTGCACAGAGAGAGAGAGAGAGAGAGACAGCAAGTTCCCATATATCTCCTGAACCTCTCACATGCATAGCGTCCCCAATTGTGTTCAGTTCAGTTCAGTTCCGTTCAGTCGCTCAGTTGTGTCCGACTCTTTGCGACCCCATGAATCGCAGCACGCCAGGCCTCCCTGACCATCACCAACTCCCAGAGTTCACTCAGACTCATGTCCATCCAGTCAGTGATGCCATCCAGCNTGAAGTGATGGGACCAGATGCCATGATCTTCGTTTTCTGAATGTTGAGCTTTAAGCCAACTTTTTCACTGTCCTCTTTTACTTTCATCAAGAGGCTTTTTAGTTCCTCTTCACTTTCTGCCTTAAGGGTTGTGTCATCTGCATATCTAAGGTTCTCATGATTGTTTTGATTTTTCCATGTGCTTTACTAGTGTATGTTCATATATAAAAACTGGAAGCAAACTAAATGCTTGTCAGTATGTGCTTTCCTGGTGGCTTAGACTGTAAATAATCTATCCATAATGCAGGAGACCTGGATTAGATCCCAGGGAAGATCCCTGCAGAAGGGAATGGCAACCCACTCCTGTATTCTTACCTGGAGAATCCCATAGACAGAGAAGCCTGGCAGGCTATATTCAACGGGATCACAAAGAGTCAGACATACTTTCACTTTTTCTTTTTTTTTTTTAATTTTTATTTTTTAGTTTGTTTTGCTTTACAATACTGTATTCGTTTTGCCATACATTGACATGAATCAGCCACGAGTGTATGTGAGCTCTCAATCCTGACTCCCCCCTCCCCCCTCCCACCCTACACCATCTCCCTGGATCATCCCTGTGCATCAGTCCCAAGCATCCTGCATCCTGTATCGAACCTAGACTGGCAATTCGTTTCACTTATGATATCATACATGTTACAATGCCACTCTCCCAAATCATCCCACCCTCTCCCTCTCCCACAGAGTCCAAAAGGCTGTTCTATACATCTGTGTCTCTTTTGCTGTCTCGCGTACAGGTTTAACATTATCATCTTTCTAAATTCCATATATATGTGTTAGTATACTGTATTGGTGTTTTTCTTTCTGGCTTAGTTCACTCTGTATAATCGGCTCCAGTTTCATCCACCTCATTAGAACTGATTCAAGTGTATTCTTTTTAATGGCTGAGTAATACTCCACTGTGTATATGTACCACAGCTTTCTTATCCATTCATCTGCTGATGGACATCTAGGTTGCTCACTTTTTCTTTTCTTGGAATCATTAAATTCGTACAATCATTAAAAATGATGAAGTAGATCTGTTAATGTGAGCACAGCATAAATATATTCTCAAAGTTTGCTTAAGTCAAATTTTCTCAAACTGTAGCATGCACCAGAATGTTCTGCAGGACTCTGCAGAGTAATGGAGTGGGAGCAAATCTGAGTTCTGATGGAGTGGGGGAAAGGAAAAAAGAGATAGGGGAAAAAACAGAGAAATGGCCAAAAGGACTTTGGAAATGATGGAAATATTCAATTTTAGGGCAAGTTTTTAATTTTCTTAAATTAAAATTTAATTTTAAGTTTTGTTCTGTCCTGTATTTGTCTCTAAGTATTTTGATATTTGTTGTGGTCAATAGTGTTTTGGGGAGTGGAGAGATCCGATGTGTCCTCTATGGGGTGATGTGGAAGGGAAAAAGGACAGCATGTGCTGGAGGTGGGAACCAAGGCAAGGCCCCAGGATCCAGCAAAAGCAGGACTTCAGAATCAGAAGTAACGAAGAGAACTGGGAGCCCTAGAGTCCCTGAGGAGAAAAAGGGATGAAATGGTGCTCAGAACCATTTTTATTTAAATATTACGAAAATGATGTGCCCATAATGCTGGAGGACTTAGCGATACAATCAGTTGATATCTAGCTAGGGGGCAATATTGAGCATAAACCACAAGGCCAAGTGTGACAACACTTGTATGCGTCAAATAATGAGGGCAGGGTCATGACAGCAGCAGAGGGTTGAGACAGAATATAAGAGAATATGCTTACTCTTAGAATAGATTCCCCCTCAAAAAACCAATAAGTTCAAGCTGTAAAACAGATTGTGGAGAAAATAACTTCCCCTATTCCAGCAAGGATTTCCTAGTCAATAAATGTTTAATTCCACACAATAAGAAATGTTAACCTTGCAATCTGTACCTTAATGCTACGTGGCATCAGTGACCAAACAGGATAGCAGTAATGTAAGAAGTACCTATGGTAACGGTGCTCTTTCTTTGTGATAATAAACTAACATGGGTTCCAAAGTCATCAGCCATTTAACATTCTGAAAAATATTGCTTTGTGGTATACAAAATTTACTTTTCCACCAGCAATACAACTACTCAGCCTTTTGTGGAAAAAAGAGTATAAGGAGTACCGTCCCAACACTGCCAAGAGGGCTAGGTACTTTCACAAATGTTCCCATGGTATGCTGTGTTTAATTCAGTCACAGCATCTATTATATTGTGTTTTGATGTCTGGTCATTTCTCTCCAGTCAACTATGAGCAGCTTGATGTCAGGGACTGTGTCTTTCATTAGGCCCATTACACATTCTCCTTAAAGGAATTGTTTTTGTAATAGGGCATCTAGGGTTGTATGTGTCTTATAGTAACCCCTAAAAAACAACACTAGGTCAGAAAGCCCTTCTCTATAAAATGACTGGATTAAATTGCATCCTTGCAAATGTTGAGGGCATCATTGTTGTCAGATTCTTAATATGTTGAAGTGATTTAGAACTGCCTGGAATGTTCTCCCAAATCCACCCACTCTTGAGTCAGCCTTTTTTTTCCCCCCTCTCCCCTTTACCCACACACCAAGCAGCATGTGGGATCTTAGTTTCCTGACCAGGAATCAAACCTGCACTCCTTGCATTGGAAGCTCAGACACTGGACCACCAAGGAAGTCCTCCATTCAGGAATTTCCTTAATAAAGAAGAGAATCTGAAAACCTAGAGACCAGGGACTCCAAGCATATCAGAGATGATGGGATGATGAGATGAAGATTCTCTGGGGATCTGCAGTCTGCTCTTCAACAATAAATCACTCTAAGTGAAGGAGCAGCACAAAGGATCACATATTGTATGATTCCATTTATATGAAATATCCAGAATAGGTAAATCTATAGAGACAGAAACAGTTCAGCAGTTGCCTGGGGCTGGGGAGAGAGGCAAAAAGCTGCTTTATGGGTAAGGATCTCTTTTGGGGGGTGATAAGATGAAGGCTGGGCGCCAAAGAAATGATGTTTTTGAGCTGTGGTGTTGGAGAAGACTCTTGAGAGTCCCTTGGACTGCAAGGAGGTCCAACCAGTCCATTCTGAAGGAGATCAGTCCTGGGATTTCTTTGGAAGGAATGATGCTAAAGCTGAAACTCCAGTACTTTGGCCACCTCATGCGAAGAGTTGACTCACTGGAAAAGACTCTGATGCTGGGAGGGGTTGGGGGCAGGAGGAGAAGGGGACGACAGAGGATGAGATGGCTGGATGGCATCACTGACTCGATAAACGTGAGTCTGAGTGAACTTCAGGAGTTGGTGATGGACAGGGAGGCCTGGAGTGTTGCAATTCATGGGGTCGCAAAGAGTTGGACACGACTGAGCAACTGAATTGAACTGAAGATGATTTGTAACTAGATTGGAAGTGATTCTTGCACAGAACTGTGACTGCATAAAATGTCACCAAATTGCACACTTTAGCTAATTTTATGTTATATGGCGTTTACTTCAAAGAAAAAAAAATACAAGTCACTGATAACCTTGTAGTAGGTCAAGATTTATATCAAATTTCATGCTCTGAAGTTAAAAATAATACGATATTATTTAACTGCAAACACTCAGTGAGGGTCTACTTAAGTACCTTATTCATCCTGAGTCTATAGTTCCAAAAAAGTCTCTTTGCTAAGGGGCTTTTAAAATGATAATGCTAATAACAACAGCCACTAACATGTATTGTGTAGTTTCTATGTTTGAAGTACGCTTCTAATCTCTTTAAGGATGTTGACTCATCTAATTCTTACAGTAACCCTATGAGATGGCTACTGTCATTATCCTAATTTTACACTTACCTAAATTTGGCTACGAGAGCCATAGGTGGCAAAAGTGAACGTTGCTTAGTTGTGTCCAACTCTTTGTGACCCCGTGGACTATACAGTCCATGGAATTCTTCAGGCGAGAATACTGGGGTAGGTAGCTGTTCCCTTCTCCAGGGGATCTTCCCAACCCAGGGATCAAACTCAGTTCTCCCACATTGCAGGAGGTTTCTTTACCAGCTTAGCCACAAGGGAAGCCCAAAGGTGGCAAAGCTGAGCTCAAAACTCTTACTTGACCTATTCAAAGCCTATGTCTGTCATTTATGAATCTGTTTAGACAACTGATACAGCCCATGGTGGTACACACAATTGATCTAAAGCAACCTTGTGTGATAACCAAGCTCTTTATATGTTTTTCTAATAGCTAAACTATGTATCTAGTTTTCAAGTGAATGAATGCAATAATGGGGACTAGTTGGTGAACAACTCCCTTGAAGGAAGAGATGCCAAACAGAATTGACTCAAGTAAAGGGGACAAAGCCAGAATGGGCCTTATAAGCTCTTAGTCTCTTGGGAAATACCTTGAGAATTCTGCTGACACCTATTTCAATCAAACTTTTGTCTTTTGGCTGCACTGGATCTTCACTGCTATGAACGGGCATTCTCTAGTTGCAGTGTGAGCTTCTCATTGTGGCTGCTTCTCGTGTTGCAGAGCACCAGCTCCAGAGTGCACAGGCTTCAGTAGTTGTGGGGCATGGCCTTAGTCGCCCCGTGGTGTGTGGAAACTTCTGGACCAGAGATAGAATTGGTGACCCTTGCATTGGCAGGTGGATCCTTAACCACGAGATCACCACAGAAGTCCTCAATCAGTCCTCCTCTAATGGCACAGATGTTCTACACCTAGGTACCTGTCTTCCTTCCCAGGAGTCTTCATCTCTGGAGAGGAAGGGTTATACACTCTCCACAAAGATGTCACTGGTAAGATCAGCTGTGTGAATACTGTAACGTTGAGGAAGTTCTGGCTTGTTCAGTAATTCTGGCAAAGAAAAAAAAGCTCATGAGACGATATTGTGGGCAAAGCCTTTATTGATTTTTGAAGAGCTGTGGCTGAGAAAACTCTTCCATTTTTGTATGTGTGGCTGTTTGTTAATCCTGTTAGGTTCTCTGAAGTACCCTGAGGCATATCTACTCAGCCTTCTGAATATGATGCAATCCTTGGACTGCAGTGTTCTGTGAATAATCTAGATCATCTTGATGTCAGGTAATGTGACCCTATGGCCTAAGTTCTGGGCTTCCCTCTAGCTGCATTTGAATAGTGTATGTTTTTAAGGTGGCCCTTCTGCATGAAGAATCCATGCTCTACATCTTTAAATCTGTGACTCATCACATCTTCTAAAAGTGGTTCATACACCTGAAAATGATCTGGAGATACTACGGGACACACATTCCTTGTGTTCAGCTACTTCTGTTGGCCAGAGTTTCTGCCTTAGTTAAGGACAGCATTTAAAGGAGCTCACTAGTTGAGGCCCTTTTGAAATGTCGAATATTAATTGCTCAAGGGGCACAATTGGAGGATTTGATGGTGAACTCCATAAGCCTTAATATGTCATTTAATACTCTCCTGTATGTCACACTGAAACACAGCAAGGGTTTGCAAGATGGAGTGCAGTGCCCTCATAGGAGGTGAATTCCCTTTTTTGAAATTCAAATCCCTAACGGTTGACTAACAGTGGTGGTAAGAAGTGTGCCTTAGTCAACACCATAGTAGACATCGCCTCTCAATGTGCTGCATGCTTGCTTCACAGCTGCCCTCTTGTCATCTCTACTTGGGCATCTTAGGCAACCTCAAACTTGTGTGTGTGTTCAGTTGCTCAATCACGTCCGACTCTTTGCAATCCCATGGACTGTAGCCCATCAGACTCCTCTGTCCATGGGATTCTCCAGGCAAGAATACTGTAGTGGGTTTACATGTCTTCCTCCATGGAATCTCAAATTTAATATGTACAAACTGAACACTTCGCTAACTATCTTCTCCCAGACTTTCCCAGTCTTAGTAAATGGCTCCATTATTATTCACCTGTGTTCAGTTTGAAAATTTAGAGGTGAGCTTGAATCTTCTCTTTCCATCACAGTCAGTTCAGTCACTCATTCATGTCTGACTCTTTGTGACCCCTTGGACTGCACACCAGGCTTCTCTGTCTATCACCAGCTCCCAGAGGTTGCTTGAACTCGTGTCCATTGAGTCGGTGATGCCATCCAACCATCTCATCCTCTGTCATCCCCTTCTCCTCCAGCCTTCAATCTTTCCCAGCATCAGGGTCTTTTCCAATGAGTCAGTTCTTCGCATCAGGTGGCCAAAGTATTGGAGCTTCAGCATCAGTCCTTCAAATGAATAATCAGGACTGATTTCCATTAGTATTGACTGGTTTGATCTCCTTGCATTCCAAGAGACTCTCAAGTATCTTCCCCAACACCATGGTTCAAAAGCATTAATTCTATGATTCTCAGCTTTCTTTATGGTCCAACTCTTACATCCATACATGACTACTGGAAAAATCATAGCTTTGACTAGACAGACCATTTTTGGCAAAGTAATGTCTCTGCTTTTTAATATACTGTCTTGGTTCCCTCACAACCTCCATCCAAATCCTCCAGATCCTCTTATCTTTATCTGCAAAATATATTTCATACCGAAGAGCCCTTGTCCTCTTACTTTAACTACTGTAACAACCTTTCAACTCTCTCCCCTGCTTCCACCCCTGCTCTCCAGCATCCGTTATTTAACCAGAGACCAGAGCGATCTTTCTAAAGCAAATCAGATCTTGTGACTATCTACTGAAATTCTTCCAGGGATTTCTCATCCTGTTTACAATCCAGTTGAAGCTACTTGTTATTGACCAGCAATCTCTGCATACCTCTGTGATGGAGCTTCTTTCCTCTGCAGTCTATTCTAACCTACTGGTTTTCTTTAAAAAAATTTTTTTAATTATTTATTTATTTGGCTGTGCCAGTCTTAGTTGCGGCTTGTGGAATCTAGTTCCCTAACCAGAGATGGAACTTGCTTTTGGAGCCTGGAGCCTTATTCACTAGAAAAGTCCCCTAACTTGTTTTCTCACTTTTGTTCAAGCTCACCAAGCTCATTTCCACCACAGAGCCATTGAACTTGCTGTCCTTTTTTTGTTGAATATTGTTCCCAGCTGTGTGCATGGCTCATCCCCTTACTCCTTTCGTAGTAAATGCTTCAATGGCACTTTTTTCAGTAAGGCTTTCCCTGGCCAGTCTATCTAATATACCCATTCTACATTTTTTACCCCTTTACCAAACTTTAATTCTATTTATAGCATATACACTTGTGATATATTTAAGTATGTGTTGAATGCATGAACGAATGGTGTATCACTCTTACCAAGAGTGCTAAGGAGTGAATTTTATCACCTAATTTTGTCCAACTTTCTACATAATGGCAATGTATTTTTTCCCTCTGAATATACCATGTGTATTTCTCTCAGAACACCCTTTCCTCTGGCAGGAAAAAAGAATACCTTAATACTTTTGAAACTAAGCCCAAACTAATCGCACTAACATACAATTTCAAGAACAGAAAGGCACAAAAAACCACCAATCTAGATCTCAAAAAGAATAAGAATGAATAGCACTGGGCCCCAGATTCCCACAGCATGCAAACATCTTTGCCCTGCAGCAATGGAATTGCAAGGCTGCCACAGGATTGCAGGTAGTATAGGCAAAGACTCAGGACTGAGTTACAAAAATCCAAATAACTTTGAACGTGCTACGATGCTATCAAGTGCTAACCCACAGGACCTGACTTCAGCGAACACAGGGGTACTGGGTGGTTTGGGCTTGTGTCTCACTCAGGTCCATTCCAGGTAAAGCATTGCAGTATGAGTCATACTCCAGAGCCAGGGCTGGCAGTCGTTTTAGGGCCGCATCCTTCTGAGTAGAGCATTTACAGGGTGAGAAAATAGGCAGACAAGAAAAAAACTAAAGGATGGGAGATGGGCAAGGTAAGGGCAGGATGGGAAGAAAGAGCTGGAGAGGAAGACACTTGCCGAGGTGGGATGGAGACGGATGAAGGGTAGGTGTGGGCGGGATTCCCTCAGAACTCCCCTCCACCACCTGCCCCTCCCACTGCCACCCTTTTTAGGCTAGAGTCCTAAGGAAGTGTCTCACTACAAAAAGCATGGTCTCCTTATGTTCCTTTGTCCACTATATTCAATTTCAAATTTTGCCGCTTTTTAACTATACCAAATCTCATGCAAACTATTTTAATAATTTACTATTTTTTTTTAATATCTATGTATTGGCTTTTATTTTACTTTTTGGCTGCAGGGCATGGGGTAGTCCTATCTTAGTTCCCCAGGCAAGGATGGAACCCACGGCCCCTACAATGGAAGTACGGAGTCCCAACCCCTGGACCACTAGGGAGCTCCCTCTTGTAAGCTAATTTAATGTGTTTCAGTTTCCCCTCCTGAAAGAAAAAATTCTTCCCTCGAGGATCACTGTGACAATTCAGTGAGATGCTTTCTGGGAGGGGCTCAGTACTGTTTCTGGTACAATCAATGTAAGCTCTTGTTATTATTACCACTCAGCAAGGGGTCATTTTGAACAGCCTTTACATATGTTCATTCTTGACTACCAGGGACTGCGGTTCCTATTGTTTCTCTTTCAGACACCTTCACCAGTTCAAAGCCCGTGACATGCAGCTTGTTAGAGTTGAGCACAGCTGGGAATCTAGAGACCCCAAGGTCCCCTGGCTGGCGAAAGCCTGGCCTGTTACAAGTAAATGTGAAGAAACGTGGCAGACGGCCAGAAACAACAAGCCTGGGATTGCTACAGTTGTCTTTCTTAAGGGTTCTGCCAGCTCAGACTGTGGAAGGACTGGAAAGAGGCTGGCATTTTGCAAGCACGTGTGCACGTGCGTGCTCAGTCGTGTCCAACTCTTTGAGACCCCATGCAGGTGAGACAATAAAAACACCTTGCCATATGGTTTCTTGTTGACTCTGGAGCTAATGGATCTTTGGGGATGATACCACCATGCAGGAGTTTTCTCTGTATTTCCAACACGATTTTAGAATTTTATGTTGTTACCTTATTTATCCTCTCAACATTTATCAAATACCACCTTCTACCCACAAGCTGAGATAATGCTGCTGCTGCTGCTAAGTCGCTTCAGTCGTGTCCAACTCTGTGAGACCCCATAGACAGCAACCCACCAGGCTCCCCTGTCCCTGAGATTCTCCAGGCAAGAACACTGGAGTGGGTTGCCATTTCCTTCTCCAAGGCATAAAAGTGAAAAGTGAAAGTGAAGTTGCTCAGTCGTGTCCGACTGCTAGCAACCCTATGGACTGCAGTCCATCAGGCTCCTCTGTCCATGGGATTCTCCAAGCAAGAATACTAGAGTGGGGTGCCATTGAGATAATGAAGGGGCTAGATTATCTGGAGAGGGGGGACTAATTTGATATCATAACATAAAGATGCCAGTTGTTGCTGAAAGGAATAGGAGAGATAGTTGAGATCCTGTGGAGAAACCCTGTTGCGTTCTCAGGTCAGTGACAGGTGTCTGGACCTCCTGGGTAAAACATTCAGCTGAGTGAACCATTCTCTGGGGTCAGTCATGGGCCTCATCTCTCAGAGTCCCCCTGTCTGCTTCTGGCTCCTCCCCAGCTCCCAGATCTCCTTTATACAGGCTCTGGGCAGGGGAAGCAGTTATTTCTTCCTACTTCATTTCTAGACAGTAAGCCAACATTCCTTTGTATAGTAGTTCTGAGAGCCTCTAGGTTGCATAAATGAAAACTAAACTCTAATAGCGATGCATGTAGATGCATATAAACTAGAAAAAAATCCTTCATATATTCAAAAGATGAGGTTCTGAGTGACTTTCTTTTTCATTTTTCTCTTATTGCTATAGTATTACTATGCAAAACATTTAAAACTCAAAGGAAAAAACATTCTCTCATCTATAACATATATTTCTTTTGATGGTATTCTGAGGAGTGGAATTCTTTTCAGAGGCTTTATCTCTGCCAGCTTTAGTTATTTAGCTAGCACTTGTTATTTTTCCTTGTGAGAAAGATACATTTCTTGCTCAGTCTAGCTGATTAGAAGCCTTAGGAAAACTTGGTACATACCAAGGTGAATAAGAGTTATGTATTCACAGGTTCAGCTTCATAAATTCCTGGCTTCAAAAATCAAGCCCTGCTGATGAAGTGAGCTTCTGCTGGCTCAGAAAGGACATTCCAGAAAGAATCCAGGTTTGGGGAGCTGAAGATATGAGTCACTGACTTGAAAAAATCTAAATAGCTTATTAACAAAGGTTTTTTAAGTCAGAGAGAAAAAAAAAAAGCCCATGTTGAGTTGAAGGAGATTTTTCAAGTTCAGGTTTACATAGCACTTCAGAATGAAGGGGAAATATGAGATATTTATTGCTTTCACTATCATAAGGGAATGTCCTCTAAAAAGACTGAGATTTGGAACAGTTCATGAAAATAATCGGAAAGACATCATAATGAATCTGGAAAGTTATTTCCTGTTTTAAAATGGCTTGGCTTAAAGACCTTACCACGATAAAAATGAATGTCATGTCTAATTTTTATGTGACTCTCTAAGTTCTTTTATGCAATAAACTCATTCCTTTTCAACTCACTCTTACCTAAACTAGATTATTTATAAGGCAGTTTATAGTTTTATATGGTTTATCTTAGCATCCACAAATTATTTTTGGATGTTATCATCTTCTGTTTTTATTTTACTCACATACAACCTGTATTCTTGCAAGAACTGAGCGGGTATGGGGTTGCCATTTAAGCCTACCACTTAATTACCTCTCTTCCTTCTTCTGGTGAGTGTCTGAGTCATCTGCAAAGGCAAGTTCATTCATTCATTCAACAAACATTGTTAAGCAACACTGTTTTCAAAGAGTGTACACTCTGAGATGGAAATAATTACATAAATAATTATATACAATACACAATTTAAGGTAGAATGTGGTACAACTAGCTAGTGGAATTTTGAGGAGGACCTTTTTCATCAAGGAAATTACTTTCAAGATGGAATGGGCACACAGAGTAGGAAGTACCACACGAGCAAAGTTGAGGAGGTAGGAAAGCACAGAATGCATTTGGAGGAGGCAGTGAACTGTCCCTGAAGTGTTTAGGCTGGGTAAGGAGCAAGTTCAGAGTGTCCAATTGGAATAGCAACAGTTAATACACACTGAGGGCTTCTGAGTCTCTAAGCATTGGGACTACCCAGCAATGGACAAAACAAACAAAATCCCTGATCTCGTGGAGCTCATTATCTAGTAGGAAATGATTATCAGTAAACAAACAAAACAAAATAAATAGCGTTTTAGGTGGTGATGAGTTCTGTGGAAAATGCTAGAATGGGAAAGGGACTGTGTGCATACCTATGTTAAAGAAGGTGGTCAGGGAAGGCCTCCACCAAAGGTCACATACATTCCAACTAAGGTCTCAAGAGAGAGCTTGAGCCCTGCGGGATAACTCGGAAAAGAGTGGCAGCTTGGAGGTCTCAGGTATGAATAGAGGAATAGCAGCAATCTTTCCATCACACCACTGATACTGTCAATGGGACCTTTCTCCTATCAGTTTGCTACTACTACATAGAAATTTCGGTGGATTTATCTTATATGGAAAAAATAAGCAGATATTACCTCTAGTAATTTTCGGTTAATACTATCTTTATGCAGCTTTAATTCCATGGCCTATCACTTTAAATACCTTCTTGACATAAGATCATGTTACTGCCCTACAAAAAAAACGAGATATATACTCAACTTCTGCTATGTTCTAGCCTTGTTATATGGCCAAAGTAATAAATTCCCATTGGTTCAGCCACTATGGAAAATAATATCAAGTTTCCTCAAAAAATTAAAAATAGAACTATCATTCGATCCAGCAACCCCACTTCTGAGTATTCATTCAAACAAAACGAAATCACTATCTTGAAAAGTTAGCTATACACCCCTGTTTACTGAAACACTATTGACAACAGACAAGATATGGAAACAACCTAAGTGTTCATTGACAGATGAATGAATAAAGATGTGATATATGCATACACAAATATTGTCCATTAAAAAGATGGAAATTCTGCCATTTGTGGTCACTTAGGTGGACTTTGAGGGCATTATGCTAAGTGAAAAACGTCGGAGAAAAACAAGTACAGTATGATCTGACTTATAAAGTGGAATCTGAAAAACATCCCAAACTCATAGATACAGAGAACAGATTGGTGGTTGCCAGAGAGGGAGGAGAGAAGGTCGTTAAAATGGGTGAAGGTGGTCAAGAGGTACAAACTTCCAGCTATATGATACGTCCTTGCGTGCTGTGCCTAGGGCCATGTTCAACACTTTGTGACCCCATGGACTATAGCCCACCAGGCTCCTCTATCCACGGGGATTCTCCAGGCAAAAATACCAAAGTGAGTGGCCATGCCCTCCTCCAAGGGATCTTCCCAACCAAGGGATCAAACGCAGGTCTCCCATGTTGCAGGCAGATGCTTTACCTTCTGAGCCACCAGTGAAGTCCTCGGGATGTAACATATAGCAAATGACTATAGTTAACAGTACTGTGCTATGTATTTAGAAGCTGCTAACAAAACAGATTTTAAAAGCTTGCATCATGAGAAAAAAAATTCTAACTGGTGATGGATGTTAACAACTTATTGTGGTAATCATTTTGTAAGATATACGTATATCGAGTCATTATGTTGTATACTTTAAGCTAATACAATGTTATATGTCGATTATAGCTCAATTTTTTAAACTGTCAAATTCCTATTTCACTTTCTGGCAATCCTAAACTTGGTATGCAACCCCCATCAGGTGATCTCACTGGGTTACCATCATTTCTAATCAGCATGATTAGATAAGCCATGGGGCTTCCCTGATGGCTCAATGGGTTAAAGACATAGGAAACACAGGTTTGATCCCTGGGTCAGGAAGATCCCTTGGAGGTGGAAATGATAACCCACTCCAGTATTCTTGCCTGGAAAATTTCATAGACAGAGGAGCCTGGCAGGCTACAGCCCATGGGGCTTCAAAAAGTCGGACTTGATGGAGCACATGTCCCACACATATATAAGCTGTAAGAACAAGGTATGTCAGAGAGCATTACTAGTAATATATAGATATATACTTTTAAATATAAGTAAGCATTCTGGATGGAATCCTTATGTTGAAATTCTATAAATAGTTTAAATATAGAGTAAAGTAATAATAGTGATTGTGAAAGTTGTTAATTTTATGTTAAAAGATTATGCAGAGCTTTCCAATATTTAAATAGATAGAGGAATTAACTGAAAGTTAATACAATACAAGAAAGATTTGACTAGATAATTTTAGGAAGAAAATGATACACTCTTGAGCCAAAAATATACATTTAATTTAGTAATAAAGGCATGCAGAAATAAACGCATGATAAATTAAAACTCTAAATGAGAGTAATAATCTTAGATCTGCTTATGAAAATATTCCTAAAGTATTTTCTTCAGAGCACAGGCCCTCTAGCTTCTAGAGGATTTCTATGAAATTGAATCTTCTCCATTGGCCAGGAGATAAAGCAAATAGAATTTATCGTAGTCAGCTTCTATTAGAAAGGAAAGGAAGTTTAACAGCAGGTGCAATGTTACTATCATATTACATATTACAATATGACTATGTAGAGAAGTACTCTCTACAGAAGAACTGGCCAGAAAATGCTTTGCCCCTCACCTGACCGTAGTTGAGAGTAGGCTGTTCTTTAAAATCATAATGTGTAGTAGTGTGACTTCAGGAACATGTAGAAACTATAATGCTGAGAAGTTGTTCCTGCATTAGTTGAAACTTCTAAAGTTTGACTACTAAAATTGTAATAATAACCCAATTCTTATATAAACATTCAGATCTGTTCTTATACACCGTGTTGCAGGTGGATCCCTTACCATCCGAGCCAACAGAGAAGCCCTCTATACAGTGCTGCTGCTGCTAAGTTGCTTCAGCCGTGTCCGACTCTGTGCGACCCCATAGACGGCAGCCCACCAGGCTCCTCCGTCCCTGGGATTCTCCAGGCAAGAACACTGGAGTGGGTTGCCATTTCCTTTTCCAATGCATGAAAGTGAAAAGTGAAAGTGAAGTCGCTCAGTCGTGTCCGATTCTTAAAGACCCCATGGACTGCAGCCCACCAGGCTCCTCGGTCCATGGGATTTTCCAGGCAAGAGTACTGGAGTGGGGTGCCATTGCCCTCTCCTCTTATACACTAGAAGGTAAGTATTAATTTTAACATTTATCTTTTCAGCACTCAGTCAAAACATGAATTCCATGCACCTCTTTGAAATCTTTTGAATGACTTTTGAAATTAAGGTTAAATCCTAACTCCTTACCATGGCCTATAAATTTCCAAGATGATCTGGCTTGGCTCTGGTTTCATGTACCATTCATTGCTCATGCCACTCTCCTCCTGCTTCTCTCTATTCACACCTGTCTCCTCCTGTTCCTCTAATGACAAGATTTTTTCCTCCTGGGGCCTTTGCTCTTGTTTCTTTCTACCTTTTGTATTCTTCAAATCTCAGGCCAGATATCACCTCCTTAGAGGTCAGCCTATGAGAGCAGTCCACCTCCACCTTTATCTGCATTAATCACATTAGCATGCTTTATTTCCTTCATAACATTCGTCTCCACATGAAATTATCTTCTTTTTAAAATAGACTTATTATCTGTTACCTAGACTTAGTAGTAAATTCCATGAGAACAGGAACTTTGTCTTGTTCAACATTGTATCCTTACTACTTAGACTAGTGCCTGGCATAGAACAAGTGCTCAAAAAATATTTGTTAAATAAATGAGCATGTAACATGACATACATGCTATTTTAACTGAGTCCCAAAAGGACAATAGATAGGTGCCAATTTCCCCTACGTTTAAAATCAGATGTTAGTCTACCATGTAAAACATGCCAAGAAATTGTGGCTCAGTATTATTCATCATTAATGTCTAGTTCAAGGTTGGGGGATGGCTGGGGGGATCTGATGACTCAGAAGAGGTATTGCTTTGAAGATACCTGATACATANAAAAAACAGAGGAAATAGCTTTTAGAGGAAATAGCCCTAGGCAAAATCGTGTAGTAGAGTTTCTCTTCTGGGTTGCTTTACCTGCTTGAAAGTGAAAAAGTGAAAGTGTTAGTCTCAGTCGTATCCAACTCTTTGCGACCCTAAGGATTACAGCTTGCCAGGCTCCTCTGTCCATGGAATTCTCCAGGAAAGAACACTGGAGTGGGCAGCCATTCCCTTCTCTAGGGGATCTTCCTGACCCAGAGATCGAACCCAGGTCTCCTGCATTGCAAGCAGGTTCTTTACCATGTGAGCCACCAGGGAACCCCTGCTTACTGCTCCTGTTTATTTTTTTGCCATATTTTTACTGCCTTCAGTATTTACTCTGTGTCTAGTTTCTTAGGGCTGTGTCAGGTAACTGTTTAGAACATTTGATAAAAATAATTGTACTGAAATATGAATACATGGTAATAGCTCAGTGTGCTGTCCTCCCAGATAGCATTCCAGTAGGAGACTCCAAGTTACATAGCCCCTAAGATCTCCGGGAAGGGGAGCCTGTCTCACATTCTTGTCTAATTAGCAGCATGACCTTGGACTTACCCTCTTTGCCCTGTGGCTTTCGAGGCAGGAGATAGATGGGACCCAGGCTAAGCAACTGGAGTTTGTCCCCTGTTGAGGCACAGGAGGAAAGAGAAACTGTGAGCCCTGCCCAGATAAGATAATACAGAGACCCCATAGTCCTCATCTTCAAAATAAAGCTCCTTGGAGGTCAAAACAGAAAGAGGCATCATGCCATAGTAGGTGATGTCAACCTACCCATAAGACCTCTTCTCTAGAAACCGTTTTGGCTACGAGATGCACACACAGGAGAAGACCCCAAGGTAAACCGAATACAGACTCGAACCAGGCAAAGCGAGATGACGGGCCGAAGGAAGCCTGGCAGAAATGCCCCATATGAGTGATTCAAACACCACGAGGGTGCAGCTCTGTCTGAGTCCACCCATGTAAGTCTATTCACACATACCTTTTCCTACTAATAAACATTTTACTTGTTTTACTACTTTCCATCTCTCTGTGGAAATTCATTTCTATAAAGCCAACAGGCCAGGGCCTTGTCACTGGCCACTATCCCTGGAGGTCTAGAGGCTGGGATTCAGTGCTCTCACTGCCATGTCCCGACCTCAGTCTCTAGCTGGGAACAAGAACCCTGCTTCAAGCCACTGCAGACTGAGGCCACCCAAGATCAGTTCCGTTTTCCCCATAACTAGAAAACCAGGGGATGGGCCAGTGTCCCTTCTAGTTCCACACTTTTAGGATCCCCTAGGCCTGTGATAGAAGAACTGTATTTAAAAAAAAAACTTGATGAACTGGATTACTATGATGGTGTAGTTAGTTACCCAGAGCCAGACATTCTGGAGTACAAAGTCAAATGGGCCTTAAGAAGCATTGCTTTAATAAAGCTGGTGGATGCAGTGAAATTCCAGTAGAACTATTCAAATCCCTAAAGGATGTTGCCATCAAGGTTTTATGTTCATTATGTCAGCAAATCTGGAAGACCCAGCAATGGCTGCAGGATTGGAAAAGGTCAGTCCTCATCCCAATTTCCAAGAAGGGTAGTACCAAAGAATGTGCTAATCATCGGACACTTGCACTCATCTCCCATGCTAATGAGGTTTTTGCCTGGAGAATCCCAGGGACGAGGGAGCCTGGTGGCTACCGTCTATGGGGTCGCACAGAGTCAGACACGACTGAAGCGACTTAGCAGCAGCAGTGCTTAAAGTCTTGCATGCTAGGCTTCAGTATTATGTTAACCAAGAACTCCCAGATGTCAAAGTTGGGTTTAGAAAAAGAAGAGGAACTAGAGATCAAATTGCCAACATTCGCTGGATATAGAGAAAGCAAGGGAATTTCAGAAAAACATCTATCTCTGTTTCCTCAGCTATGGTAAGCCTTTGGCTGCATGTATCATGACAAACTGTGGAAAGCTGTTAAAGAGATGGAAATACCAGACCATCTTAGCTATCTCCTGAGAAACCTGTTTACAGGTCAAAAAGCAACAGTTAGAAACCTGTATGGGACAACTGATTGGTTCAAGATTGAGAAAGAAGTATGACAGGGTTGTCTGCTGTTACCCTGTTTGTTTAGCCGATACACTGAGTGCTTCATGAGAAATGCCGGGCTCAATGAGTTACAAGCTGGAATCGAAATAGGTAGGAAGAAATCAATAATCACAGATATGCAGATGATGCCGAAGACTGTTCAAACAACTGCACAATTGCACTCATCTCACATGCTAGCAATGTAAGGCTCAAAATTCTCCAAGCTAGGCTCCAACAGTACATGAACCAAGAACTTCCAGATGTTCAAGTTAGATTTATAAAAGGTAGAGGAACCAGAGATCAAATTGCCAACATCCATTGGATCATTGAAAAAGCAAAAGAATTCCAGAAAAACATCTACTTCTGCTTTATTGACTACACCAAAGTCTTTGTGTGGATCACAACAAACTGTGGAAAATTCTTCAAGAGATGGGAATACCAGAACTTCTTACCTGCCTCCTGAGAAATCTGTATGCAGATCAAGAAGCAACAGTTAGAACCAGACATGGAACAATGGACTGGTTCCAAATTGGGAAAGGAGTGCGTCAAGGCTGTATATTGTCACTCTGCTTATTTAACTTATATGCAGAGTACATCATGCAAAATGCCGGGCTGGATGAAGCACAAGCTGGATACAGGATGGCCAGGAGAAATATCAATAACCTCAGATATGCAGATGACACCACTCTTATGGCAGAAAGTGAAGAGGAACTAAAGAGTCTCTTGATGAAAGAGGAGAGTGAAAAAGCTGGCGTAAAACTCAACATTCAAAAAAACAAAGATCATGGTATCTAGTCCCATCACTTCATGGCAGATAGATGAGGAAACAATGGAACAGTGACAGACTTTATTTACTTGGGCTTCAAAATCACTGCAGATGGTGACTACAGCAATGAAATTAAAAGATGCTTGTTCCTTGGAAGAAATGCTATGACCTACCTAGACAGCATATTAAAAAGCAGAGACATTACTTTGCCAACAAAAGTTCATTTAGTCAAAGCTATGGTTTTTCCGATAGTTGTCTATGGATGTGAGAGTTGGACCGTAAAGAAAGCTGAGTGCTGAAAAATTGATGCTTTTGAACTGTGGTGTTGGAGAAGACTCTTGAGAGTCCCTTGGACAGCAAGGAGATCCAGCCAGTCCATCCTAAAGGAAATTAGTCCTGAATATTCATTGGAAGGACTGATGCTGAAGCTGAAACTCCAATACTTTGGCCTCCTGAGGTGAAGAACTGACCCATTGGAAAAGACCCTAATGCTGGGAAAGATTGAAGGCAGGAGGAGAATAGGATGACAGAGGATGAGATGGTTGGATGGCATCACCGACTCAATGGACGTGAGTTGGAGCAAGCTCCAGGAGTTGGTGATGGACAGGGAAGCCTGGTTTGCTGCAGTCCATGGGGTCACAAAGAGTCAGACACAACTGAGTGACTGAAGCAAGCTGAATTGATGCAGATGATAGCCCTCTAATGGCAGAAAACTATGAGGAACTAAACAGCCTCTTAATGAGAGTGAAGGAGGAGTGTGAAAGAGCCGGTTTAAGACTAAATATTAATAAAACTAAGATGATGGCATCCGGCCCCATTACTCTACATCACATAGAAGGGGAACGGTGGAAATAGTGACAGATTGTCTCTTCTTGGGCTCCAGAATCACTGTGGACTGTGACTGCAGCCACGAAATCAGAGGACAGTTGCTTCTTGGCAGGAACCTAGACAGTATGTTGAAAAATAGAGACATTACTCTGCCGACAAAGGTCCATATAGTCAAGGCCATGGTCTTCTCAGTGGTCATGTATGGTTGTGAGAGCTAGACCATAAAGAAGGCAGAATGCCAAAGAATTGATGCCTTCCAACTGTGGTGCTGGAGAAGACCTGAAAGTCCCTTGGACAGCAAGATCAAACCAGTCATCTTAAGGGAGATCAACCCTGAGCTGATGCTGAAGCTGAAGCTCCAGTATTTTGGTCACCTGATGCGAACAGACGACTCATTGGAAAAGTCCCTGACGCTGAGAAAGATTGAGGGCAGGAGGAGAAGAGGGTGTCAGAGGATGAGATGACTGGAACCGATGCAGTGAACACGAACTTGGGCAAACTCCAGGAGATGGTGAGGGAAGGGGACGCCTGGTGTCCATGGGGTCGCAAGGAGTCAGACACCACTGGCGAATGAACAACAACAATAACGCTTATGGCAAGCTGGAGGGGGGGGAGGGGTTTTGGTAAGGACTTCTTAATCTATCACTCTTGATCATAAAACTGCCACATCGATTGGAACAAGGGCGGCATTTTATGTTGTGTCTCCGACATTAAGACCAAGGGTGTGACAGATAATAACAGCCCACCCATCATATTACCTCAAAAGATTGGAGATTTCCTCCGACACTCCTGCGTTTGCTATTATATTCCATACACTTTCACTTCTGTAAGCCCTTCTTGAACCTGTGAAGCCTGGTTCCGTTTTCACTCTTTTATCATTCTTTTCATATTTTCTTGGGGCTACTTTAACCTTCAGGAGTTGCCACCCCACCCCCCCACACACTCACATACACTAAGTTTTATCAGTTTATAGTATTTCCTATCTTTTCTCCCTTTATACCTATCTTCCTTTTAAATGGAAGATTCTAATTCTTTCTAGCCTCTTCACGCATAGCCTTACAGTTATAGTAATAGAGTCTCTTTTCTGAGAGAGACTTAAAAGTATATATTTTTAGGAAAGGAACTGATTAGCTACAGCAGAGCTGGGTGGTTTTTTTTAAGAAGAAATGTTTATTATGGATTTGTGATTTTTCTTTTAGAAGAAATGTTTATTATAGAATTTTTGTTTTAAAATAAATTGTCCTTAAGAAAGACAAATTGGAAAATAAATATAATAATAGCATAGTAGGGAAGACACTGGGGAGACTGTTTTCTCAAATTAACCAAGGTTATATAGGCAAGGCCAGGTTGTAAATAGCACAGGGCCTGCGGACCAAACAGCTCTCCTGACTCCGCCGTTAGCAAGTGTCAGGACAGAGTGTAGCCTTTTGTTCCCACGAGCTCCCTAGTGAATGAATGGCTTTTTCTTTTGTCGTCAGCCCTTGTGGACTCTTGCTGGAGCCAACTGTGAGCTTTTCTAAGACATCTGCAGTTTCTGAGCTTGCTCTGCAGGTTAGATGAAGGGACGGGACTGGAGCCTTACCCTGGAGAGGAGACCAGAGCCCTTGGACTTCTTCCTCTGGGTGTGCACTGGCTAGAGCCACTTGGAGCCCCGTCCTTTATGGGGTTAATGCTCCCAAATGCTCTTTCTAAGAGGGGCTTACAGACTTGACAATCTGCCCAAGGCTCAGATCTCACAAGACCATTTCCTGCAGTCGGCTGGCCAGGGCTACATTATGTCACCCCACAGATTAAAAGAGGGGTAATTATGTGAATTCCAGCTCCAAGAATAAGTGCCCCGGGCTGTGAGGGCCTCGGTGGGGGCAGGGGCAACAAGGCCGCAGCCCCCATCCCCGCTTTGTGCTCAAGATGGTTGCAGCCATGGTCACGGTTAAATAGCTGTCTTTGAGGAAGGTCTTTTCTTCCAGCAAGGGAAATCAGTCCATTCTGCTCTGAATTAGCCAGCTCACAAAGTCATGAAAGGGACTTACAAAAACAATGGCACGCTGTACATTCCGTGAGATTTTAACAAGTTATACGAACCAAATAATGGCCCAGTTGGCTGGCTCTGCAGGTTTTTGCCTGAGTGTGCACATCCAGAGAGCCAGTGCCGCCCCGTGGACCAGAAGATTAAACACTGCCAGCAGTGAATGGGAAACAGCCCTGGGGCTCATCTTGGGAGCAAGGAAAGACAGCTCCCATGCAGCTCTTCCCACTCTACCGCAAAAACCTTCTCTNTTGGCTGGCTCTGCAGGTTTTTGCCTGAGTGTGCACATCCAGAGAGCCAGTGCTGCCCCGTGGACCAGAAGATTAAACACTGCCAGCAGTGAATGGGAAACAGCCCTGGGGCTCATCTTGGGAGCAAGGAAAGACAGCTCCCATGCAGCTCTTCCCACTCTACCGCAAAAACCTTCTCTACAGATATTCCTGGGAGGCTTAATGTTACTACAGTTTTAAAAGACTCCTGAGGCAGGGTGAGAGGAGGAGGCATGGAGGATATTCTTTCCTTTCATGGACTCCTGTCCTGCAGGTCTGTGAAAATGTGGCCATTTATAAAACGTGAAACTTCACCATGAGAACACATGTCTATTTAGAAAGCTGTATGTTAGTGTCTGTAGTGACATTTCTAACTGACAAAAACTGGAAACAGCGCCAGTGTCTTGACTGCTGAGCGGATAAACTGCAGACCCACACGGTGACATCCTTTTCAGCGTTAAGAAGAAATGGACCCTTGGATGCAGATGAAACCTTACAGTACCGAGAACAGATCAGTGGTTGAAGGGGTGGGGGAAGAGTCGACTGCAGAAGGGAATAAGGCAACTTTGGGGGAATGATAGAAGTACTTTGATTGGGGTTGTTTCAGATCTCATAGAACTGTACAGAAAGGGGTGACTTTAGCATTTGCAAATTATACCTCACCAAGCCTGACTTTAAAAAAGCAAACTGAAGCCTTAAGTACTGCCATCTCACTATGGGAGATTTTTGGTCTTGAGATGGGCCACATCAGACTGCTGACCAGATGGAGAGAATGCTGAGCTTGTGGGTATTTTTACTGCTTTGGCTCATTCAGCAGATAGTTTGGGGCGGATTCTGAGTGTTAGTAATTGTTCAGTCAAGTCAGGCTGGGTAGGAGGAAAGTGTCATCTAGAAACCTAACCTGAATGGAGAGGATATATGTATACCATGGCCAACTTAACCTGGGATAGTGACAGTGGGAATGGAAAGTCAGGACAGGTGCTGCCGGCCTTTTAGAGATAGAATTAGGAGTCATTGTATGAGGTGAGTTGACAGTTCCTGGCAGGACTTAAACGGGGGTGGTGATGGAGAAGCAGCCAGGGGGAAATCCAGAGTTCACACAGTGCCTGGCATCTTGCCAGAAGTCAGTAAGGATTTTAGGGGCGGAAGGGAGATTTTCAATTGAAGACCATGTTACCACAATGATGTTAAGTTAAGCATCTGGGGATAGCATTAGCCTGGGGGCTGGGGCAGGGGGGTGTGCAGGGGACAGTCGGTAAACTGCAGCCTGGGACCAAATCTAGCCGCTGTCTATTTTGTAGTCCACAAGCTACAATAGATTTTACGTTTCTACGTGTTTGTTTTTTTAAAGAAGAATGTAAAAGTTGTAAAATTCAAGTTTCAGCATGCATAAATTTTATTGAGACACAGCCACAGCCATTCATTGGCGCATCCCCATTTTCTCTCTATGAGGTGGGGTTGAGCAGTTGTGATGGGGTAGGTAGCAAAGCTGAACTGTTTACTGTCTGGACCTTGACAGGAAAGACCAGACCCCTTCTCTAGGCTGTGAACACACACACGATCCTTGTTTCCCTTCTGAACAGTGTGTAGCAGGCTCTCAACAAAAATCTCATCTTTTCACACCAACACTTCCACGATGCAGTCATGGGTCATCAACACCACCGTGACCTTGCCTAATGACATAGCAGTGAGTCCTTGTGCAAATCGTGTGTTCTTGCACAATCTCAGAGATGCTGCTGCTGCAGCACTGCGTGGCCTGGCATCTCGTCGGGTAGGCCTGTCTGCTCTGAGCAGCAGCGTCTCTCCTGTCACGGTAGCATCTTCGGCTCTGCTGGGTGTGTGTGGAAACTGCTAGAGTCCTGACTGCTCCTACCTGGGGTTTGTGTGGATAACTCCTCAGGCCAGACGTTGCCAGGACGGCCTGANGTCGTGTCCGATTCTTAAAGACCCCATGGACTGCAGCCCACCAGGCTCCTCGGTCCATGGGATTTTCCAGGCAAGAGTACTGGAGTGGGGTGCCATTGCCCTCTCCTCTTATACACTAGAAGGTAAGTATTAATTTTAACATTTATCTTTTCAGCACTCAGTCAAAACATGAATTCCATGCACCTCTTTGAAATCTTTTGAATGACTTTTGAAATTAAGGTTAAATCCTAACTCCTTACCATGGCCTATAAATTTCCAAGATGATCTGGCTTGGCTCTGGTTTCATGTACCATTCATTGCTCATGCCACTCTCCTCCTGCTTCTCTCTATTCACACCTGTCTCCTCCTGTTCCTCTAATGACAAGATTTTTTCCTCCTGGGGCCTTTGCTCTTGTTTCTTTCTACCTTTTGTATTCTTCAAATCTCAGGCCAGATATCACCTCCTTAGAGGTCAGCCTATGAGAGCAGTCCACCTCCACCTTTATCTGCATTAATCACATTAGCATGCTTTATTTCCTTCATAACATTCGTCTCCACATGAAATTATCTTCTTTTTAAAATAGACTTATTATCTGTTACCTAGACTTAGTAGTAAATTCCATGAGAACAGGAACTTTGTCTTGTTCAACATTGTATCCTTACTACTTAGACTAGTGCCTGGCATAGAACAAGTGCTCAAAAAATATTTGTTAAATAAATGAGCATGTAACATGACATACATGCTATTTTAACTGAGTCCCAAAAGGACAATAGATAGGTGCCAATTTCCCCTACGTTTAAAATCAGATGTTAGTCTACCATGTAAAACATGCCAAGAAATTGTGGCTCAGTATTATTCATCATTAATGTCTAGTTCAAGGTTGGGGGATGGCTGGGGGGATCTGATGACTCAGAAGAGGTATTGCTTTGAAGATACCTGATACATACTCACACCTCCCACAGGGGAAAAAAAGAGATGCTTCCCCTTACCTCAAGCTACCTGAGAGGAGGTTTCAGGAAAATACTTGGAGAACTTGATACATGTCACCTGAAGTCTGGGGGGAATACAGGGACCTGAGATGTGAATCTTTCCTGAGAAAACCAAAGTCAGATCAGAGAGAATGTCGTAAACCAGCTGCATGTTCATCAACTGTGGATACATGTGAGTTTTTCTCGGGTGAAAGTGTACTTATGTTAGCAATTTACTTTGTAACACACCAAAAGTAAGATTGATTAATGGGATACTAGACTCATTGGAAAAGACTTTGATGCTGGGAGGGATTGGGGGCAAGAGAAGAAGGGGATGACAGAGGATGAGATGGCTGGATAGCATCACTGACTTGATGGACGCGAGTCTGAGAGACCTCTGGGAGTTGGTGATGGACAGGGAGGCCTGGCGTGCTATGATTCATGGGGTCGTAAAGAGTAGGACATGACTGAGCAACTGAACTGAACTGAAGGCGGGTGGATGGATGGCTTTGTGATAAATCAAGTTAGCAAAATGTTCCCAGGGATGACGGTGAAAGCTGTTTTAAAAGGGAGTCCACCAAGAAGGCTGTTTGGCTGAGACACAAGGGATCTACATGAGGGCTGAAACTTCAGAAACCCAAGGGCTGAAAGCTAGGATCATTAATGATGGCCTGAAAGTGCCATGCACGGCATACATCTGAGACCTCTGAGAAGTTCTACCATCTTCCCCTTCACAGCCCAAGCCTGGAGGAATCTAAAACCTTAACCAGCATGTAGTTAAGGAAGAGGAGGCAGAGACATAAAGATAGAAAGCAAAACAAAAGTGGCCCGTGTTGTGGCCTCTACTGCAGTTTCCAGCCTGAAGCAGAACTGAGCTCAGGAAAAGGGAAAGCTTTAACCTGGAATGAAGTTTGTGTGATCTTCATGAGATTTCATCCAACACGGGGGAAAAAAAACTCTCTTCAGAGAATTTCAAGACAAAAATATAAAAGCATTCACACTTTACTGAATCCTGCTCATTTAATACAATGTACATGTCTAACAAAACCCAACCCTGGCTGAAAGAAAGAATCCTAGTTTAATAGCCTATCAAACGTTCGTTTATTCAACAAATATTTATTGAGCAACTTCTCTCTACCAGACATTGGTGTAGGTAGTGAATTTACAACAGTGAAAAAGATAAGCATTTGACTAAAGTAGAGAAGATTTATTTAATTTCTTTAAAAAAATCTGAAGTGTAGTTGATTAGTTTCAGGTATATAACATCAATATTTTATAGATTATATTCCATTTAAAGTTATTACAATATATACTTGGTCCTTATTTATTTTATATGCAATGGTTTGTGTCTCTTAATCCCATAACTCTATCTTGACCCTCTTCCCTTCCCTCTCCCCACTGCTAAACACTACTTTGTTCTTATATTCTTGAATCTGTTTCTGTTTTGTTATACACATTTGTATGCTCTATTTTTTTAATTTCCACATATAAGTGATAACATGAGAGTATTTGTCTTCCTCCATCTGACTTATTTCACTAAGCATAATAGTCTCTAGGTACATCCACATTGTTGCAAATGGCAGAATTTCATTCTTAATTATGGCTAGGTAATATTCCATTGTGTATATATACGACTTCTTTATCCATTCATCTGCTGATGGGCTTGGGTTGTTTCTATATCTTGTTGTTGTAGTTAGTCTCTCAGTTATGTCTGAGTTTTTGCAACCCCATGGATTGCAGCATGCTAGGCTTCCCTGTCCATCAGCAACTCCTGGAGCTTGCTCAAACTCCTGTTCATTGAGCAAGTGACACCATCCAACCATCTTATTCTCTGTCATCCCCTTTTCCTCCTGCCTTCAATCTTTCCCAGCATCAGGGTCTTTTCCAATGAGCTGGCTCTTCGAATCACATGGCCAAAATATTGGAGTTTCAGCTTCAGCATCAGTCCTTCCAATGAATATTCAGGACTGATCTCCTTTAGGATGGACTGGTTGGATTTCCTTGCAGTCCAAGAGACTCTCAAGAGTCTTCTCCAACAACACAGTTCAAAAACATCAATTCTTCAGCATTCAGCCTTCTTTAGGGTCCAACTCTCACATCCATACATGACTACTGGAAAAACCATAGTTTGACTAGATGGATCTTTGCTGGCAAAGTAATGTCTCTGCTTTTTAATATGCGGTCTAGGTTGGTCATAGCTTTTCTTCCAAGGAGCAAGTGTCTTTTAATTTCATGGCTGCAATCACCATCTGCAGTGATTTTGGAGCCCAAAAAATGAAGTCTGACACTGTTTCCATTGTTTCCCCATCTATTTGCCATGAAGCGATGGGACCGGTGCCATGATGTTGGTTTTTTGAAGTTTGAGTTTTAAGCTGCTTTTTCACACTCCTCTTTAACCTTCACAAAGAGGCTCTTTAGTTCCTCTTCACTTTCTGCCATAAGGGTGGTGTCATCTGCATATCTGTGGTTACTGATATTTCCCCTGGCAATCTTGATTCCAGCTCCTGCTTCATCCAGCCAGCATTTCTCATGATGTACTCTGCATAGAAGTTAAATAAGCAGGGTGATAATATACAGCCTTGATGTACTTCTTTCCCAATTCTGAACCAGTCTTTTGTTACATGTCTGGTTCTAATTGTTGCTTCTTGACCTGCATACAGGTTTCTTAGGAGGCAGGTAAGATGTTCTTTGTGATCCACACAGTCAAAGACTTTAGTGTAGTCAATGAACCAGAAGTAGATGTTTTCCTGAGATTTTCTTGGTTTTTTGTTTTTTTTTTCTATGATCCAGTGGATGTTGGGAATTTTACCTCTGGTTCCTCTGCCTTTTCTAAATCCAGCTTGAACATCTGGAAGTTCTTGGTTCACATACTATTGAAGCCTAGCTTTGAGAATTTTGAGCATTACTTTGCTAGCATGTGAGAAGAGTGCAATTGTGTGGTAGTTTGAATATTCTTTGGCATTGCTTTTCTTTGGGATTGGAATGAAAACTGACCTTTTCCAGTCCTATGGCCACTTTTGAGTTTTCCAAATTTGCTGGCATATTGAATGCTGCACTTTAGCAACATCATCTTTTAAGGTTTGAAATGGCTCTATATCTTGGCTATTGGGAATAATTCTTCTATGAATGTTGGCGTGCATGGATCTTTTCAAATTAGTGGGACTTTTATTTTTGGACATATACCCAGCAGTGGCATTGGTGAATCATATGGTATTTCTATCTTAGTTCTTTGAGAAAACTGCATACTATTTTCATGGTAGCTGCACCAATTCGTATTCCCATCAACAGTTTACCAGATTCCCTTTTCTCCTCATCCTCACCAACATTTGTTATTTGAAGACTTTTTAATGAGAGCCATTCTGACAAGTGTGAAGTGATATCTCCTTTTGTTTTTGATTTACATTTCCCTAATAATTTGGAAGGACTGATGCTGAAGCTGAAACTCCAATACTTTGGCCATCTTATGTGAAGAGTTGATTCATTGGAAAAGACCCTGATGCTGGGAGGGATTAGGGGCAGGAGGAGAAAGGGATGACAGAGGATGAGATGACTAGATGGCATCACTGACTCGATGGACATGAGTTTGGGTAAACTCCGGGAGTTGGTGATGGACAGGGAGGCCTGGCGTGCTGTGATTCATGGGGTCGCAAAGAGTCGGACACAACTGAGCAACTGAACTGAACTGAACTGATCTGAATAATTAGTGATGTGAGCATCTTTTCATGTGCCTGTAAACCATCTTTATGTCTTGTTTGAAAAAAAAAGTCTATTCAGCTTCTTCTTGTACATTTTTAAAATTAGGTTTTTAAAAAATATATATATAGTTATATGAGCTGTTTGGGCTTTCTTGATGGCTCAGCAATAAAGAATCTGCCTGCAATACAGGAGACACAGGAGACTCAGGTTCTATCCCCTGGGTTGGGAAGACCCCTGGAGGAGGGCATGGCAACCCACTCCAGTGCTCTTGCGGGGAAAATCCTATGGACAGAAGAGCCTGGTGGCCTATGGTCCCTGGGGCTGCAAAGAGCTGGACATGACTTAAGCAACCAAGCACTCCATAGCACAGCACATGAGTTTATATATGTTGGATATTAATCCCTTTTGGATATCTTCTCATTTCTTTGTATCATTTTCAAATTCTTTCATTAATGTTTTACAGCTTTCAGAGTATAGGTCTTTCACATTGTTGGTTAAGTTTATTCCTAGGTATTTCTTTCTTTTTGATGTGATTGTAAATGGGATTATTTCCTTGATTTCTCTTTTTTGATAGAGATTTCAGGATTTTCTATATATAATATCAGGTCATATGTATAGAGTTTTTCTTTTCTTCCAATTTTCTTCTTTTCCTTTTATTTTTTCCTTTCTGGTTGCTGTGGCTAGGAAAAGTAGAGAAGTTTCGTTTTGTTTTTCCTAAGTGAAGTAGCTCAGTCATGTCTGACTCTTTGCGACCCCATGGACTGTAGCCTACCAGGCTCCTTAGTCCATGGAATTTTCCAGGCAAGAGTACTGGAGTGGGTTGCCATTTCGTAAACTGCTTTTAAAAAAATATTTATTTGGCTGTATCAGGTCTTATTTGTGGCACATGGAACTCAGTAGTTATGGCGCAGTGGGCTTAGTTGCTCTGCAGCATGTGGGATCCTAGGTCCCCAGCCAGGGATCAAACCTACAGTCCCTGCATTGCAAGGCAGATTCTTAACCACTGGACTACCAGGGAATTCCTGAGAAGTTTTAAAAGTTTAAAAGAATGTTATAGAATGGTAACATTCTCTATTTTGATGATATTTGGGTTACATAGGTACATGTATTTGTTAAAACTAGAGTTCAATATTTATTTATAGTGTTTATCTTTTGATGTAAAATTTACACATAATAACACGCACAAGTCTAAAGTGTTTGCTGAGTTTTGAAAAGTGCATGATCATCACAACTTGCTTTCCTCCACTATCAGAAGATAATCTTGCCTCCCATTTCACTGATAAAACAGAAGCCATCTGACAAGCATTCTCTCAACTTAGAATTTCTTCTCCTCGTTTTTTAATCCTATCCTTTCCAATCTTCTCAGAAGCCTTGCTTTATTGGATTATTCCTCTTCTCCAGAATTCTCATTTCGAGAAGTGAGATTGTTTAGGAACTAATAATGCTAGATTCTCTCTACTACTTGAGTCCTCATACATGCCATTCCTTTTCCTTGGAAAAATTTCCCTATTTCCTCCCCCTTACTTATCATAAACCCCACTTACCCTTCAGGTCTTTCCTTAGATTCTATTTACTTAGATATAACTTCCATGACCTTCCATCCCATACTATGGCAGAAACTATTGAGGTTCCTGTTTCATGACACTCAGCTCACCTTTATTTGTTTTATGTTATGTCTTGCCCACAAGACAAACATGGCCTCTGTCCTCAGTGTCTTATTAACTACTAACCTCCAGTACTTAGCCTAGCACCTATCACATTAAATATTTCTTGCTGAATGAAAGACTTAATTAAAATTCAATCATCTGTAAAATGTAATATTTTAAAATGTCTTCTCTTCCTTCATAGATTTAAATTTGTATTCTAATAGCTATTAGAATAATAGCTTTCCTAGGATTGTGTTAAATTAGAAGGGCATTGTGACATTTTTGTTCTTATAATTTTTCATAAATCTGTTCTAAAATTTAAGTGACTATCTTGTACATAAAAGATCCTCTGCAAGAACTATTTCATAATCATAAAAATTCTATAAAGTGGAAAGATTCTTCAAGATCCTATATTTCAATTTCCTTAGGTCATTCTTTAAAGGAAGAAAACCAAAGTACTATGGTACTTTTATGACTGTAGTGTTACTGCATTTTTAATCAGATAGGGTATCTTCCCTGGTAGCTCAGAGGTTAAAGCATCTGCCTGCAATGAAGGAGACCTGGGTTTGATCCCTGGGTCAGGAAGATCCCTTGGAGAAGGAAACGGCAACCTACTCCAGTATTCTTGCCTGGAGAATCCTATGGATGAAGGAGCCTGGTGGGCTATGCCTGGTGGGCTACAGTCCACGGGGTCCCAAACAGTTGGACACGACTGAGTGACTTCACTTTCACTTTATGGCTAAAGACACCATGGGGGAAATTCTAAAAATTTGGAGTTCTTTTTACCTTTCAAGTNCCCTTGGAGAAGGAAACGGCAACCTACTCCAGTATTCTTGCCTGGAGAATCCTATGGATGAAGGAGCCTGGTGGGCTATGCCTGGTGGGCTACAGTCCACGGGGTCCCAAACAGTTGGACACGACTGAGTGACTTCACTTTCACTTTATGGCTAAAGACACCATGGGGGAAATTCTAAAAATTTGGAGTTCTTTTTACCTTTCAAGTGTGAAGCAAGATGATCATCTGTTAGTTTACATAACTACATATTATAAATAGTTTAGTTTTTCTGAGCAAACCTAAATTCATTCAGCATTCACTGATAGACACTAGAGACTTAACATGACCCGAATCACTCATGTATGTAACCATCATATATATATATGAGCCTAAGCACATAAACATACATACATATATGTACACACACAAAAATAATTTGAGGAAGTAGAGCTACTAACACTATATAAATGAGAGATCTTTACATACAAATATGTTTCTCCTTAGAAATAATTTCTGCTGCCAGCCTTGATGTAAGTCTTATTAACTTTACATAACTCCTTTCACCAGGTCAAAATATAGTACCAACTTAAGTACAGTTGGGGGCTCCACAGACCACCTCTTCTTGAAGTCCTATTCAAATAAAACTAGACTATTGAGCCAGACTAACTGAAAAGGCAATCCAAGTTTTTACTGAAGCATAACAAAGCAAGCTTCTCAAAATTCTTCTCCAGCTGTGTATCTCCACACCAGCCCTCCAAACAGGAGCCACCTCTACTCTCTTTGTTCACTTCATTTAGCTTTTATGCTTTGATGCTGTTGACCTGTGGTGCTGGAGAAGACTCTTTAGAGCATCTTGGACAGCAAGGAGATCAAACCACTCAATGTTTAAAGAAATCAACCCTGAATATTCACTGGAAAGACTGATGCTGAAGCTGAAGCTCCAATACTTTGGCCAGCCTGATGCCAAGAACTGACTCAATGGAAAATACTCAGATGCTGGGAAACCTTGAGCGCAGGAGAAGGGGATGACAGAGGATGAGATGATTGGATGGCATCCCTCGACTCAATGGACGAGTTTGAGCAGACTCTGGGAGATAGTGAAGGACAGGGACGCCTGGCATGCTGCAGTCCATAGGGTGGCAAAGAGTTGGGCATGCCTTAGCAACTGAACAAGCTTATATAGCTTTTAATTTTTCTTCCTTATCCTGGAACTGACCAGCAAACAAGAACTCTTAGGGTATGTGTTGGAGGATGTGTTTGAGGAGATATCCAGAGGCAATCCACAATGATTACCAAGTGTCCAATTTCCCGGCAGTCTCTTTCCTTAAGGAACTAAGGAACCGAAGATAAGAGCAACAATCAATAAGCACGGTGGAAAGGCAACATACCAGAGTATGTTACCTGCTGAGTGGTGGGGAAAATTAGGGGTTCTGGGATAGGGCAGAGAAGCCTAAAGGCGAGCCTAGGGTTGAACTTGGTCCTTGAAAATGAATTACCTAACCACTATTTGTGGAGCTTCCTGTCCCATTTCTCAGTAGTCGCCATAACTTTTTCGTATTCTCCTTTGTAGTTAAGGCTTCCTTTAGCTAGATGACATAAGAAAGAATAACATATGTACAGGCAGCTAAAAGCTCTTCCGATATACCAGAGGTAGTTTGGGATGAGAAAGTGGTCTCTGGGCTTCCACGGTGGTGTAAGAGACGCAAGACACCGGTTCCAACCCTGGTTTGGGAAGATCTCCTGAAGTAGGAAATGACAAACAGCTCCAATATTCTTGCCTAAAAAATTCCATAGACAGAGGAGCCTGGCGGGCTACGGTCCGTGATAGGGTTGCAGAGTCCCACAGGACTGAGACTGACAGACTCAAGTGGTCTCCAAGGTCGCTCAAGTCTAAAACGCGCGTGTCCAAGTGGCTTCACACTCCTTAGTTTAGCACTCCAGAGGGGCAGTTAAATCCCACGCAAAGCGCAGAGTGGCTCAGGGAACATGCTCCTCGGAATGTCCAGCTGGCCTCAGCCTCCAGAACGGCCAGCTTGCTTTGGGTTTCCGCCAGCTCAGGCCGCCTGCGATCACTCCGCCCACTGCCCCTGTGGGCCTCTGCCCCCTTCTTTCCCTTCCGCGCTCCGCCATTTCCGACTACGCCTCTAGCTCATTTAGGCCCTCCTCGGCTTCCGTCCCAGATGATCCCTCCCCGAGGCTGCCGCTGCCTCCTCCTCCTGGAGCTGGGGCCGCCTCCTCGGCCAGTGGCGTAGCCGGACTCTGCGTTGCGGCCAGCTAGATAGGGGCGGAGGTCCGGAGCCCGGTCTCGACCCGAGCGGGGGGCCATGGAGAAAGCGGCCCGAGGCACTCTCCACACCGACTAACGCGGGCCTGTTGCGGCTGCAGGCGCCATGGACCGAGCCCCCGCAGACCAGGTACGCGAGCCGAGCCAGGCCGGTCGGGCCGGGAGCTGGGGGTCGCGGCTTCCTCCCGGGCGGGCCTTGGTCTCCGAGCGTGGGCCCGGACGGCCGGAGCCTTCGGGTTCCTGCTGGCGCAGACCTCCTTTCCCCGGAATCCTGGCGGCGCCCGTCTCCTGCATTGTTTCAGATGCCGTCTGGAGCTTGGGGGTTTTCCCAGCCCCGATTACTCCCGGGTTGGGGATTTGCTTTTGGCCTCCCTGAGTTGTTTGGTGAAAGGGGCCAGCAGATTCCCAAGTTGTTCGTTCTTTCCCGAGAAAGGGTTTATAACTTCACCAAATACTAACCCCCCTCCCCCTTCCCTTCAGTTCTGGAATGTGTTTTCAAGGTGGAAAGGCTTCTCACTTAGAAAAACTGTCAGGGAATGTGATAACTACAGATGAAGGAGGGGTTATGGGCTTTTTAAGATCTACGTTCCCTTGAGCGAAGCATTGTTTTTGCAATGATTTTATGGAGGTGTTCCTTTTTAGATATGAAATACTGCGATTTCCCTTTGCCCTTCTAGCCAGTTATTTTGCCAAAAAAAAAAATAGTGTTTTTAAAACATCGATTTTATATTTTAAAGGTGTAGGACCCGAAGGACGAGTTCATTTCCGAGCCCGTTTTCTTATTCACGAAGTCCCATTAGTGTTTCAGTTGCATCAAATTATTGATTATCCAAGCTAGTAGGTGCTGGGAGGCTGGGGTGATGACATTGTTTTAAAAAAAGAAAAAAAATCTAAATAGTTTTCTTCCCTCCAAAAAGTTTCAGTATTTTCCATTCTGAGATCTGTATGAAGGGATTTAATTTGATGAAATCGAAGTTTACTTATTGTCCATTCCCCCTGTTCAGTTGAAGGCCTTGCCCAGTAATGAACTCGGCAATAGATGAAGGAAAAAGAGAGATTAGAGGTTAGCCTGATTACTTTACAAATGGATAATTAACAGCTGAATCACGAGACAAGATTTCCCAAATTCTTGTATTTGTATATATGTAGCTGGTGTATTTATGTGTATATATGTAGCTAGTCAGAGGGAGTTCAGATTTTGAAATTGGTCTCTTTCAGCAGACAGCAGCTTCCTGGTTGTGGATATTTGTTTTGTTTTTTTTTTCTCTTTTTTTTCTTTTGTATAAAAATCTTTATTTAAAAAAAGCTTGTGTGAATATGACTGAAAACACAAGCGAGTTTTATGAAACAGTCTGTATTTACGAAGCAAAACTGATGGGGGCCCCTTGACAAATTAATGCAGGCTTTCCTGTGACCCCAAGGTATTTTATATGCCCCCCATATCCAGTTTAATGAAAAATAATTTTTCAAGGTACCTATGAAAAAACACCCGAAATTTCAAAGCCTGAGAAGTGAATAAGGAATTTTCTTGAATGATTTTCCAGTGCGTGTGTCATTAATGAAAGGGTTAAACATTTTGTCCCTGCACTAGGATGACAGAACTGTAACTAGTAATGCTGTCAGGTATATACTTATGGTTCCATGTATATGGTTTCGTGTATATACTTATGGTTCCTTTCATCCTAGAGGAAATGTAATTAACTATTTAGATGGTAACTTTTAGCCTAATTATTTGTATGTAATTATCTTGACAGCAAGTGCTATGAGCAAATTCTTTAGAGAGCCTCTTTGTCTTTCATCCCGTTTCTTTCCAGAGTCCACAACCTATTAAAATTATGTAGAAATTTAAGCTTCAGAAAAAAACATAAATGTAGGTTTTCCATTGAAGAATTTTTCTTTTTTTTTCTTTTTTCTCTCCAGTACCTGCTACCTCTTCCCTTAGCCTAATCCTAGGGGATTATGAGAGAATAATTTGAATCAATTCCTCTTTCCCACACACATATACTCAAAGGAAGCTGAGATCCCCAGAAGTGATGCTACTTTGCCTAGTTCATGCTGTAGGCAGTTAATTCAGGGATCCATGGATGACCTGGAAGGAGTCTCCTTCATTTTAAGTTAGCACTTTTCTGATGGCAAAACTACATTATTTTCATTATATTCTTATATTCATCATTGAAAAAAGGCACAGAACTATTAACAGAGTGATGGATTAGGGGCTGGAATTGAGATCTGTCCACTGTGTGGAGTTCTTGATTGCTTTCACTATACCATTGAGTAATGTAATGGCTTTTCCAAGTTATTTGGAATGTACTTTTATATTTTTACTAAATCAATTTAATAAGTAAAAGTCATTAAAAACAGATGCCACATGTGCTGAATTTCCATTTTTCTCTCAAAACATTTATTTTAAACCAGTGTTGGTTTATATTCAGAATTTCTAGGAATGTCTACAGCGTTAAAACTTATAATATTATAATGGTTGACTCTTCATAGAAGTTTGATTTTTAAAGACTAGAACTAATACAGACTTTCTGCATTTTGTCTTAAATCCTTGGAGTATTGCAGAAGTGTAACTTAAAAAATATCTAAGCGTGTCTTGCCTGANTATATTCAGAATTTCTAGGAATGTCTACAGCGTTAAAACTTATAATATTATAATGGTTGACTCTTCATAGAAGTTTGATTTTTAAAGACTAGAACTAATACAGACTTTCTGCATTTTGTCTTAAATCCTTGGAGTATTGCAGAAGTGTAACTTAAAAAATATCTAAGCGTGTCTTGCCTGAAGACATTCATGTTGTAGTTCTTGGAATTACTTCTTGTTTATATGTGTGTGTGTGTGTGTGTGTGTGTGTGTATTTTATATATATATAGATATATAAAATCTTTGTATAAAAGGATAAATTCTATGTGTGTTGATCAGGATTATAAAAAGCAAGTTACTGGGAATACATGCTAGCTAGTAATCTTAATTGTAGTAATGACTGAAAAAAATATTATAACCATAAGAGAATCTCAAGAGTAACCTCTTTTAGCAAGACTGTTTTAAATCAAAATGAGTAGCTTATTTTAATTGCCAGAGGTAGTTCTGAGGAATGATGCTGCTTAGTATAGTGCATTTTTTTAAAAAATCTGTTTTGTTTATTTAGTTGTGCCGGATCTTAGGTGTTTTTTATCCCCTGTCCTTAAAGGGGAAAAAAAAAACCTGGTATAAAGGGATATGAAGACTAAGTAATGGAGTTTGTTTATAAAGTTTTTGTATTTCTATTTTTAGGACATTTAGGACAGTGCTTTGAGATTTTTTTTTTTTTTAAATAAACAATGACTTTAGAAGTGACAGAACACTTGAGGTTGACAATCTCTTTTGTATTATAAAATAATTTAAACTCTGGCTTAGTTTTTAGTACATTAATGTTAGATAAGTTCTTTTAAAGTAATTTGCAAAATTATTGTTCACTAATGCCTTTAATTCTTAGAAAACCAGATGTGTGATAAGGGTACATGGTTTCATGCAAAGAGCTGTTTACCAATAAAGGTATAATATTATCTGGGTTATAATTTTTTCTTTAAATAATTATAAATGTCAAATAGAGTCAGCACTGCAAACTAAATGTATTCTAAATAAGTTACTCTAAAATGTTTATTATTCAGTAATACTTAGAGTTAGCTTTTATAGATCTAAGTAAAGCTATTGCCTTAACATTTAAAAAATGCCTTTGTAATCAAAAAGAAAGTAAATAATGCTCATTTAGTGAAAATATCATTTGGAAATTTAAAATGGCATTTTTCCCCCTAAGCTTTTAAGTCAAAGGAGAATTTAAAAGTGCAGTTAAAAAAATTTAAAAACATAATAAAATACTGCATGTTAAAATGTTTGGAATGTGGCTGAAGCTATACTCTGAGGCAAAGGCATAGTCATAAATGTTTTCACTCTTCAGCATTTTAAAAGGAAGTTAAAAATTAAGCATGCAAAGAAAGAAGTGGGGGTGGGGGGAGAACTCCTCAAAGAAGAGAGAAAATAAATAGATATCCCAAACACTAGTATTAAATTTAGAAAGTTAGGTTTTAAAAAAGTACCATCAGAGTTTAACAAGATTAAATGTGGTCCATTTTAAGAAAAGAGGGAAAATGTATGAATAGGAAAGCAAGTAGGTAGAGTCTAAGTTAAATGCTTTGATTTTTCTCTTCAGTATTTTCTAGTCTTGCAAAACTTGATATGTATAACTACTGATTTATTTTGGCAAGTGGCTTACTTTCAGTAAAAGACGTTCCAACCAGAAAACAATAAAGCCAGCAGATGTCTCTTAAGCACTTTTTCCTTCAGAAGACGTTTATTTTATCTTTGGTCATGATATATAAAACATCTTAGTGTTTGATATAGCCTATTTATCTTAATATAGCAAGAACGTGGAGGGTTTCCATAGTCTTATTTTTTCTGTAGGTGTGTAGTACGTACTGACATTTCACTGTGGGAGCATGCTTTATTATGTTCTACTTCAGTTTTGATTTTGAGTGGGTGTCATTTTTCTATTGCTTAATCTGGGGAAATTATTTGTACTCTTCTGAAAGGTCTATCTCAGAGGAATTTAGTATGCATTTTCTCTTGAGTGTGCTTCATACTAGTGTGACGCTCTCTTCAGTACATGAGCTCAGTGTGTATTTGTTAAATTATGCAGGCTCTCAGTGATCTGCATGCATTTGTTCAATAAACTTTTTAAATAAGGTTTCTATAGTTTCTTGTTCAAATACAGGTTTCTGGGATTATGATTTTTCATTAACTTGGAAAATTCTGAAGTAGTTTCTGAAAGATAAAGGTAATTTTACAGTACAGTTTCTTTTTTGCTTTTGTTTTTTTTAAGCAAATAATACAGGAGTAGATTTTGTTCCGTTTAGACTTCTTCCATATTTTTATTTTCTTTAAGGAGACAAAAATTTGCTATAAAATTTCTGATTTCTTAACGATCATGGCATAAATAGACTAAACAGAAATACAAACTGAGGAGTATCATTGTATGAAGTAACTAGTTAATTTTTTCATAACATTTTGTTGTCTACTGTGTAAGACATATTTTCCTTTAATTTCTATATTAATATAATTGAAATAACTGCCAAAATCTGTTGCTTGCTTAACATATTATCTGTATGACCTTTATTATGTGAAATTTTAAAAAATAGTTTGCCATATGAACGTTACTTTTCAGGCCTGAGGACAACTGAGGCTGCATTTTGATGTATGATGCTGAAGGCCCCAAAGTCACGACAGACAACATTTAAAACCATAGGGAGTTGTAACTATAGGAGAACGTTTGCCAGTCTGTTCCTACTAGTGACATCTTCTGTTTGTGCAGCTGTGGACTACAGCAGCTTCTCTTTTTTGGTAAAAACAAAGGATCATTTCAGTGTTAGTGAGTTTTATTGTTGAATGCCAATATCTAGAATTGCACTTAGAAGCCAATACAGAGTTTAATTTTTGGGGACATATACTGTATATATGCGCAGATATTAGTTATAAATTATGCATGACACTTTTTGAATAGTGGTTACCTAAATTCACAAATATATAGAGAACAGATGAGACTAGGCATAAAAGATTTGTTGCAACGTCTTTCTTTGTTTTTGGCTAGTCTGTGTGGCTTGTGGGGTATTTGTTTCCTCACCAGGGACTGAACCCATGCCTGCTGCGGTGGAAGTGGAGTCCTAAACACTGCACTGCTGGGCAAGAGCAAGGATATGAATTTGTTGTTACCAAAGTAATTTATGAGTTGGTATTATTTGGGGGTGTCAGGAAAAGTTATTTTTAAATTGCCTTATTTCTTTATATTAGTATTCTTAGTTTTTTTTTCCATATGGGACTGAGAATTTAGTATAACCTTATACCTTGAATTAGAAAAAAAAATCCAAATGTCTTCTAGGCCAGGTTTATAAAGCTGTTCAGGATTCTCATATGTTCAAAGGTTAATATTTTATACCTTAATAAGTTTTGAGTCCTAATAACTATCATAGTGAAAATCACTGACCTATACTATTAACATTTGTTTTTGCCTCCTATGTTGGAATTCAAGAAACCAAGTCACACGTTATTTATGAGTACAATTATCTACTTCAGATTTGGTCAGTAGTACAAAAGTAGACATCAAAGTTACATCAGGTGGGGAGGAAAGATATTGAATTGATACTGCTGTATAGTTCAGATTTCTTCCCCAGACGTGTGTTTTGGAATGTTCACAGTGAACTCTTTTTGAACAGTTTCGAAAAAGGCTGTATATTCAGCACATATATTTAGCATGTCAAGTCCTTTCTTTAGATTTTTTGGATTTTCTACTGATTACTTTTGTGAGAAACATGCATGAAATTTACTCAGAGAAATATGCCTTGATGGGAGCTTCTAATAAATGCCATCCCAGTGGGGAAAAAGTTCTGGTTAGGTCGGTTGCTTTTTACGTAGTTGATTTGAGTTGTTGAAATGTTGGATTGCATTCCGCTTACTGGTTTTGCAAAGTGTTTAACTTTTAATATTGTTATGTTTGTGGGGTTTTTTCCCCCAAGTCACCTTGAGATGTTTGTGTCTTTTAAACATTCTTCTTTTACAGAATGTGTCTATAGATTATTTTATCCTAAAGTTTTCAAAATTTTAGTTAAATATAGCAAAAACAGAAAGAAAAATGCACAAAACCAGTGTAGAGCTAAATGGTATTCGACGAAGACCTTGTGTCACCCATGTTAGGATATAGGATTTTGTTGGGTGCCTCAGAATCTCTCCCAGGTGCCTCTTCCCAATCACAGCTTCCTCTTTCCTGGGAGTAATTCCTATCCTGACTTTCATGGCTCTTCTTTACTTTTCTTTATAGTTCTGTCCCCAATTTGTGCATCCTTAGTATGGTATTTTGTCAGTTAAACCTCTATAAATTTATAAGAAAAGATAAACTAAAATGGAGCATGAATTCTGGATTACCTTATTTCCTCGGTTTCTTTGCTGGAAAGCTGAAGTACTCACTTTTTTCTCAATTTAACTGTGAAGCAAAAGTTTTTCTCTCTTGTGCTAAGCTGTTTTTTTCATTTATTATAGGCATTATCCTTCCTTTTAATTTAACCATACTAATCTAATTTCCTGCAATGGACAGAAATAAACTTTTTTAGGCTATTCAAACAAATATAGAGTACTTATCCTTCAGAACTCTGTTCAGTGATTTTTTTTCCACTAACAAAATTAACTTAAAACAAAATGTTTTGTCTGAAGAGCGAGTTTGTTTTCTGTTTTGTTTTGTTTTTTAACTACCAGCTTTATTTTTGGACTCCGAGGTATGACTTCCTTGTACTCTTGATTGTTTTAACAGCTTTGGTTATGTAAGAAATGACTTCATTGAAATGTAGTAACCTTTGATAAATTTTTTCATCCAATTGATGTTGTCTAAACAACATAATCAGATTAAATTTTTTAAATTTGACCTTGTTCTTTGAATGTTTTGTGAATACTGAGAAGACTGTCTCTTTTGTTGTTTTATTGTTGTGAATTTATATTATTTAAGTTTTTGCTTGTTGTTAGTAATGTGTTTCACTTTCTCTTTGAAGAATGTCAAGCTGTCAGCTGAGGTAGAACCATTTATTCCCCAGAAGAAGAATCCTGATACATTTATGATCCCTATGGCACTCCCAAATGATAATGGAAATGTTTCTGGTGTAGAACCAACTCCAATTCCCAGCTACCTGATTACCTGTTATCCATTCGTGCAAGAAAACCAGTCCAATAGGTAATTTGTTTATTATTATTTTCTTTTGGTGGGGGAAGAAATGGGTAGGGAAATGTCGAAGTTTGTTTGCAAAGCACACGTCTTATTTTTTCCTTTTGTTACTTTTAAGTATTAACTATTTCTCTACTTTCTAAGAGGAGTAAATGAAACCAAATGATGTAGAAATTTAAAAATTGTTGGCATGGATTATTATTATTTTCTCATTCTTTCTAAGAGAAAATGGAATTCTTTGTATCTCCTTTAATAAGTTATTGAATTTTTTTTTAAAATAAACTGACTCAACAGGAGGAAGGAATTATTCAGAAAGAGGTGAACAGAAACCCTTTTTTTGAGGATAGGCATATAATCCTAGTTGCCAAGACAGTCTGTTCTAAGAGGAATATATCAAGGGATGGCCCTTAACTTTGAAGCTTTTGTGGCTGCTTAGCTTATTATATCTCTAGACTCTGATTGTAGTTTAAATTTAGTTTCTGTGCTATAGTCACGGAGGGATTTAGCAAAATGCTTACAGCTTGGATAGTGTGTGACCTAGTGGTTAGGGTGTGTCCTGTGATAGTCACGATAGCCTTTCTAACCCTGCTTAGACTGTCTGAATGATTAGCACTTCATTGGTGCAGTTCATTTTATTGCTGTGTGCAAGTCCTTTCAGCATGTTTCATATTATATCACACATTAAAATTGTACTTCTCTAGCACTGTAGGGTAAGTGGATGAGGTAGCTGGACTCCAGCCTTTGCCCAACCACCCCTGAGGGTTAAGGCAAGTCAATATTTCTACACATGTTTAACCATTGTGTCACACTAGTGTGTTCAGGTACATTCTTTGAGAAATTCTGGATATATGAGATATATGGTCAGTAAATTACTCCCTCAGGTATTAAATATTCAAGTTAATACTCTAGAACTCTTTAATGGTTTGGGGGATTAGGCATAGTAGAAGCTAAAGGATTCTGCTCAGTTGAGTCAGGATAATATTACATTGAAAACCTTTGACCTATATTACACTATGCTTGAAGTAATTTATAAACTAAAAATACTATTGCAGTATTTGACAATATGGCCAAGTGTACAGTATAATAAGTTTAACTTTTCTTATCTTACCAAATAATTTTTGAGAATTCATGAGTAGGCCAGCCATCAGATTATTGAAAATATTTTTAGAATTATGGCAGGGAACATTTTTCCCTTGTGCTTTGTCATGGAATGGTAAGGAAAAGCTCTGTAGTCCGGCTCCCTATGACCTCTCAGTCATCAGTGGCAACTGTCTGCAAGGAGGACTGATGAGATGGGAAGGACTGGTGCTTTATAGGAAGGCATCACACTAGAAGAACTCTAATGCTAGAGATGAGAGGGCAGTGAACAACCTTGCCTTTTTCTTTTCTTCCTCTTGGACTTCTGGTGCTGCTTCCATTGTCAAGAAGGGGAGCCAGAGAGAGAGCTGGACTTGGCCAAGTGGTTAAGGGAATATGGGAAAGGAGTAGGAGGCCCTAGGCCTGAACTAAAGAGTGGAGGTGGAATAATCAAGTCACCTACTGTAAAGACCACCTTATACAATGATCACCTTACCCTGCTTTTTGCAGAAGGCTGTTACAGTTAGTTGCTGCCATTGAATGGGAACTTTGGATTGCCATTACTGGCAGATTCAGCAGATAGGTGTTTAACTTTTAGGCAGAAATATTGTGAGGCTGAGGGAGAGAGCTATAAATAAGAATATTCTGTACATTTTAAATTTTGAAATCCAGTAAACTGTCAGCTTAAATTTCTTTGTGTGTGTGTGTGTGTGTACACACTCAGTTGTGTCTGACTCTTTGTGACCCTTTGGACTGTAGCCCACCAGGCTGCTCTGTCCATGAGACTTTCAGGCAAGACTACTGGAGTGGGTTGCCATTTCTTACTCCAGGGGATCTTCCTGACCCAGAGATCAAACCCACAGCTCTTGGATTTCCTACACTGCCTGCAGATTCTTTACCACTGAGCTATCAGGGAAGCCCAAATTCCTTTATACTGTCAATTAAAATTGTTATTACACATACGTAAAAACTAATTATAGCAAGGAAATTGATAAAAAATTATCTCTTTTTTCAGAATTATTATGAGGCTACAGTTGGCGCTAGTGGTAAAGAACCTGCCTGCCACTTCAGGAGACTTCCGAGTTGCAGGTTCGGTCCCTGAGTTGGGAAGATCCCCTGGAGGAGGGCACAGCAACCCACTCCAGTATTCTTGCCTGGAGAATCCCATGAACAGAGGAGCCTGACAGGCTGTGGTCCATAGGGTCGCAAAGAGTCAGATACAACGGAAGCAACTTAGCACATTTTATACTGTTATTTTCTTTTATTAAAATAAGTTGAAAATTTGCTTTGTATTATTTTCAGACATGCATGTCAATAGATTTGTTCTTTTTTGATTTGGTTTTACAGACAGTTTCCATTATATAACAATGATATACGATGGCAACAGCCTAATCCAAACCCTGCTGGACCATACCTTGCTTACCCCATTATATCTGCTCAGCCACCTGTTTCTACAGAGTATACATATTATCAGCTGATGCCAGCACCATGTGCACAAGTCATGGGTTTCTATCATCCTTTCCCTGCACCTTACTCCAACACTTTTCAGGCTGCAAATACCGTCAATACTATAACCACAGAATGCACTGAGCGTCCAAATCACCTTGGACAGGTCTTCCCATTGTCTGGCCATCGAAACAGAAATAGTAATAGAGGACCAGTGGTACCAAAAGTAAGTGACCAAATTTGATTGGGTTTTGTGTTTGATATTTCTGTTGTTAGTGTAAGTAATTGCTACTTGTACTGATTAGCCTTTACTACTGAGTTTTACTTTTTAAAAAATAATTAAGGATGTAGCATTTTAAAAATAACTTTTCCCATCACTTTTGTTCCTCATTCTTTAAATGGTGATATGATTTACAGTCACTTCCAAGTGAGAGAGTTTACATAAGCATAATGTACAAATATTTCCAAGTTATTTTAATTTAGTGTTAAAAATTGCATAGTGACACAGTTTTAGTAAGGGATTAGTTGGGCTCCTTTCCTAGCAGTGTTAAGTGGCTCATGTACATCTAGATATTTCAGTCTTCAGAAGTAAGCAGGAGATATGATGAAAAAGAATAATGTGATGCATTAAGTCTCTTCAACTTCCTTGTTTTCTATTCTGTCAGTTTTTAGTAGAAACAGCACTTTGTGCTTCAGAGAATTCTTTACTATATTATATGAACACAGGGTCTCCTAGGGCTAAAGAAAATTAAAGATAAATGTGTGAAATGACTCTTTGTCAACACCAGCCTTTTGACTTAAGTTAAAAAAAAAGACACAAAAGCCTTGAAATCACAGGAGAATTAAGGTTAATTCTAGGTGTCTGTTTCTTAAAGATTACGTTTCTATTGAAGTCATAGTGTCAAAGCAAATAACAAAAGCCAGATTTCTTCTCAGCACTTTTGAGCTAATGGAAAGCAGGGTGATTAGATGCCTTTTACGTCTGTTATTGTCAAGGAGTTCATGCTTTCCTAGATTGTATTAGCCCAGCCTCTTCGGTGAAAAGTCTATGCTGTCTTCTGGCATGCTTTTTTCAGTTTAAAATACAAACAAGCTGCAGAAGTTGCTTTGAAAAGCTTATTAGTTTTTGTCCATGGAAACTTTCTGGGTCAAGGGAAATCCTTTTGGGATGTCTGAGAATGAAAAGAAATAAGTATTGGAAACAGACAATAGTATATAACTTTCAAGTATTGAAATAACATGATCTCAGAGTGCATTTCCAGCACTTTAAGAAGTTATCTAAGAAGTTAAATTTTCTTTTGTATAAATTGCTATTAAGTGATGGATACTCATATTTTTAAAAAATGAAGGAAAGGATCAGCTTTTTAATATTTTCTTTTTAACTCTAAAGCAGAAATTTCTTTTGTACTTCATTGCTCTCATGAAACTAAAATTGAGCTTTTGGATAAGTTACCACCCTTTTTACTGATACTGCCTTTTTAAATAAAATCTTAAACTCCTTATTTGATGTGATTATACTCTTACTAAGAAAATTTAAATTGCAAATGACAATTAAAATGAATATATCTCATTAATTATAATAGTATTAGTGGTTATTTGAAAAGTAGATTATAAATGTGTATATAATGCATTATATAGCCTACTGTGATTGGCTGTAGATAATTTAATGAAATCCTAACACAGTAACCCTGTTTCCTCTTGGATTGAGAGTCACTCATTTGTAGCCTACATTTAAGTGTATTTTTAAAGGATGTATTGATACATTTTATAATGTTTATTAGTACACTGAATAAGATTTTAATTTTTTTTTTTTACTTCAATCAGCAACAACTTATACAACAGCACATAAAAAGCAAAAGACCACTGGTGAAAAATGTAGCTATTCAGAAAGAGACAAGTGCAGTAGGTCCTGATAATCGATCAAAAATTGTGCTACTGGTAGATGCTTCACAGCAAACTGGTAAGGCAAGATTTTTCTTACATATATATATCATAGATTTAAAAATATTTTTTATTTTATTGAAATTTATAGTTGATTTACAGCACTGTGTTATGTCTGCTGTATAGCAGTGATTTCATTTATACATACATATACAGTGCATTCTTTTTCATTATGGTTTATCATAGGATATATATATTTTTTAATTTTAATTTTTTAGTTTGTTTTGCTTTACAATACAGTGTTCGTTTTGCTATACATTGACATGAATCAGCCACGAGTGTATATGAGCTCCTAATCCTGGCCCCCCCTCCCCCCTCCCACCCCACACCATCTCTCTGGATCATCCCCATGCATCAGTCCCAAGCATCCTNATATAATTATATTAATACTTATATAGTAAGTATAATGGAATATTATATATATATATATATATAACGGAATATTCCTCAGCTGTAAAAGCAAACCCGCTTGAGTCAGTTCTAATGAGGTGAATGAACCTAGAACCTATTATACAGAGTGAAGTGAGTCAGAAAGAGAAAGTTAAATAGCGTATTCTAACACATATACACAGAATCTAACTGAGTCCTACAATGATGGAGGGCTAGAGATGGAATCAAAAGGTACCGGCTTCGGAAGGAACCACTGTTACTTTTGCAGTTCAGTCATCTGAGTTGCCAACAGATTCTTAACACAAGAAAGTTCTAAGCAACATTATGCTTGGCTGAGATGTCTGTCTTCTTTACTCCTCTTTGTAATCTTACATGAAACCCCATTTATTATGGTCACCAAGCAATGTTGTAGGTGAGTTCAGTGATTTATAGATTTCATATTCAGATACATGCTGTTGCTGATTAAAGAGTTTCTGAAACAAGTGAAATGTAATCATAGTCATGAGAAAGTAGCCCCTGAGAATAATAGTTGGAAAGGGGTTTTAAGCTTAAAACAATAACTCAGATAAGTTAAATTATATTCCCTGATGAAGATGATCACAGAAGACCAACAAGCTGTATGATACCTGTAAAATGGAACCCAAACTAGTCTTTCTCTAGTGCATCCAGGGAACAGATTTTTTGGTGCATTTACAAAAGATACCAGCCAATAGATACCATACTTTGAAGGAAGAAACATATGTGATGTCTATGTAATTTATAAATAAAAGAGGCAAGAAACTGTCAATTAATGTAAATAATGAATTATTTTAGTTGTTATAGCTTTAGTACATATTTTAATGGATGAAAGATTGGGCATATGTCAAAATTCTCAAGAATCTTTTCTAATAGTTATTTTCACACATTTTTAATTGATTGTCTATTTTTCAAGATTTGCTATTGGACTTGTACTTAATATTGTATCAATAAAAGGTATTGATTACATCACAAAACTGAATATTTATTTCCATTCATAAGATAAGTCTTCTATTTTACAAAATCTGGATTAAAATCCCTTGGTAGTATTTTTTTTAATTTTTCTTTTAATAACACATAACACCTTTCTTGTTTTGTTTGTTTTCTGAGACGTTATACATATGACATTTCTCCTGTGAGTAGAAACTCTTCACCTGTACTTTTTAGCTGAATTTTTGTTTCTATATAACTGGGTATTAACCATCAAATGCACATATTTCTTTTTGTTTTTTATGTTTTCAGATGATTAACTTTACTTAGGAGTATAAAATATCATCAAAAGAATATTGCTTTCTCCTTTAAAATATTTATATTACTTGATACTCTGTGAGCTAATTGCATTAATTCATACTTCCAGAGCAATTTTAAATAATAGTGCCCCTTTTTTCTTGATCTTGACTTCAGATGGAAGATTTCAACCTGATTCTTGGAGTAAGACACTTTTTGTCATTTCAGTCAATTCAGTCACTCAGTCCTGTCCGACTCTTTGCAACCCCATGGACTGCAGCACCCCAAGTTTCCCTGTCTATCACCAACTCCGAGAGCTTTCTTGAACTCATGTCCATTGAGTCGGTGGTGCCATCCAACCATCTTATCCTCTGTCATCCCCTTTTCCTCTTGCCTTCAATCTTTCCCAGCATCAGGGTCTTTTCCAATAAGTCAGTTCTTTGCATCAGGAGGCCAAAGTATTGGAGCTTCACTTTCAGCATCAGTTCTTCCAAAGAATATTCAGGATTCATTTCCTTTATGATTGATCTCCTTATAGTCTATGGGACTCTCAACACCATAGTCTTCTCCAACACCACAGTTCAAAAGAATCAATTCTTCCACGCTCAGCTTTCTTTATGATCCAACTTGCACATCCATACGTGACTATTGGAAAAATCATAGCTTCGACTAGACAAAGCTCTGTCTGCAAAACAATGTCCCTTCTTTTTAATATGTCGTCTAGGTTGGTCATAGCTTTTCTTCCAAGGATTCAGTATCTAAATTTCATGGCTACGTCACCATCTGCAGTGATTTTGGAGCCCTAAAAAATAAAGTTTCTCACTATTTCCATCATTTCCCCTTCTATTTGGCATGAAGTAATGGGACCATATGCCATGGTACTANCCCTTCTTTTTAATATGTCGTCTAGGTTGGTCATAGCTTTTCTTCCAAGGATTCAGTATCTAAATTTCATGGCTACGTCACCATCTGCAGTGATTTTGGAGCCCTAAAAAATAAAGTTTCTCACTATTTCCATCATTTCCCCTTCTATTTGGCATGAAGTAATGGGACCATATGCCATGGTACTAGTTTTCTGAATGTTGAGCTTTAAGCCAGCTTTCTCACTCTCCTCTTTCACTTTCATCAAGAGACTCTTTAGTTCCTCTTCACTTTCTACCATCAAGATGGTGTTATCTGCATATCTGAGGTTATTGATATTTCTCCCAAATCTTGCTTGTGCTTTATCCAGCCCGATATTTCAAATGGTGTACACTGCATATAAGTTAAAAAAGCAGAGTGACAAAATGCAGTCTTGATGTACTCCTTTCCCAATTTGGAGCCAGTCTGTTGTTCCATATCTAGTTCTGTCACTTCTTGACCTGCATACAGATTTATCAGGAGGCAGGTAAGTTAAATGAAAGTCACTCAGTAGTGTCTGACTCTTGGCAATACCATGGACTTTACAGTCCTGGGAGTTCTCCAGGTCAGAATACTGGAATAGGTGGCATTTCCCTTCTCCAGGGGATCTTCCCAACCCAAGGATTGAACCCAGGTCTCTGGCATTGCAGGTGGACTCTTTACTAGCTGAAGCCACAAGGAGGCAGGTAACGTGGGCTGGTATTCCCGTCTCTTGAAGAATTTTCCACAAGTTGTTGTAATCCATACAGTCAAAGGGTTTAGGGTCGTCAATGAAGTAAATGCTTTTCCGGAATTCTCTTGCTTTTTCTATGATCTAACAGATGTTCGCAATTTGATCTCTGATTCCTCTGTTTTTTCTAAATCCAGCTTGAACATCTGAAAGTTCTCGGTTCATGCACTGTGTGTCATATTACAAGGGAAACTACCAAGTTTACATTTAAGACTTGCTGAATAATCATATATTGATTTTAAACTGTATCAAGTATCTTATCAACATCTATAGAAATTATTATTTCACTTCTTTTCATATTGATGAATTGACTTTTATGTCAGATTTTCTAGGCTTAAACTACTACATTTCTGTTCCAGGTATCAATCTCATTTCTTCATGTTAACATTGTTAAGAGCTTATTTACAAATATCTTCTAAAAGTTAAAGCTTGTATAATGTTAATATACAATATGTTTAATTCCAGTGTATTTAATTTACATGCAGAGTACATCATGAGAAACACAGGGCTGGAAAAAGCACAAGCTGGAATCAAGACTGCTGGGAGAAGTATCAATAACCTCAGATATGCAGATGACACCACCCTTATGGCAGAAAGTGAAGAGGAACTAAAAAGCCTCTTGATGAAAGTGAAAGAGGAGAGTGAAAAACTTGTCTTAAAACTCAACATTCAGAAAACTAAGATCATGACATTTGGTCCCATCACTTCCTGGGAAATAGATGGGGAAACAGTGGAAACAGTGGCTGACTTTATTTTGGGGGGCTCCAAAATCACTGCAGATGGTGATTGCAGCCGTGAAATTAAAAGACGCTTACTCCTTGGAAGGAAAGCTATGACCAACCTAGATAGCATATTGAAAAGCAGAGACAGTACTTTGCCAACAAAGGTCCATCTACTCAAGGCTATGGCTTTTCCAATAGTCATGTATGGATGTGAGATTTGGACTGTGAAGAAAGCTGAGCACTGAAGAATTGATGCTTTTGAACCGTGGTGTTGCAGAAGACTATTGAGTATCCCTTGGACTGCAAGGAGATCCAACTAGTCCATTCTGAAGGAGATCAGCCCTGGGATTTCTTTGGAGGGAATGATGCTAAAGCTGAAACTCCAATAATTTGGCCACCTCATGCGAAGAGTTGACTCATTGGAAAAGACCCTGATGCTGGGAGGGATTAGGGGCAGGAGGAGAAGGGGACAACTGAGGATGAGATGGCTAGATGGCATCACTGACTCGATGGACGTGAGTCTGAGTGAACTCCGGGAGTTGGTGATGGACAGGGAGGCCTGGCGTGCTGCGATTCATGGGGTTGCAAAGAGTCGGACACGACTGAGTGACTGGACTGAACTGAACTGTCAAACATATTCATTCTTCTTAGTAATGAATTTGCTTAATTTTTTAAATCTCCTGTGAATCAAATTGAATATACATATACATTATTTTTTTCAGAGTAAGTCATATATTTCATAGCTTGTATTTACTGACTTGGACATAAAAATTTTGATCTCTTAAATATAGTAAAATACTATCATTTTGTATATTTATCAATAAACTAGTAAATGGTATCTAAATTAATTGACTTAGTTTCTTTTCTTTTTCTAAGATGGTGTCTTAATGCTATTTAATGTCTCTAATAAGAATGTCTTACAATCAGGAGACATTTCATTCATTGTACTCATATTATAATGAAGAAATCCTGGTAAATTGAATGTATAAGTGATATTTTTATGCTTGTTCAGTCTCTAAATTGTGTCTCTTTGCAACCATGTACAGGTTGCAGGCCCATCAGGTTCTTTTGTTCATGGGATTTCCTAAGCAAAAATACTGAAATGGATTTCCATTTCCTTCCCCAGTGGATCTTTTAGACCCAGGTATTCAACTTGCATCTCCTGGGTTGGCAGGTGGATTCTGTACCGCTTGAGCCACCTGGGAAATCTATATAACCACTGTGAAATCTAAAATATGACAAAAATCAATACCAACTTATCTACAAAACAAAAACAAACCACAGATATAGAGAACAGATTTGTGGTTGTCCAGGGGGCAAAGAGGTGGGAGATAAATAGATTGGGAGTTTGGGATTAGCAGGTACAAACGTATAAAATGGACAAAAAAGAAGGTCCTATTGTATAGCACAAAGAAATACACTCAATATCCTATAAGAAATAATAATGGAAAAGAATATGAAAAGAATATATATATGTGTGTATGTGACTGAATCACTTTGCTGTATGTACAGAAGAAATTAACACAACATTGAAAATCAACTGTACTTCAATTTTTAAAAGAGATAGAGGCGAAAAAATAATTATATAACTGTTTATGCATTTCTTTCAGTCCCTGTTCAGGGTTTACCTCTACTCAGTCAACATAAAAGATTATAAGATTTGTGTCTTAGAAAAATGTATTGGCTCCTTACCCTCAAACTCAATAACATTGTAACCATGGGCAAATTGCTTAACTTCTTTGTCCTTTATTTTTTTTCATCTTTAAAACAAGGTAACAATGTACTGCCTACCTTGTAGTGTTGTGAATAGATTTGGTACATAATCTTTGCCAAAGAAGGATGAAGCAAAAACCTGTGCTTTAAGCACTACATTGTACTTTATATAGACTTATTTTATATGTGTAAACTTAACTGTCCTTGAGTTAACTTTTATACCAAAATCCGCATTTATATTTATAAAAAGGTTTAAATAAAAAATTTAAAATCTAACCTGAAACATCAAGTATAAGATATATAGATGTATATTATACTTGTATTACTTCATATATTTTATCTACTACCTTATTATTATTTGAGATTGTTTGGTCAGTATCCCCTATGAATATTCATTTTTTTCTTTTTAAAGTCTCTGTTTGAAAAATAATAACTATCAAGCCCTTTCCTGTATCCTTTTCTCTGAATAAACATTTTATTTTTGTTCCAAGGCAGTGTTCATTACCACATCAATAAGCTTGTTTGGTTTACTTTCTATCTTAATATGACTAATGGACCACTGTTTATATATTTTCCTGTTGCTTTTACTAACTATTCTGCTTGCCAATTGTGCTCTGTTTGAAGTGTACATATCTTCCATCTGCTGTAACATTTTATATCCATGTCCCAGCTGTACTAATTCTATTAATTGCATACTATTTATTAAACTTTATTACCCAGAATTAATCTCAAGCATTAAAGAAATGAGAACTATTTATGAACAAAATTGCTCTATATTCAATATTTTGTTCTTAAGAGTTCAATTTTAAGATAAAATATTTGTGCTTTTAGTTTTCTTTGAATTGTGATTCTTAAATTAGTCTAATAAACTATTTGATCCATTAATCTTGCCAAGAAATATGCCTTTTTGTAAGAAAATTAAACTATTCTTTCAAACTTTTTGGTGACTAAAAACAGTGAATTGATAATTTCAAAGTGGTTTATATAGATTCTGGTGAAAGCATAGTCCAGAATTCATAGATAAGAACCTTAATTTACTATCTGCTTCTTAATACATCTAATAGTATTGAACATATAATTAAACCTGTCTCAATTTTACACCTAGTAAATTTTAAATTGTTCTTTTTAAAACCTTTCACATAGAGCCTCTTAAATAACACTAAATTTAAATAAACTAACATGCAAGAATTTTTTTACGCAATACCTAAAATTGCTTTTCCTTGTAGAATATGGAAGTTAGACTGTATGCCATTAGGTCCCTCTCTCTAATAGCATTTCTGGTTTCGGAATAAATTTTAAATTTTATAATAAGAATATGAATTTAAAAGATACATCTATCTTTTTGATACCTATGCACTAGCTATCTAGTCTCCCCAACAATATTGTTTTCCAGAGGCCCTTCTTTGTAATTTCTTCCAGGGTTAAGTGACCAGATCTCAGAGCATAATTAATATTGAGGGTAAATTTTGGACTGAAAGGGACAGAACTTATGATATTTTTGATCCAGTTGTAAAAAGTTATCTCTTCATCTTCCACAAACAATTGTTTTCTTAGAAGTTTGTATTTGAACCCAGACCTGGATTTGAATCCTTCTGTTCAGTTGCTAAGGCTTTTCTGACTCTTTGCAATCCCATGGACTTCAGGCTTTCCAAATCTTCACTGTCTCCTGGAGTTTTCTCAAACTTGTGTCCATCGAATCAGTGAAGCCATGCAACCATCTCATGCTCTGTTGCCCCTTCTCCTGCTGTATTCAATCATTTCCAGCATCAGTGTCTTTTCCAATGAATCAGCTTTTTGCATCAGGTGGCCAAAGTATTGGAACTTCAGCATCAGTTCTTCCAATGAATATTCAGGGTTGACTTCCTTTAGGATGGACTGGTTGGATCTCCTTGAAGTCCTAAGGGACTCTCAAAAGTCTTTTCCAATAACACAGTTCAAAGTCATGAACTCTTCATTCCTCAGCCTTCTTTATGGCCCAACTCTCATATCACCACATGACTACTGCAAAAAAACCATAGTTTTGACTAAATGGACCTTTGTTGGGAAAGTGTTGTCTCTGTTTTGTAACACACTGTCTAGGTTTCTCATAGCTTCCATCCAAGGAACAAGCATCTTTTAATTTTGTGCCTCCAATCACTGTCTACAGTGATTTTGGAGCCGAAGAAAATAAAATCTACCACTGTTTCTACTTTTCCCCCATCTCTTTGTCATGAAGTGATGAGACCAGATACCATGATCTTAGTTTTTTGAATGTTGAGTTTTAAGCTAGCTTTTTCACTCTCCTCTTTCACCATCATCAAGAGGCTCTTTAGTTCATCTTTGCTTTCTGCAATTAGACTGGTATCATACGCATATCTGCAGTTGCTGATATTGGCCCAGCAATCTTGATTCCAGCTTGTGATTCATACAGTATGGCATTTAGCATGATGTACACTGCATAGAAGTTAAATAAACAGGATGACAATATACAGCCTGATGTACTCCTTTCCCAATTTTCAATCAGTACGCTGTTTCATTTCTGACTCTGTAGCTTCTTGACCTGCATACAAGTTTCTCAGGAGACAGGTAAGGTGGTCAGGAATTTCTATGATTCACCTCCCAGAATACTGGAAATAAAAGCAAAAATAAACAAATGGGATCTAATTAAAATTAAAAGCTTCTGCACAACAAAGGAAACTATAAGGAAGGTGAAAAGACAGCCTTCTGAATGGGAGAAAATAATAGCAACTGACAAACAACTAATCTCAAAAATACACAAGAAACTTGTGCAGCTGAATTCCAGAAAAATAAATGACCCAATCAAAAAATGAGCCAAAGAACTAAATAGACATTTCTCCAAAGAAGACGTACAGATGGCTAACAAACACATGAAAAGATGCTCAACATCACTTATCAGAGAAATGCAAATCAAGACTACAATGAGGTACCATTTCACACCAGTCAGAATGGCTGCTATCCAAAAGTCTACAAGTAATAAATGCTGGAGAGGGTGTAGAGAAAAGGGAACCCTCTGACACTGTTGGTGGGAATGCAAATTAGTACAGTCACTATGGATAACAGTGTGGAGATTCCTTTAAAAATTGCAAATAGAACTGCCTTATGATCCAGCAATCCCACTGCTGGGCATACACATCGAGGAAACCAGAATTGAAAGAGACACGTGTACCCTAATGTNGCACAACAAAGGAAACTATAAGCAAGGTGAAAAGACAGCCTTCTGAATGGGAGAAAATAATAGTAACTGACAAACAACTAATCTCAAAAATATCATAGGATATTGTGTGTAGTGTTCTGTCCTCTGCAGCAGGGCCTTGCTGTTTATCTATTCTGTATGTAACAGTTTGCATCTGCTAATCCCAAGCTCCTAATTCACCCCTCCCCCAGCACCCCCCCACATACACTTCAGCAACCTCAAGTTTGTTCTCTATGTCTGTATACATTGATTTTTATTTGGTGTCATGCATTGACTTTGTAATTATAGACTCTACCACTTTTTAGGATTTTGGACTTTCAATCTTCTGTTTATCCTGCTACTTTGTGAACTTCTTTAGGAAAGATAAAACAGTCCCATGTTCTTAAAGTTCTTTCAACTTGGGTGCTGGCTTACATAGTTTTGAGCAGAATTTGAGGTTTCCTTATCCCCTTTTAGTAGTGAAGCAATTCAGAGATCAGAGATGGAATTTTGAAGACATTGTAGAAATTTGAGGGACTCATTTTGGTAGAAGTTAGAATTGTACATATTTTATTTTTATTTTTCATATGTTTTTTAATAACTAGATTAAAATCCATTTTAAAACATTCTATAAATATCTTTATAGAAGAACTTATCAAGTTTTGTGCACCATATTGTAGCATAAGATCTGAACCAGACCTATTAGCGGTAACATGTATCCTCAAACAAGTAAGAATTTTGGGCTAGTTGTATATCGTTTTGTTAAAAATTTTTTAGAGGACTGTGTAAACATTAACATAAAAAGCTTTATCCTGACAATAGGTAAGAATTAATAAGTAGCTTTAAAATTTTCACTGTTTTCCAGTTATATGTGAAATTTCATTTTGTAGCCCTGATATTTAGCTTAATAGCTATAGAGTAGATAGATAGCTTTCTTCTCTCACTCATTGTCATTTAAAAATCCTTATTAATGATCTAGGACTAGATCTATTCAAAGGCATGTTTGCTTTTTACCCTTTACAGTTTTTACAAAAATGCTGTCTGTCTTGAAATGAATTAGATGGTACATACTTTTCTTTCATTTGTACTGTACTTTTTATGTTGGACATCCGTTCAGTTGTCCTTTGACAATTCCTTAGGTTCATTAGGAGTAAGAAAGAATCTGGGAATCAGTTACAAAACAGCTTGCTGATAGTACAATCATTGTATAGTTTGTAGGGCATAAAGTGATAAGATTAACGGACTGACAAATGCTTGGAATGGTTTATGATAAAGAGCCATAAGGTAGTATGTGACAAAATTCTGAACGTTTTGGTTATTCCTAGACACAGTGACCCATTTCTACATGCTTTGAACCCTAGAACTACTTTAAAAATTTGTTCTAACATCTTTGGTTTGCTCATTAAGTGACCACAAAGACAAGCTTCTGAATCTCAAGAATTAGAAAGTAGAAAGATGAAGATATAATTTGAGTAGAAGATTATACCTTTTGTCAGTATTCTTATTCTTCAGGTTGTTCTCAATTTACCAGGATGAATTGATGTCAGTTATAGGTAGAATGCAAATTATGGTTTAAGGAATTTGTAATACATTTTTACTCTTGAACACAAGATTGTATTATTTAAAAGAGTTTAGTAAGATGGCTAGGTATAAGATAATACACAGAAGTTAATTATAGTGTGTTACCAACAATCAGAATTTAAGAAAAGATGCCATTTACAATAGCAACAAAAATACAGTTTCTGGGATAAACCTGACAAAGAATAAGACATTTATACTGAAAACTAACTTTATTATAGGACATTTTAAAAAAACCTAAATCACTTGCTCATTCAGGATGATTTGATGTTGCAAGTGGCATTTTTCCGTTTTGTAATCTACAAATTCAGTGCATTTCTGATCAAAATTCCAATGGGGATTTTTTGAGAACTTGACAAACTAATTTCTAAAATAGCACTGATCTGAAAAGAGCCACGACTTCCCTGGAAAAGAACATTTCCTCTTGGGAATTTCTTGGTGGGTCAGTTTTTAGAACTCTGCATCCGCTTTGGGGAGCATGGGTTCAGTCCCTGGTTGGGAAATTAAGATCTCACATGCCATGTGATATGGCCAAAAAAATAAACATTAAAAAAATTTGTTTTTAATTAAAAGCATTTTTTTAAAGTATTAAAAGAAGATTTTTTTCTTCTTGATGGCAAGACCTACTAAGCCATTTTTATAGGCTTATATAAAAATATATAAGATACAGTATACAAAGATTAAACAGAACAGAGTCTCAGAAACAGACCCATGTATGTGAAAACATATACAAGGAAAATGACAGAGATAGCATTACAGACCCTTAACATATACATCATACAAATCTTATGCTTTTAATTAATTATTTAATTGATTGATTAATTTTTATATCATGCAAATCTGTTCCAGATGGATTAAGGACTCAATGAGAAAGCCACATATAGAAGAAAATATAGACAGATATCTTTATGTTTGCATGGATAAAACTGTTTATAAAATTAAGAATTTCTGTTTATCAAGAGTGAATGAAGGGGCTTCCCTGGTGGTTCAGTGGTAAAGAATCTGCCTGCCAATGTAGGAAACTCAAGTTCAATCCCTTGTTCAGGAACATCCCACATGGCACAGAGCAACTAAGCCGGTGCCACAACTTTTGAGCCTGCTCTAGAGCCTAGAAATGCAACCACTGAGGCCACGAGCCACAGCTACTGAAGCCTGCACACCCTGGAGCCTGTGCTCTGCAACAAGACAAGCCGCTGCAGTGAAGTTTGAGCACTGCAGCTGCAGAGCAGCTCCCAGGAGCCACATCCGGAGAAAGCATACACGTGCAGCAGCAACGGCTTAGCACAGCTAAACGGAAAAAAAAAGTGCATGAAGGAACAAGTCACAAATCGGAAAGGATCTTACCATGTATGTAACTGACAAAGGATTAGTATGAAGACATATAAAGAATTCATAAGAATCAGTAAGAAAATGATCTCACCTTGCACTCAGGGCCCCTGGAATGCAGTGCTGCCAGGGGGCTGAAACAGTTTGGCAGAACTATAGGAATCTTTGTTTTGACCCAGTTGGCCTACTGAGGACAGTGTATCCAAATGGAATCTCCTCCCAGAAAGAAAAGGAACTGTTTGATTAAAAGTGTGTATACTGCAGCAGCACAAAAAAAACCACTGAAAACTTCTCAATGCCCAGAAACAGGCGACAAGTCAAAAGAGGTACCCAGGGCATCCACTCAGTGGACTAATATGGAACCTTCATATATTATAATTAACAAAGAGCATATGTATAATTAAACAGCACATCTAAAAATTACATTGATTCTGTATAAAAGTTATATATAGAAAAATTGTGAGAAAAGGGTTTTGGGGAAAAATTATGTAGTAAAAGGAATTTTAGTGGTATGCTGGGTTGGGAGGAGCTGGTAAGAGGTCTTGTTTTTTAAAATGTAATTACAATTTGTGAAATACAACAATGAGAAACAGGCAACTTAGTAGAAAAATAGACAGAAATCAAACAATCCAAAAGTAAAACTAACAAGTATTTCACAGAGGGGAAAACATGCATGGCTGTTCCCAACCTCATTATTAAGCAGGAAAATGCAAATTAAAATCTGCAGTGAGCCATCTTTTTATACCCAGCAATTGGGAGAAATTACAGCCTAGAGGACAATGTCTAGTATTTGGTGAATATGTGCACATGGGGTTATTTATATCCTGCTCTTAGAGTGCAAACTGTTTTAACCACCTTTGAAAATGATTCAACATTACCAAGTAAAGTTGAACATTACATGTAACCCCTAAGCCTACCGATATTTACCTTAGGGAAACCTTCATGTGCACACATACATACTCTTACATCTATATAAGAATGTTTACAGAAGTACTGTTGTTGAGAGCAAAACCCCAGAACATCCCAAGTGTCCCGTCAGTGGTACAAAGGACAAAGGCACTCTGGTATATTCATACACAGGCATTCTAGATTTCAGTGACCTTAATGAATTGTAGCCACATGCATCAGAGTCTCAAAACCAATCGACATTTGAGGGAGAGAGCAGTGGCAGGGGGAAGCAAGTCACAAAATAGTGTAGACGTGTGATTCCATTTTTATAAAGGTAGAATTGCAAAAGTGCATAATTTATGTTTTGGAAATACAAAGTGAANTCTAGATTTCAGTGACCTTAATGAATTGTAGCCACATGCATCAGAGTCTCAAAACCAATCGACATTTGAGGGAGAGAGCAGTGGCAGGGGGAAGCAAGTCACAAAATAGTGTAGACGTGTGATTCCATTTTTATAAAGGTAGAATTGCAAAAGTACATAATTTATGTTTTGGAAATACAAAGTGAAGGAGTGATAAACACAATTCTGAATAGCCTCTGAGGGAGGAAGAGAATAAAGTGGCAGAGGAAGCATGCAGTGGACTTCAAAGGATTGGTGATGTTTATTTAAATGGATGATAGTGGTTTGTTTTAATTATATAATATTAAATACACAAATAGTTACGCAGATACTCCTTCATAATAAATACATGCTATAAAGCAACTTGTCAGGAACATCTTTTGCCAATCTTTTCAAAAAATTTCCACCTGTTTTCTTTGTTTACAAAGTTAGATATTGTTCTTTTCTTACAGTTTTAATGATAATTTAAAAGAATTGGTCGGCTTGTTCCTCAAGAGGAGTTGTCACACTTTGCTTGCCTTACAGATTTCCCATCAGACATCGCAAACAAATCTCTCTCCGAGAGCTCTGCCGCAATGCTCTGGAAGGCCAAAGGCAGGAGAAGAAGAGCCTCCCACCCGACTGCCGAGTCCTCTAGTGAGCAAGGAGCTAGTGAGGCTGACATTGACAGTGACAGTGGCTACTGCAGCCCCAAACACAGCAACAACCAGCAGCCTGCTGCGGGGGGGTTGAGAAATCCCGATTCTGGCTCCATCAGTGTATGTGATGTTACTTTATCTGCTCATCTGTCATCTGTGTCACTGTTCTTTGTCTCTTTGCCTAAAGCTGAAGTATCTATTTTCATTAATAGTTCTTATAATATGATGATTAAAACTGTTTTGTATGTTTTACTATTAATATAAAAATACATATGGAGAAGTATTTTTTTCTAAGATTATAATAAGCATGCCTCACAGTAGATGGACTTGTGAAATGTTTTACAAGGTATATGGTGTTTACTCTTAAGCAGAAAATAATTGTCTTTTTTTGTTGTTTCTATTTTTAGCATGTGGACTCATCTCTATGTGCAGGTACTTATTTTCTGCATAGTGTTTTTGCTCTATTTTCTTCTCTGTCCGTGTCACAGTTTTGCTTTTAAGCATGAAGCTTGCTGATGCTGCAAAAAAAAAAAAAAAATTAGAAGTCTTCCAAAAAATACAAGTTAATTTGAAAGTATGGTTTTGTTGATGAAATTGGGAAAACGTCAGCTGGAGGTATTCTGCAAGTTGACACTTAACATTACCAAGAACTGGAATGCCACTTAAAGTTTATGGAAATTTTCCAGTGCTACATTTAGAATGACTGAGTTTCAACACATGTTGTTAGGGGGCACTTTAGGTTTTGGCATCTTTATAATTAAATTATATTTTAAAATCTCATTTATTATAGGTGGTGTAAATTGGTCTAATGTAACTTGCCAGGCAACTCAGAAAAAGCCTTGGATGGAAAAAAATCAGACATTTTCTAGAGGTGGAAGGCAGACTGAACAAAGAAATAATTCACAGGTAATTTGGATTAGGCTGGAGAAATAGGTGTGAGATGAATTATTATATTGTGGCTTTGAAGAGCAGTGTCCTTAATTTTTGGCTATGCATGTTGTGTTTAACATGGAAATCTGTAATTTTGAAGTAGTTTAATGAATAAAACTGTTATTTAAATAATGAAACAAAATGGTAACATGTTGAATAGATGGGATATATATTGTACCATTTTCTACTTTTCTCTATTTAAGAAATATATTTGGATATTTTATAACTTAAAAAAATACAGTCCTGCTTCATCTTCTGTGACTTTTTCCTATCTGTATAAAAAAACATAAAGCATATTAATGCCTTCAATATTGACTTTTTTTGACCTTCAGGACTGCAGCCTTGTCCATGTCTTTATATGACTATAAACACCACAAACCATGCTTGGTGCTTGTTGCAGTACCACAGTGATGGCCACCTTGTGCTATAATGTGGCCAGACTGGGTAGCTTCCTGGGTTTGGGGAACAAGATTTAGCTGAAGTAGAGCAGAGCAAGTTATATACAGCCACAGGCTTCCAATAACTATCTTCCTGCATTGGTTGTCTGTGAAATCAGGGAGGCGTTGGTTGGTCAGTATTTTTCCTTTTTTAGTTTTTAGATCGCATTCCTGGATTTCTTAAATCTTGTTAATGGGAATTAAAGTTACCATATGAGTAAATCTAGATGAACTGAAATAGAAGTAAGTTAATAATGGATTGAATAAACCAAATATTTGCCTGCACCTTTGCCTCCCTGAAATGAAGTTCCCTAGCATTAATTATGCCATCAGGAAAACAAGTAGAATAGTGCCCTCTTCCCTGCAGTTATTGCAGAAATGAGTCATTGTTGTTTGTGGCAGGCTTGTGAAGCAGTCTAGCTTTATTTGATCAAAAACAAAAGAGCTGAAACAAGAATTGTTTATATAAATTAGATAAACAAAATCTGTGGAATGTTTGGTCAAGTACTAAAATTTTATCTTGAAATTGTAACTGCTAGAGCCGCCAAGCTTGCAGTCTCAGCATTGGTACTTTTGGTATCAGTGGTCCACTAGAGAGTAAATAATACTGATACAGAAAAATATTTTATCTCTGCCTCAAAGCTAATGAGAATGGTGAAGAAACACAAAACAGAAAATTATGGAACTGCATAAACATTTGTTTATTTTGTATCTCTCCATTCCAAAAGAACTGGAGCCAGATGTTGAACAATGTACTTTCTGCTTCTGAGGCTTTGTTATACTTTTCCTAAGTGTGCAGTTGTTTGATTTTTTGATAGGCAAAATCTTTTTTCTTTTAAGTCAAAATATTTTCCCTTTGCAATTTCTGATTGTTTTAAGGCTTAAAAAGCCTTTTAGAAATGTAGTAAAAATTTATTTGTATTTTCTGCTACTTTTTTACAGTGTAATGTTTTCAAAACTTTTTTATCCAAGGTTTTCTTTTGAAGCGTGGTACAACATAATGATGTCAATTTTCACAGTAGTTAACCAGTTATCTTAATGTTTTAATATATTAATTTTTTTTCTGATTTACTCTTTTAGTCTCCTGCTAATCTCTTACGTTTTAGGTTCTGTTTCTGAGCTTTTTTCCCCATTTATTATTAGATTTGTACACCTGTACCATGTGGTTTTAACTACTGAACAATGACATGGTTTTTTAATACTTTTACCAGTGTCTTAACATTTGAAACAGCAGATTTTTTTTCTATACTCTGCTTTAGCCTTAATTGTAAATGATAGAGTCTAAAATTTTAAGTTTTATTTTTTGAATAAAATAAAAATGGTTTTATTTTGTGAATAGGTTGAAAAAAATATATGAAAAAGGCTATACAACAGACAGTCTCATTTGCATCTTGTCTCCACATGTGTTCTCCTCTTACCTGTACCTGTGTATTTGCCTCGAGTCTCTTGATGTCATTATAAGTAAATATATAAGTGTGTATCTCATGTTTTATTCATTCTGTTCTGCACTCTGTTCACATCTCTTAACAAAATAGATAGATATTTTGTTACAGATATTGCTTTATTTACTTAGAGGGTTTCTGCACTTTTTTTTTTTTAAGCAACTCCTAATGTTGTTGGGGGTTCCTTTGTAGCTCAGCTGGGAAAGAATCTGCCTGCAATGCAGGCGACCCGGGGGGTTCAGTTCTTGGGTCGGGAAGATCCCCTGGAGAAGGAAATGGCAACCCACTCCAGTATTCTTGCCTGGAAAATCTCATGGACAGAGGAGCCTGGCCGGCTACAGTCCATGGGATCACAGAATCGGACACGACTTAGCGACTAAACCACCACCATCACCTAATGTTGATGCATCCTTGTTATTTTCTGGAGTCCTGTTGATGGACACTTAAACTGTTTATAAACTGTTGCTGTTGTTGACATGCTACAGTGTTATTTTGAAATCTGTGTGTAGAGCAGTAGAATATATTCCTGGATAAGTATTGCTGAGTGAAAAGGTGAAGTCACCTCTGTTATTTGGTAAATATCACCAGATTGTGCCATTTTGCATTCTTCACAGTAATGTGGAGAGAGTGCTTATTTCCATAGAGCCTCAGAAACCATGTGTTTTCAAGATTTTAGATTTGTGCCAGTTAGGAGAAAGAGTGTATTCACGTATTTGAGCATCTTTCCATATATTTAAGGACCATTTGTACTTTGCTGTGAACTTATGTTCTTTGCCCATTTATTGTGTTTTGACCTTTTTCTCTGTTTTTGTACATTTTAAAATCATTTTGATCAAGCTCTTACCAAATTTAAAGAAATTTTAAGAGCCTTTAGTCTGTTATATGAGTTGCAAATATTTTACTAGATTTTCATTTTAATTTTTGACTTTGCTTAATAATTGCCATGCACAAGTTTGTTTTAAATACTGTTAAGAAGTTGATTTTTTATAAAGAAATTTGTCTGATTTCCTTCATGTGTTTATGCTCTTGTGTTTTTTACATTTAAATCTTTATTCCATTTAGAGTTTGTCTTAGTGGATGTTGTGAGAAATGGGTCCTATTTTGTGTTTTTCATGTGGTTACCCAAATCTTCCACCACTGTGAATTGACAGGTCCAATCCATTACTTCATCTATTTGAGATAGCCACCTTTATCACCTATTAAATTTCCATATATTTTAAAATCTTGTTTCTGGATTTTCTGTCTTGTTGTTTGGTTGTTAATCTATCAACTTTAGGAGAATGGACATCCTTTATGATGTGGCATCTCTCTCGGAAAAAAATACATCATTCTCTTTTTGAGTTACCTTTTTGTGTTCTTTAGAAGTATTGTATTCTGAAAACAAACTTGTACATATTCCTCATATGTTAATTCTTAGTGTTTTTCTTTTTGTTACATAAATGGAGTATGAAAACTTAAACCTTTATATATTGATTTTATGCTAGTTATTTAAGAATCTTGTATTTGTTGTTTCTGCTTTGTTCTGTTCTGTGTGCCCAACCTCTGTTAACAAAACTCTTTAGAAGAACTTAAAAAAACAAAGGTTCATTTTAGGAGGTAATTGAAATACTTGCATTTGATCCCCATGAACTTTGTTGGAACCATTAGTTGGGGATTTTAATTTAATCCTCAAACTTTGTCTCCAAGAATTAAGTTGCATTTATTTTTTAAAAGAATTGTTTTTGTGTTTATAACAACATTATATACTAACTGTGGTTTACAGGAAGGCTAACATTTTGATGTAATGCTGTTTGGAAGGTAGATTTACATTTACTTTTTTGTGATAGTGACTGTACAAAGGAATGAAGATTTCTACTCAGGAATTATTCTCTTGCTTCCTGTTCATCCCTATGTTGGGACTTGATTGTTAGTACTCATTTCAGTGTGAATGATTTATGTGAATTAAGTCGTTTCTTTGGTACCTGGACATTGTAAATTGCGTTTGTTTTGCCATCCTTGTGTGAGCTTCTTTTCATGAACCAATTTAAAAAATACTATATTATGAAAATTTTTAAACAGACATTAAAGTTGAAATAATTTTATAGAGAACATTCATTGCTGGATACTACCAAAGATTTTTCTGAAATTGGCTTCATCACGTGTATATATCTATCCATCTCTCTATCCATGTTCATGAATCTGTTTTAAGATGAAGTGAATATTTAAAACCAAGAATCTGCTGGGTCCCTGGAAAATTAATCTCATTTCTTAACAGGTGCTTATAGGTTATAGGAAGTAGCCCCATTTTCACAATAGATCCTCTAAGGAAGAATTACATTTACTGTATTACTGTGCTCTAGCTTATATAGTTCTGCCATACAACCTACTTCCCAAAAGAGTGTAAAAATTCTGTTTCTTATCGGCAAGTCTTTTTAGACCAGTTGATTAGCATGAGAATTGCCAGGTGCTTCCAGGGCTTTGTGTGCATATTTTTTATTTCATGTCCAAAGCCTATATACCAGCACCTGCAGTCCAGGCCCACTTCAAGTTCTGTTTATTATTAGGATTCTTGAGTAACTGGTAAAGAAGATTGTACTTTTCACATCTTCTCTAAAGTGTCCTGTTAAGAAGGGCATTTAATTAAGTTGCATTGGGTACTTAAGAGAGGGAACTTAATTGTCTTAAGATAATGCTTTTTCTTACTCTTAAGTTCTTTGTATGACAGTTGAACAGTTTGCAGATGTATTAATAGGATAATAATTTATGACTGAAATTTTTATTCTCTTAAATCTGTTTTCTTATAAACAAGATATAAAATTTTTAATATTTCTTATGATTAAAAAATATGAAAGCTGCAGATATTAAAAGATTTAAAATAGTTTTTTATAAAAAGGTAATGCCTAGTTTTTCTCAATGGTAACATCATTCAAAACTATAGTGCAATGTCACAACCCCAATATTGACATCAATGTAGTCAGGATTCAAAACAGATCCATTACTACAAGGATCCCTTATGTCACTCTTTTATAGCCAGACTCCCTTCCTTTCCTCACCAGCTTCTCCTTAAACTCTAGAATCCACTAATGTGAATCTACTAATCTGTTTGCCCGTTTTATGATTGTGTCATTTCACGAATGTTGTGTACATAAACTGATATAGTCTTTTTAGGATTGACTTTTTTCACTCGTGTGGTTTTCTGGAGATTCCTACAGATTGTTAGTTATATCAGTAGTTTGTTTTTATGATCGCCTACTGTTTTATAGGGTGAATATACCACAATGAGTTTATACTCTCAATGAAGGACATCTGGGGTGTTTCTTGTTTTTGGTATTACACCTAAAGCCAACATAAGTGTTCATGCATGGAGGCGAGTAACATGCACTAATTATCACATTTTCATTATATTTACCTCATTTGTCAAAGTTTTAACCTTTTATAATAAATTATGCACTGTATGAAAATTCATTGAGTTGTATACTTTTGGGTACATTTCTGTATGTTATACTTCAGTAAAACATTTTACTTAAAAATAATACATTTTTCCCCTCCTTTGGGGTTTATTTAGGTTGGATTCAGATGCCGAGGACATAGTACTTCCTCAGAAAGAAGACAGAATTTGCAAAAGAGACAAGATAATAAGCAGTTAAACCCCAGTCAGTCTCACAGAGGCGACCCAAATTCTGAGTCATTATATTTTGAGGTACTTATTTCAAACTATAAATTGTTATAGCAAATGTTCCCATTAAGAAATTAATTTTTATTATATTATGATAAGTACTTTTTTATGTCTTAATCCATCACTGCTGTTAGATTGTAAGTTACCTAGAAGTATAGACTCATGTTTTTTTTCTTGGTTATGTATAGTTAGCCTAAACATTACCTTTATTAATGTTTAATTTTAAATTTTTGTCATGACTATTCATCATTTTGAAGTAACATGCAGAGATAGAACTTAATTTTATATGAATTTCACCTAATATGAATCTTCTCCCCATTTTTAATTATCAGTGTTTAGTCTATTTTGTTAAGGCTTTCAAATTTGAAAATAGTTAAATCTGGTTAATTTGTGCCGCTAGTCAGGGGAGTCTTGAGAAGGAAGATAAAGGCTGTTCTACTTTCTCTAATAGGCAGACAGTTTATATCCTAATGGCAGTGTTTTTATTACTTACTCATCTAGCTGGCATTCATTGGAGGCCTGTTATGTACATAGTAAGGTGCTCTGCATGATACATTAAAGTGAATAAACACACTACCCTTAGGGAGTTTACTGTGTAAAGAGGAGTGTAGCTATGTACACACCTGGTGATTCTTAGGTGTGATTAGAGTTGAAAGGAGTAGTAAGTTTTGGGTTTGAGGCAGGATAGGGTTAGCATTTGGAATAGGTTTTAAAGAATGAGTAGAGTTTGTATCAAGATGGTGAACAACATCCCAGGTAATTTATTTGAATAATTCATTTTTGTTAACATAGTTTCTATAAAATGGCTTAATGGTTGCATTTTAAATATACTGGAAGCCAGAGGCTAAAGATGAATAATATGTTACATAAGCTTGATAATTGCCCTAAAGGACTTGAGAGTGCATCTGAAGTATTGTATCAAGAATGGTACCTGTGGCAGACTTTTTATTTACCCTTAATCATGATTCATTCCATAGTTATATTTAAAGAGATAATTTTGAGTGTAAAGGAGGATATTGGTTAAGAAATTACTCTGAATAGGGAATTTATTTTTATTTTTTAACTTTTAATCTTATTGCTAGGTATATGTAGCAGTGGGACAAGAATTATATTAATGAAATTCATATTAAGCCATTTCTTTAAAATCCAAATTATGTGAAATTAATTTCTTTTTATTTACCTTGGGTAGAATTATTAATAAAAATGGAGTTGCAGATACAGAAATCCAAAGGATGGCTATGTGGATATGTCCTCATCCTTGAATAATAAATTAGCTTTGTGTTAGCCTGTGAGAAATGAGACTTTCTTTTTAAGACTGACTTAAAATAGTTCATACTAAGTTAATTACTTCCCCATTTCTCATTACTCTCAAGCATTATAAAAGGTTGTTCTTAAGAATTTATTGCTTTGGACTATGATTTTACTTAAAATGTGGAACTATTTCAGGATGAAGATGGATTTCGAGAACTAAGTGAGAATGGAAATGCTAAAGATGAGAATATCCAACAGAAACTTTCTTCAAAAGTAGTAAGTGCCTTTTAAAAATGATAGGTAAAATGTATGAGTGTCTTTTGTGACATGATTGTGTTGGAAGGAAATACTACAGGGAAGTATAAAGACTTCCCAGATGGTATTGAAGAAACACCGTATTTAGTGCTGTTTTAGTATTTTCAGCGTAGCCAGAACAGACACTGTCTTTTGAAATCCATAGTTCCATATCAGAGAAGTTAATACCATTTATTAAATGACATCATGCAACTGCAGTCCATGCTAAAATTTCCCCAGTTGTTGTGAAACTTTACTTTGGAGTGCTTTTGTTTTTAGTACAGAATCCAGACGGTTCTATCACCTACCGCAGTATGCTGTTTTGTCGCTATCATTTTCCACTCTCCCAGTCTAGAATGGTCCTACCACTTCACTCTGTTCTTTATGATATTGAATCTTTTGAACAGTCTAGCCCAGTTATACTGTAGGACTTCTCACATTCTAGATTGTCTTTCCTTATGATTAGATTTTTATGGAATCACTAAAAAATGTTTTCCTCTGGTTATCATAGTTGGATGATTTACCAGAAAACTCACCAATCAATATAGTTCAGACTCCAATTCCCATTACAACCTCAGTTCCTAAACGTGCAAAAAGTCAAAAGAAGAAAGCTTTAGCAGCAGCCCTTGCCACCGCTCAAGAATATTCAGAAATAAGTATGGAGCAAAAAAAACTACAGGTATGTATTTGTTTTTATGAATAAATATGGTAGTTTATTGGTAGGTTTGGGGGAGAGGGTGGACGGAAGAGTGACAAATACAGTTATCTTAAGTTGCCACTTTTTTTCACCTTATCGCATCGCTTGTAGGATCTTAGTTCCCTGACCAGGAATTGAACCCACACCCTCCACGTGAAAGCGGAGACCACTGGACTTAACCTTAAGTTGGCACATTTTCGTACTATAACAAAAATGTTTTCATATTTATCTTGCAGGAAGCTTTATCAAAGGCAGCTGGAAAAAAGAATAAAACACCTGTGCAGCTAGATTTGGGGGATATGTTAGCAGCTCTGGAAAAGCAACAGCAAGCCATGAAAGCACGGCAAATTACTAACACCAGACCTCTGTCATATACAGGTAATATCATTCATCTGCGCAATATGTTATTTGACTTTGGTAATATATTTTGGATATTGTTAATCTAAATTACATATACCTAAAAAAAATCCAGAGTCTAATTACTCAGCAGCTTCTCTGCTGCCACACTATTACCTACCTTTCATTCACCCTAACCCCCAGTCTATCTTTAAAGGTGTGATCTTCAAATATAAGTTCAAAACTCTCCAGTAACTCATCTCCAGTAACTTGTTGGAGTGAAGCCGGAGGTCTAAGTCATATCTCAGCTGACCCTGTTACCTTTTGGCCCTCCTCACACCCTTCTCCCTTGGCACACACTGCTTCAGCCACTTAGCCCCTTGCTGTTCGACAGACACTTCTAATGTGCTTCTAGCACAGTTCTTTAGGCCTGCTCTTTCCTTTACCTGGAGCTCTCTTCCCTCGGGCATCAGTATAGTGTGTTCCCTCAGGCCCTCTGGATCTCTGTTCAGATTTGTCAGTTAGTACATATCATTAACCAGCTTTGAAGGTAGCAGTAAGGACCACAAGTAATTTGGCTCTGTAACTGTTAAGTTATCCAGTTTAAAACCAAATGGGAAGCCTAGGAGTTCTGATCAAATCTTGTGTGTATGTGAGAGAGAGAAAGAGAGTGGGAAGGAGGGAGAAAATGATCTTGCTTTCTCCTGAAACAGTTTTTTTTTTAAACAAACCTCATCAGAGTTAGGCTCAGCAGCTTTGAAGTGCTCCCTCATTTGTTTTCATAGTCTTTGTTTTAGAGGATGAGGAATAAGATAAAGGAAAGGGACAGGCTCCAATAAAAAGCACTGATGTTGAGAGGCAGAATTGAATTCTCTGTTTCTTTTGTTCCTATGTAAAGGATCTACTGTTTTTAAACAGAAAGATAAGTAACAGTTTATAGCTTTAGTCGTGTGTGCAAAATGTTTACACCTAGAGTTAATTACCCATCCAGTATGAACCTTGACTTAGAGTAACTGTTAGTAAAAATGGTATTGAGTACATCCTAGGCTTTAGAGTTACATGCTGTTTAGAAGAGGAGAGTGGTAGTAACATCTTACTAAGAGTAGAGGAGCCTGGGAAACAGAACTGAGAGTTTGCAGTGTTTGGGGTCAGTGTGGTCGAGGGCTGCATGCGGGGCTTTGGATTTGATCCTGGATCCTGTTCTTACATGTATTTCCTTGGCAAGTTATTCAGTCTTCCTGTGCTTCAATTTCCTCATATGAAAATAGAGATAATACAGTACCTGCTTCAGGATTGTTTTGAGGGAGTAATTGGGATGATACATGTAAAGTGCTCAGTAACATGTAACTAATTATTTAGGGGAAAAGACTATTAGTCTGTGATACTTCAAGTGGCTTATTATATTACAACTTTGATTCATTTAACACATGTCAATATATACAAATGTAATTATCTACATGCAAAGCTTGGTGTCGGGAACTGTGGAATGACAGAATATGAGTAAGATATGTTTGTGGTCAAGAAGATTTATAGTGTAGTCAGAAAGACATAAACACATAACTCATAAAAAACAGTGCTACAGGAAAGGTGCCAGCAAAGTTTAATGAACTTATCGAAGAATGGTTTATGTCAACAGGACCATATGGGGAGGATGTTATAAATGACTTCAGATGTGATTTGAACTGGACTTTGAAGGGAGAGTAAAGTTCTTGAGAGATAGGAATGAGATTAACCTCTAACCTGTCACCATGTTTAAATTGGTCAGGGTTGATTACAAAGAAATCAGCTTTCTTGGGAAGTCGAAAAGAAGGATGGGACTATGGCAGAGATGTAAAGGATTTTAAGAACGTTAATAGGATTTCTTAATTGATGGAATGTGGCAACAAGTCAAAGATTACTCCAGACCCTGACTTAGAGCATTGTGTTGGTGGTAAGGGATATGATGATTCCAAATAGACCAAGGATCATGGAAGAAGAATTTTCTTGGGAAGAACAGACTCTGGCCCTGTTGGATTTGAAATGTTAGTTAGGGAGATCTTGGTGGTTCCTATTTAACATAGGTATATGCAGTTCAGGTTAGAAGTCAGTGAATTTCAAATAGGGATGATTGTTGTTATTGGAAATATGTAAGATTGTCAGAGGAGAGAAAAATTAGGATAAAAGATGTAGGACGCTCAGACTTAAAACACAGAAGAAAAAAGAACCAGAAAAACAGGTTGAGAAAAAGTAAGAAAAATAGAATGGAATGTAACAGAAGATGAGAATAGAATTTTCAGAAAGAGGAAGGATATGGTCTTTGGTAACAAATGCTAAAAAGAAAAAAACTATAGAGCGAAGACTCAGATTTGGTGATTGTAAAATTATATGTGAGCTTGGGAATAGCAGTTTCAAGAAAGTGGGTAAGATTATAATGATTTGAAAAGTAATGGGAAAGCCGACTATTTGGAAGTTACAGAAAGAGAGAGGGAGTGGTGGTGCCTTAGAAGCCAGTCAGGGGAGAGGTTTTGTTGGTTTGCCTGCCTTTTTTCATCCTTTCATGTAGAGGAGATTTTGACTTCTTTTGGGGAGTTAGGGAAGAACTTGAAAGATTAAAGGGGAAAGGGATAGAGCAAAATCCTTGAGGAAATAATCCTGAGATGGGATTACTAGCTGAGGTGGTTGCTGAGCCTTGGGTGGGAGTAAGGATGCCTGCCGCCTCTTCTCAGGTGGCTTAAAAGTTTATATTGGAAAGCATCTGCTCAGGGAAGTAACAGGAAAGCTTTTTTGCTAGAGTGAGAAGATTGAGATGATTAATAGAGGCAAGGTTTACTGAAGGATGGGTGGTATGCACTGGAGAATGAGGATAACAATCAATCAGGCATAAACAAATTGCTTGAATAGTACTGAAGAATACAGCTGAGAGGGAAAATCATCATTTTGTACCGACAGGCTGAAATGAGGAGTGACAGAGTACTTACCTTATATAAGGGTCATCCTTAGGTTCATTAGCAATAAGAAGAGGTACAGAGTTTTGAAATTTCAGAGCTAGAATGGTTCTTTGGAGCTGTATCTGCGGGACATTGCACGGCCATATACTGCTTCTGCTATTATGATGTCAGTTTTCCACAAGAAGAGAATGTTCTTGTTCTTAGACATTTATCATTAGAAATTTTGAAAGTATATAGTGTTGGCCATAAGAGTAAAACTAACGTTCTTGTTTGCTTTTAGTGGTCACCGCAGCTTCTTTTCACACTAAAGACTCTACTAACAGAAAACCTTTAACCAAAAGTCAGCCCTGTTTGACATCCTTTAATTCTTTGGACATTACTTCCTCTAAAGCAAAAAAAGGAAAAGAAAAGGAAATTGCAAAACTAAAACGGCCCACAGCACTTAAAAAGGTAAATCAAAACCTGGGGATGTTTATTTTACAGTATAAATAAGGGTTTAAATCTGTTTTGCAAATGTAGTTGTGGCATTTTAGCCAACAAATTATTGTGGAAAGTTTGTTAAGCATGCATCTTCATGATGACTAGTTAGTTAATTTGAGGTTAGGGTCTCAGCATCTTGACTATTTTTCTGTGTTGACCAAGGCCCTGGAGAATGAGTTCTGTCTGTAAGGTTCAAACAAAAAAAATTAAACATTTAGGTATCCAAAAACTTTGGACCCTAGGAAGCAGAAGCCTGAGATTCTAGTACCAACTTAGTACTTAGTGTTTTGTTTTAGCAAACCTTTCTTACCTTCATCTACTTCGTCTTTAAGTTGGGGATAATATCTGCTCTCTTTAACTCAGTTTTGTTATTAGGAGGAGCAGGATGAGATAATATATAACCGAGTAAATCTAATGTAACTCTGTGGTCTGGTTTCCACACTTTTTATTTTACCCATTTTGGGGAAAGCCCTAGTTTGTCAACTCGGATTTAAGGAATGAAGCAGATCTGGCTTAATAGCTGTAGTATTATATTGCCTCCCTTTATTTTGGATATAGTACTTTCTTCAGCTTCACTGCCTAAAATTGCACTTACCTTTTTGGCAGTTTCCACATAGCGAGACAAAATCCTCATGTCCATTTTTTAAGTGTATAATAGTGAAGATTTTAATCATTCCGTACATACTTACAGAGTAATTTAAGACTGGTAATGACTTTTTAGGTTATTTTGAAAGAAAGAGAGGAAAAGAAGGGCCGTTTAACTGTGGACCACCATCTTTTGGGATCTGAGGAACCAGTGGAAATGCACTTAGATTTTATTGATGATTTGCCACAAGAGATTGTTTCCCAGGAAGGTAAGATCACTCCTTTTCCCTTTCTTCTCATAAAATGGTCCAGAGTTTTCTAATTGGTAGGTAACAGCACATCACTAGTTACTCTCCTAAATATGCTCCATGTTTTATCTGAGTTTTTTTTATGTTTGAAAGTTTATTTGGAAGATGCTTCTGTAAGGAGATATTTAGGAGGGGCAGGTGTTAATAGTAGGTCTGTGGCAGTTTTGAAGCTTAAGTCCTGAATTTATTGTGTACTCTCATAATTATCATCTCATTAATGTCCCCTCTAACTCACAGTTCCTTTTATTTTGTCTTCTTTTATATCCGAACACAGTTGGCTATCTTTTCTTTGCAGGACTGCAGTTGACCCTTGAACAATGCAGGTTTGAACCGCACAGGTCCACTTGTACACAGATATTTTTCAGTTAATTTTGTTGAATTAACATATACGCCACAAAGAGTAGAGAATTGTAAAGCTTGTTGCAGTGCAGAGTCCAGTTGGTTGATAGGATTCAATCCCATACAGTGGGTAGCCAGCACATGACTCCAAATGGGACCTCAGGAAAACTGCAGATACCTTCAAAAATTTATACTACTGTGAAAGAAAGATTTTGAGAGAGACCTGACTAGGTCCCTTTTTTGTACTGCTATTTATTCTTCAAATTTCAGCAAAATATTTAAATCCGTTTTACACATAGATGTAGTAGCAATGTTCCGTTGGGTTTAGAAAAATAAATTTACTTCTAAGAATTGTTCCAATATATTTGGTTAGGGTTCCTCTTTACTCTCAATTAAACATCTTTCCCTTTGTATTTAGGTGTTATCTAATTATCCATTCATTCAACAAGTGTTTTTAAATACTTACTGTGTGTACTTTAATAACTGGAGTAGGGGTGGGAAGCTCAGGAAATGTAATAAAGCTATGTAGTGGGCTGTCCCTGTTACAATAAACTTACAATCTAGCAGAGAGATAAGGTATACATGTAATTTTGCAAATTAATGGACTGGACAAATACTAACTCATTTCCTGAGTTCATCTGTTTGAGAAGGAAGCAGTAACTAAAGGAAGCAATTGAGTCAAAAGATGACAAACGTGGCTACCTGAGCACAGGAGCAAAGACCAGGTGTAGGAGAAACTTGGGTGGTGCTTGGAGAGTCAGGAGTGGTGTGGAGGGAATGAGAGAGGTAGAATCATCATTGCTAGCAGCAATGGGAATTTTAAGGCAGTTTAAAAAAATTATTTCTAAGGAAGAGGTGGAAAAATAGAAATATAAGAGGCAGGTAATTTGATCCGGAAAGAGGTGCAGGAGCAAATACGTCTTTTTGTTCTTCAATTTAGATCCTCTAAGGGTACGTGTTTTAGGTTACTTTGCCTTCTCTCATCTTTTCTGTGAAGACTTATAGGCTGGCTGTACTTGATTTTTTTCAGAGTATGTTTTAAGACCTAATAGGAAGATTTGATATTTATAGTATATGAGAAATGTTTGTCATAAGAACAATGCCCAACTTGGTAGCTTCTGGAGAATCTGAAAGTGGCACAAAAGATACTGCCATTCTAAGTTGCTTTGATTGGTGTAGGGCATTTCAGCACTGGAAATTCCTAAATTCTTTCTCCTCACCCCACTTCTCCACAGATACTGGACTGAGCATGCCCAGTGATACATCCCTGTCACCAGCAAGTCAGAACTCTCCATATTGTATGACACCTGTGTCCCAAGGCTCTCCAGCTAGTTCTGGGATAGGCAGTCCAATGGCATCTTCAACAATAACCAAAATCCACAGCAAAAGATTTAGAGAGTAAGTTTTAGTCTCTATTGAGGTTGAATAGTTTAAATATCTTGACTGTAGTCCTAAATTTAATATTGTTATTGTTTCTTGGTGGGTTGAGCCAACAATACCAGAGATCTTTCTTTCAGATTTAGTTTAACAGCTGCTTTTATTATATGGAAAACATTTTCTCTGTGTTCATGTAAAAGTGATTTGACAATAAATATTCCTTTTATAGCAACTAGTGTTCATCCCTAGGAAATTTGGCCTCTTAGAGCTTATCTATAAAATGCCATACTATGACATTTTCCCTCTCCAGGGCTTTTGCTTTTTGGTTTATATTTTCCTTTAAAAAAGCTCTCTAATCAATGACAATTCTAAGATCCTACTATATGAAGTGAATTTATTACCTAAAGCTGTTTGTTTTTAAGTATTTCTAAGTTTTAAAATGCCCATCTGTGAATAATCTTGAACTGACAGTCATTGCTCTGAAGAATTTGGGAGTATTAACATTTGTGTGATTGAATTAATTTTACCTTTATTCTTTCTTGCTTACAAAAGAATCCCAGGTTAAGAGTAATGTGAATTCAAGCCACAATGGTTTGTTCTGTTCCTTTTTTTTAATGTTACTGTTTTGAGCAAATAACACCTAGATTTGAAAAGTTAATTAGTTAAGTGTCAAATAACAGATAAATACTTAGAGAATAAAATTTTGCTCATGTATGAAATAAACAGCTTGAAAGAAAAGCAGAATAAAGAAAGTTGCATTTTTGGCATTTTATTCTTTAATTGCATTCCTTAATTTTGTGTACTTTATTAATCTTGTATATAATCTGTCCGGTTGTATCTTCTGTTCTGAAGTAATGTCATACTCGTATGTATTTAAACGTTTTTCACATAAACATTAGAAAAACCTCCAACATTATTTTTTTCACTAGAGAAAGGCAAGCCTGGATTTTCTCACCGTATAATGTTATTTACAAGTGGCAATTTGCTGGCCTGGCATTCTTAGATTAGAAATTACCTCAGTTCTCTTTGTTAAATACCTGCTTATGATAGAGATTATGAATGAGAACTAGCAAAGTAGAATATATAAGTAGTTTACTTTCATGGGATCACAAAGAGTTGGACACGACTGAACTACTGAACTGAACTGAACTTACTTTAACTTAAATGACTTCCTTACCCTTGAAATTAAGTACTGTAGTGGCTTCACACTTCACTTCCTATTTTCTGAGCTGTTCAGTTCAGTTCAGTCGCTCAGTTGTGTCCGACTCTTTTGCGACCCCATGAATCGCAGCACGCCAGGCCTCCCTGTTCATCACCAACTCCCAGAGTTCACTCAGACTCACGTCCATCGAGTCAGTGATGCCATCCAGCCAGCTCATCCTCTGTCGTCCCCTTTTCCTCCTGCCCGCAATCCCTCCCAGCATCAGAGTCTTTTCCAGTGAGTCAGCTCTTCGCATGAGGTGGCCAAAGTACTGGAGTTTCAGCTTCAGCATCATTCCTTCCAAGGAACACTCAGGGCTGATCTCCTTTAGAATGGACTGGTTGGATCTGAGCTGTGGCCATATGTTATCTCACGAAGAGCCCCATTCAGTTGCTTTGCCCAGTATAAGAGCATGTGACTTTTACCTCGAAGATCTCTTTGGTTTTGACTTCAATTTAATTACTGAATTCATCTTCTCTAGTCATAGAGTTTCAGGGTTAGAGGGACCATTGAAGCTGTAATCCCTATTTTTATGGTTCAGGAAGCATGTGATATATCCATGCATGGATGATGAACTGTTGGTATTAGGCATTTGGTTAGCTTTTATGAAATCAATCTGTTTCTTATTAGAGGCATCCTTAGTATTCATTGGAGTAAAATGACTTTATGCATTATCTCCTTACCAAAAAATACCTGTTTTTATCTAATAGAAGGCTAATATTTGATTCATACCCTTAGGAATTTATTTAGTACTATCTAAACACCGATAGTACTTCCCCGAGGTCTGTCCTTTACATAAAAGCCAATCTGTTCTAACTCAGAACTCTTTTATTTTTCTCATTGATTGAAGTATTTGGGAGATTAAGACTTGGTTTTTTTAAAAAACCAAGTTGCTGGGTGTATTTTTTGCCTAAATGATTTTATAATTACCTATTTTTGATTTCCTTTACAGGTATTGTAATCAGGTTCTTTGTAAAGAGATTGATGAATGTGTGACTCTTCTTCTTCAAGAGCTTGTCAGCTTCCAGGAACGCATCTATCAAAAGGATCCTGTGAGAGCAAAAGCAAGGAGACGGCTGGTTATGGGTCTTAGAGAAGTTACGAAACATATGAAGTTAAATAAGATCAAGTGTGTTATAATTTCTCCAAATTGTGAAAAGATCCAATCCAAGGGTATGAGCGTTTTACTTTTGAAGTCACTGTGGAATATGTAGTGACTTTTAAAAATGGAAGCTGTTTTTCTTCTTTAGGAGAGTTTAGGTATAAAACATAATATTGAACATGAGGAAAGAAAATGAAGTATTTCACTTATTTCATTTTAATAAAACTGAGAACAGATTGTAAAGAAAATCCCCATTTATGAACCCTGGTGAAGGATTTAGGTTGAGCCAAGTGTCCCCTTTGTTGTAAAAATTTTTTCAGTAGAATTTATTTACAGAGGTAAAGAAATGCACTTTTACAAGTTTACTACTTTGAAAATTTTTACATTACCCTTGATAGCTCTTTTCTCTTAAAAAGAATTAGGAAAAAGATAAAAGTGTCTGCTTCTGTTTATGGTGTAGATTTGTCTCAGAAATCAGCAGTAACAGAGGTCTTTGGGTGAGCCGGCTTTGTACCATGTCATGCACCCTTTTGTCCTTTTCTTGTGGAAGAGCCGCTTCCACGAAAATGATGATTGGAGTAGACAGATGCATCAGTAGCAGTAACAGGCATATTCTGCACAGGGGAGACATACTAGTAAAAACAGTCATTTATAATCAGTCTTCCTGCATGTGATGGGCTGCTTACATGAGCTGAGAGATTGGATAAAAGGCATCAGCTACTATTAACAATTTTAATTAATTAAAAAAATGAAAAGTATTTGTTTTATTGAAATTTGATTCCTGTTGTGCTAATCCCTGTGGAGAAACAAAAATACTGGCATTATAGGAATATGGTATTTAACTGGGGAGAAAGAAAATATGTACCTATAACCATAGATAGGAAATGTGTGGAATAGCCTAAGTGACCCCAAGCATTCACAGAATCCTTTGCGACTGTGTCTTTTGCTTTAGCTCTAGGGTGCTGACATAGCTTCATTTAGGAAATAACTAAAATAAAACCTCTATGTCTCAGGTGGCCTGGATGAGGCTCTCTATAATGTTATAGCCATGGCACGGGAACAAGAAATTCCATTTGTGTTTGCCCTTGGAAGAAAAGCTCTAGGTCGCTGTGTGAACAAGCTGGTTCCTGTTAGTGTAGTGGGAATCTTCAACTACTTTGGCGCTGAGGTAAGACTTAGAAGACACAGTCCCTCAGTGGCCTCTGCCACCACCCCCATAGTACATTTTCTTTGGATACATGCCAGTGTTGTGTTTGAGAATTTGCAGAAGTGATATGGTGACTCTCCAGGAATGAGTGGAAAATTCTTGAGTATTACATTTCCTTTTTTAGTGTTGAAAACATTTATGTAAGTTAATCCTGTAGCATTTTGAAAAGATTTTATCTCATATTTCTACCTCAGTGGGTTTTTTTGTTTTTTTTTCTTCTGGGTTCAGATATGTAGTACTTGATAATATATATAATTGCTGGGTAAAGATGTCCAGTATTGTGTAATATAAAATAATTTTCTTCTGTGTATATGTTGGGTTTATTGTGTGCTATTAGGAGTCAAGCGAGAAAAAGAGCCCTTTATTTGGAGAGGATTTTCCTTTAGAAAACCAAATTCCTAAACCTGTTGGGAGACAGTTCTTCACCTATGATAGTTGTCTCCCTCTCCTAGTCTGCTAACACAGACTTTGCCCATAGGGGCTGCTAAATGATAATGTTACTTATTTAGACTAATGCTTATTAACTGGTAATATAAGATTGGCAATTTTTAATTTTTGCTTTAATATGTGGGGTTCTTTTTAGTGTATCATTTGACTTTATTGTGATTTTTTTATATTGACGTGTTTTCAGTTGCATTTATTTTAAATTGTATACAATCTGGTGCATAAAATAAGACTTTTTATGAAGTTGAAGCTAAAGTATTTTGTGCCACCGCAGATGAACAGTGTTCCCTCTTCTCAGCCCTACTGTTTGTGTATGTTTAAGTGTCTCTTTCCTATCCAGTCCCTATATTTGTATGGTCCCATCCCCCTATTCACTCAGTTTCTCTCCCACTTCCCATGAACTTTTCTGTGCGCCCACCTAGTAATATTTGTGCTTCCCACAGGAGCCCGTGCTTTTCTCAGTTACAGATATCACACTGCCTTGCTGTAGTTCGGGTGTTTCTTCATGTAACTGAATTCCTCGCGGGCAGGCCCCTTGTCTTTGCGTCTGACAACCTTTTACATTACTTGGGAATGAACAGGTGATAAACGTTTAATAAATTGTGTGGTAGATGTATATCTGCCTACTATGTTAAACTACATCTGAGGATCTGGATGGTAGATAGCTCCATGGTAGAGACACATAGGCTTCCCAGGCGGCGCACTGGTACCAAAGAATCAGTCTGCAGTGCTGGAGGCGCCAGGTTCAATCCCTGGGTCACGAGCATTCCCTGGAGAAGGAAATGGCAACCCTCCCCAGTGTTCTTGCCCGGGAAATCCCATGGACAGAGAAGCCCAGCAGGCTACAGACCAAAGGTCGCGAAAGAGTCAGACACAACCTAGGGACTAAATAACAACAAACGACACATACTAAAAATGTAGTCCTTTTGTGTTCACTGTTCAAGTTTGTGGAATAGGATCGAGATCAGGAAAAGCAGACATGTTTGTTTTTAACTGTATTGACTTCTTACTGAATTGGCTGTATTCAGTTATTTGAATGCTTTTATATTATAAAGTGTTTGCCAGTTTTATTTGTACATTGCTTTACTTACCTTTTCCATTGTGCGGTAGGTGAGTTACTGTTTACCAAACACATTCAAAGAATGGAGGTCAAGGAAATACTGACACATGGTCACGTGTGTCTACTCGCAGTAAATATGGTACCCATATAAGTTAAATTTACCATCTAGTAAGACTAACCTTTGAATTAAGCTTTTAGTCTTTACACTGATACTAGAGACTTTTATTCCCTAACAGCTTCTCTCTTCAATTGTGTTTTCTATCATTGTACTTCCAACAGTTTCTGTGTTTTATTGTATTATAAAACCAATGTAAATCTCAAAGTTATGTATCCATATGCCTGTTTGTTGGCTTCACTTAAGTGCATGATTTGTTGAATATTGCAAAGAAATATTTATGACATGTTACATGTTTTTAATGAAATCCATCCTCCTTCCTTTTAAAAATTAAGTAAATCCTGAATATATTTTTGACACTACTGTCACCCACCTCTCTTCAAAAATCAAAACAATTAGCAACGGTGTTTATCGTACCTGCTGCTATAAAGAATTTAAGCTGTAGCTGGGTAAAGCATGCTACTTATGTTTTTTCTTCTCAAGTTTAATTTATAGAGACATGTTTTTCCATAACATTATGGCACTTTTTTTTTTTTTTTTACCATACTTTCATGTTATGGTTTACACTTAAATGACAGTGCTTTATTTAGAAAAAAAAAAAAAAAGTTGTGCTGTACTTTTCCCCCATTTTCTAAAAACATAATTTTATGTACATAATTAAACATATTCTTACAAGTAGCCAGATTGTATCTACCATCTGAAATTTTTTACTTAATGTGTTGGTATATATATTGCACTATGATACTAAATCAAGACATTAAAAAGGAGTAGAATGTTGTTAAATTGTGATGTGAAGGGAAGTTGCTTAGTCTTGTCTGACTCTTCGTGACCCCACGAACTGTAGCCTACCAGGCTCCTCTGTCCATGAGATTTTCTAAGCAATAGTACTGGAATGGATTGCCATTTCCTTCTCCAGGGGATCTTCCCGAGCCAGGGATCGAACCCCGGTCTCTTGTGTTGTAGACAGACACTTTACCGTCTGAGCCACCAGGGAAGTCTTATGTATCACTAAAAGGATCTTCCTGTAGCTTAGATGGTAAAGGATCTGCCTGCAATGCAAGATACCCGGGTTCGATCACGGAGTCAGGAAGATCCCCTGGAGAGGAGAATGGCTGCCCACTACCCATTCTTGCCTGGAGAATCCCATGGACAGAGGAGCCTGGTGGGCTACAATCCATGGGGTCACAAAGAGTCAGACACGACTAAGTCATTAACACACACAGGCACACACAAGGGCCACTAAGTTGTTCTTTGAGCATCTTTGTGTGACTGTGGAGACTCAGCATGCTCTAGCTGTTGGTATGCCTCTTGGTTACTGGAGTACAGTCGTGATGCGACATGAATTTTGCCGTCTTACTAGCACCTGTGTGCTCAACTACTTACCATTGCACTGGGGCTGATCCTTCTATTCATGTTCACTCTGTTTTGCTGGTGGAAGAACCTCTGGTTAACTCTATATCGTATTTCTAGGTTCTTTATTCAGTTTTTATAATTTGCCTTTCGTTGTTATCAAAGCCCAGCTAGCCAAACACTAGCTAGCCAATCACTTGACTTCTATTTGGTCTTTTTTAAAGCATTCTTTCAACAAACAAACATTACAGGGAGCTTTTAATTCCTATGGAGGCTGCCATCTCCTTCTGCATCCTTGGACATCACCCTGCATACGCCCATTCTCTTATATTCGAACCCATATACGATTCTTCACTGCTCTTCACACAAGCCTTGAGCTTTATTAAGTCTGTGCCTTTGTTTATGGTTTTGCATGCTTAGCTAAAAATGCATATATCAGGTGTTACGTTGCTTTATGAACTCTTCACTGATACCCAGCAGTTAGATGTTTCCTCCAAAAGCTAAACACTTTGTACATCTTTAGGTATTTAAGGTATTGTGCCTTGAATCATTATTGTCTCCTGTCCTCTCCTTTCAGCCGTGTAGAAGGTTCCTTGAGAACAGAGTGGTGGTTCCAGTAGTCTCCGTACCCACTGTAGTGCTAGATGTTATAGGGTGCAGTTGTTGAATTAATAAACTTTGTTGAGTTAATAAACTCTGCAAGAACTTTAATATAGTGCATAATTTAGTGGCTAGTACTGAATCAAGAATTTGCTTCAGACTTGTGAGAATCAATAATGGAAAATAAGTTACAATATTTTATAGAGTTCTATGGTTTGCATACCTTTGGATTTTGTGCTGATGGAAAGTGTATCCGGCCCTGAAACAGTAGAGATATTTATTGCTAATGATAGTAATAAAGAGTATAACACAAAATGGACTAGGCACTATCTCTTCTTTTTTTAGAGCCTGTTTAATAAGTTAGTAGAACTCACTGAGGAAGCCAGGAAAGCATATAAAGATATGGTTGCCGCAATGGAACAGGAGCAAGCCGAGGAAGCCTTAAAGAACGTGAAGAAGGTGCCACACCACATGGGGCATTCTCGGAATCCCTCTGCAGCAAGTGCTATTTCTTTCTGTAGTGTTATTTCTGAACCCATCTCTGAAGTAAATGAAAAGGAATATGGTAAGTTGTTACATGCCATTTTAAATGACTGAAATTTTGAAATAATTTAATGATTAAAGTCATTTTTTAAATGACTTTCCATGACCACTTTATGTTTCAATTTTCTTGATTATGCAAATTTTGCTCACATATTTGGTTTAAAAATTGCATTAAACACGTCCATTGAAAGTTAAGAAAATATTTGGGGCTGAGAGTTTCTGTTAGACCCTGAAAGTAGTTACATTTCCAAAATCTTAGAAAAAAAAAATCCCAAAGGGATTTAAAAAAACCAAATTGTACCATTCTTCTGACCTATAAGTAAATTCTAGGAAGTTTTATTCTAATACTTTATACTGTTTTTTAATCCACTGTCATTCATATAAAAATACTTATTGAACATCTACTTTGTGCTACACCCTCTCAGTATAGAGGAGAGATTAAGCCTAGCATCATGTTTATTCTTATGCAGTTTGCAATACAGTGTAGAGAAAGCTATTATCCAGATAATTTGAGAATGTGACACTGGGGCTTGGAGGTGATTAAGCCCTCATCTGTTTATATAGATAAAAATTAAAATTATTAAGGTTAGGGCATGTGAGACAGGTGAACAGCAATGGATGAAAGACAAAATTCTGTAGGTGAAAATCTGAAAAAGAATTCTTACAGGAAGCCAAGAATGAGTGGTCAGAGGGTTTGTCTCAGAAGCAAAACATGAGCAAAGATCCTGATACTTTATACTTGACTATTAAAATTTTGTATCTAATAAGTAAACAAAAGTCCTGAATACTATTCAGTCTAAACTTAGCAAACCTGGACGTGTGACATTTGTCCTGAGTTAAATCTGATGGTAGTCAAAAAGAAATACAGACTAAATACAGCATTTATGTGTGAGATTTAAGGTAACAAATATTGACTGTAATCTGCATTTTAGTAGTTAGTTGCCTTGCCTTGTCTCTATAACACTGTACTAGAATACTTGCTCACTTTCTTGATCTCGTTTCTGATTCACTTCCTCGGTCCTTTTTTAAAAATAGTTTAGCCACCTCCTTCAACATGACTTCTTCTTTTTCTCTTCCTTTCTCTCTTCAATCTTACCTGAAAGTTTACTAAACAGCTTGTTGCCACCTAAAATTTAGCATGTAAAAANCAGGGAGCTTTTAATTCCTATGGAGGCTGCCATCTCCTTCTGCATCCTTGGACATCACCCTGCATACGCCCATTCTCTTATATTCGAACCCATATACGATTCTTCACTGCTCTTCACACAAGCCTTGAGCTTTATTAAGTCTGTGCCTTTGTTTATGGTTTTGCATGCTTAGCTAAAAATGCATATATCAGGTGTTACGTTGCTTTATGAACTCTTCACTGATACCCAGCAGTTAGATGTTTCCTCCAAAAGCTAAACACTTTGTACATCTTTAGGTATTTAAGGTATTGTGCCTTGAATCATTATTGTCTCCTGTCCTCTCCTTTCAGCCGTGTAGAAGGTTCCTTGAGAACAGAGTGGTGGTTCCAGTAGTCTCCGTACCCACTGTAGTGCTAGATGTTATAGGGTGCAGTTGTTGAATTAATAAACTTTGTTGAGTTAATAAACTCTGCAAGAACTTTAATATAGTGCATAATTTAGTGGCTAGTACTGAATCAAGAATTTGCTTCAGACTTGTGAGAATCAATAATGGAAAATAAGTTACAATATTTTATAGAGTTCTATGGTTTGCATACCTTTGGATTTTGTGCTGATGGAAAGTGTATCCGGCCCTGAAACAGTAGAGATATTTATTGCTAATGATAGTAATAAAGAGTATAACACAAAATGGACTAGGCACTATCTCTTCTTTTTTTAGAGCCTGTTTAATAAGTTAGTAGAACTCACTGAGGAAGCCAGGAAAGCATATAAAGATATGGTTGCCGCAATGGAACAGGAGCAAGCCGAGGAAGCCTTAAAGAACGTGAAGAAGGTGCCACACCACATGGGGCATTCTCGGAATCCCTCTGCAGCAAGTGCTATTTCTTTCTGTAGTGTTATTTCTGAACCCATCTCTGAAGTAAATGAAAAGGAATATGGTAAGTTGTTACATGCCATTTTAAATGACTGAAATTTTGAAATAATTTAATGATTAAAGTCATTTTTTAAATGACTTTCCATGACCACTTTATGTTTCAATTTTCTTGATTATGCAAATTTTGCTCACATATTTGGTTTAAAAATTGCATTAAACACGTCCATTGAAAGTTAAGAAAATATTTGGGGCTGAGAGTTTCTGTTAGACCCTGAAAGTAGTTACATTTCCAAAATCTTAGAAAAAAAAAATCCCAAAGGGATTTAAAAAAACCAAATTGTACCATTCTTCTGACCTATAAGTAAATTCTAGGAAGTTTTATTCTAATACTTTATACTGTTTTTTAATCCACTGTCATTCATATAAAAATACTTATTGAACATCTACTTTGTGCTACACCCTCTCAGTATAGAGGAGAGATTAAGCCTAGCATCATGTTTATTCTTATGCAGTTTGCAATACAGTGTAGAGAAAGCTATTATCCAGATAATTTGAGAATGTGACACTGGGGCTTGGAGGTGATTAAGCCCTCATCTGTTTATATAGATAAAAATTAAAATTATTAAGGTTAGGGCATGTGAGACAGGTGAACAGCAATGGATGAAAGACAAAATTCTGTAGGTGAAAATCTGAAAAAGAATTCTTACAGGAAGCCAAGAATGAGTGGTCAGAGGGTTTGTCTCAGAAGCAAAACATGAGCAAAGATCCTGATACTTTATACTTGACTATTAAAATTTTGTATCTAATAAGTAAACAAATCTCCTGAATACTATTCAGTCTAAACTTAGCAAACCTGGACGTGTGACATTTGTCCTGAGTTAAATCTGATGGTAGTCAAAAAGAAATACAGACTAAATACAGCATTTATGTGTGAGATTTAAGGTAACAAATATTGACTGTAATCTGCATTTTAGTAGTTAGTTGCCTTGCCTTGTCTCTATAACACTGTACTAGAATACTTGCTCACTTTCTTGATCTCGTTTCTGATTCACTTCCTCGGTCCTTTTTTAAAAATAGTTTAGCCACCTCCTTCAACATGACTTCTTCTTTTTCTCTTCCTTTCTCTCTTCAATCTTACCTGAAAGTTTACTAAACAGCTTGTTGCCACCTAAAATTTAGCATGTAAAAAACTGGGTCGTTCACCTTTTGGAACACTTCGATGATGCCCCAGACCAGAGGCAATTGACAGGTTATTGTGTGCCTTTTAGGAACTCTTTTGGTCAGATAAAGGTGATTCTGGCTTAGAGGCAGATGTATTTCTTCAACTAAAATAATACTAGTTGAAAACAAGATAAAGGGCAAACTTTGTAAATGAGATCAGTTCTCTATATTGCAATGTGCCAGCTCTCAAAGATAAACTGTATGATAAACTCCTAAAGCTGTGGATGTAGGGAAATGATCGTGATCTGGGCACATTTGGGCACGTGATAAAAAAACCTGTGAGAGACTTAGATGTTTTCAAAAAGTACCAGATTTAAAGTGTTCAAAGATCGAAGCCTTGATTTTTCCACACTCTGCCTGGGGCATATAGGCATAATTGACTAATTTCTGAGCATCAGATTTGTCTTCAGTAAAATGAAGAGGGCTCATCTAGGTCCTATAAGGTTTTATTCAAAACTAAAGTTCTCTAAACGAATGGTTGAATTCTAAGAAGAGTTATAATTATACTGTGGAAGTGACACATTCAGGGGATTAGGTCTGATAGACTGAGTGCCTGAAAAACTATGGATGAAGGTTTGTGACATTGTATAGGAGGCAGTGATCAAGACCATCCCTAAGAAAAACAAATGCAAAATGGTTGTCTGAGGAGGCCTTACAAATAACTAAGAAAAGAAGCGAAGCTGAAGGCAAAGGAGAAAAGGAAAGATATACTCATCTGAATACAGAATTCCAAAGAAAAGCAAGAAGAGATAAGAAAGCCTTTTTCCGTGATCAATGCAAAGAAATAGAGGAAAACAATAGAATAGGAAGGACTAGAGATCTCTTCAAGAAAGTTAGAGATACCAAGGGAAAATTTCCTGCAAAGATAGGTACAGTAAATGACAGAAATGGTATGGACATAACAAAAGCAGAATCTTCCTAACAGAAGCAGAATATTAAGAAAAGATGGCAAGAATATATAGAACTATACAAAAAAGATCTTTATGACCCAGATAACCATGATGGTGTGATCACTCACTCAGAGCCAGATATCCTAGAATGCGAAGTCAAGTGGGCCTTAGGAAGCATCACTATGAACAAAGCTAGTGGAGGTGATGGAATTCCTGCTGAGTTATTTCAGGTCCTAAAAAATGATTCTGTTAAAGCGCTACACTCAATATGCCAGAAAATTTGGAAAACTCACCAGGGGCCACAGGACTGAAAAAGGTCAGTTTTCATTCCAGTCCCAAAGAAAGGCATGCCAAAGAATGTTCAAACTACCGCCCAATTGCACTCATCTCACACACTTGCAAAGTAATGCTCAAAGTTCTGCAAATCAGGTTTCAACAGTACGTGAACCAGGAACTTCCCAGATTTTCAAGCTGGATTTAGAAAAGGCAGAGAAGCCAGAAATCAAATTGCCAACATCCCTTGGATCATAGAAAAAGTAAGAGAGTTCCAGAAAGACATCTATTTCTGCTTTATTGACTATGCCAAAGCTTTTGACTGTGTGGATCACAACAAACTGGAAAATTCTTAAAAAGATGGGAATACCAGATCACCTGACTTGCCCCCTGAGAAATTGGTATACAGGTCAAGAAGCACCAGTTAGAACTGGACATGGAACAACAGACTGGTTCCAGATTGGGAAAGGAGTACGTCAAGGCTGTATATTGTCACCTTGCTTATTGAACTTATATGCAGAGCACAGCATTCGAAATGTGGACTGGATGAAGCACAACCTGGAATCAAGATTTCCAGGAGAAATATCAGTAACCGTACATATGCAGATGACACCATCCTTATAGCAGAAAGCAAAGAACTAAAGAGCCTCTTGATGAAAGTGAAAAAGGAGAATGAAAAGGCTAGCTTAAAACTCAACATTCGAAAAACAGAGATCATAGCATCTGGTCCCATCACTTCATGGCAAATAGATAGGGAAACAATGGAAACAGTTAGAGACTTTATATTCTTGGGCTCCAAAATCACTGCAGATGGTGACTGTAGCCGTGAAATTAAAAGATGCTTGCTCCTTGGAAGGAAAGCTATGACAAACCTAGGCAGCATGTTAAAAAGCAGAAACATTACTTTACCAACAAAGGTCCGTCTTGTCAAAGCTATGGTTTTTCCAGTAGTCCTATATGGATGTGAGAGTTGGACCTGAAGAAAGCTGAGCGCCAAAGAAAATGCTTTTGAATTGTGGTGTTAGAGAAGACTCTCAGGAGTCCCTTGGACTGCAAGGAGATCAAACCAGTCAGTCCTAAAGGAAATCAGTCCTGAATACTCATTGGAAGGACTGCTGCTGAATCTCTAATACTTAGGCCACCTGATGCAAGGAACTGAGTCTTTTCTTGAAAAGACCCTGATTCTGGGAAAAATTGAAGGCAGGAGGAGAAGGGGACGACAGAGGATGAGATGGTTGAATGACATCATTGATACAGTGGACATTGAATTTGAGCAAGCTCTGGGAGTTGGTGATGGAAGGAGATGCCTGGCATCTTGCAGTTCATGGGGTTGCAGAGAGTCGGACACAACTGAGCAACTGACTGAACTGAACTAAAGATTCTGGTGTATGATCTGATTTACCAGGATGCCAACAAAATGAGTGAAAATAATCATAAATAATTTGCTTTGAGAATAAAGCCCAAAATTACTGTATTGATATCAGATGTATTTGGCAACAGACATGAAGCCCACTGATGTGGCCTCAAAAATTAGAGTGTTTAATTATTTCACTGTGTTGTCAAGATCTCTAGCTTTTTCCTTCTTTCTCTTTTTCCATTTTCAGTCTGGGACTTCTTATTCTTGTGCTCCTCATCTCATATCCATAAATGCTGCATTGGCCCTGGTCATCACAACGGTAGTCAAAAAGCAGAACGTTCAGGCAGTGGGCTCTTCTTATCAGTGAAGGAAGCAGTTTACAGAAGCCTTCACTTTTTGTTTCATTTGACCAGAGCCAGTCAGGTCACTGCTTGTAGCTGCAAGGGAGATGTGGGAAGAGATTATTTGGCAAAGGAGAATGGGATAGTTGTGATAGTCTGAGAACAGTTTTATTTCCTCCTCTGGGACTGAGCTCAAGTCCATCCCAAGTTTGGGGGCTCTGTTAGGCAGGAGGAAAATGGGGAATGGCTGTTGGGTAGACAGCAAATAGTATCTTCCATACCATCCTTGTGTAAGATTTTGAAAAATTTTTTTGTGATTTCCACAGTTTAAAGAAAAAGCGAAGCTGGGAAAGGATTGCTAAACGTTGGTAGAATAGAGATGCTCCTGTCATCGTCCAGTGTTACTGTTCTTTGCGTGCACCTTAATTGTTCTGTTTGGTAGTATTTTCCTTCCATCTGAGCTGAGTCTCAGTTCTGTTATACTTAGGTGAGACAGTTTCAAACATAAATCCCAATTAAACTGTAAGTTTTTTGAGATAGAAATTTGGGCACTAGATAGAATAATGGGCACTACCTATAGTAATAATAGCTCACTTACTGAATTCTTACTAGGCACTTTTTTTTAACTCTTCATGTTTATTAAGACATTTAATCCTCTGAGTAGACATTGGAGGTAAGAAATCTTGTACAGCATTTTACAGATTAAAAAGCTAAAATGAAATGAGGTAAATAACTTGGCATTGTCACACAGCTCATAAATTTCAATGTAAAACCTATATTCTTAGCCAGTGTGATGTGAATTTCCTGTCTGTTGAATGAATTCTCAGTAGGACCATACAGTAGGTTTTCAATAACTACTCATAAGGGCGGACTACCTCTGTCTTGGGCTTCCAGCTCATTCTCTGCCACCACACCTTGTTCTGTTGGCTCTTGAAGTGACTTGGTGTTCCTTTACTGTATACAATCTAAAGATGGATGACTTCCCTCTGTGTATTAACTGAAGGGGGAAATAGACATGCCTCATCCTCTGACAAACCCAGTAGTGATTAGAAAGTTGAAAAGGCACTTTCACAAAGAACCAAATAACAAAACAGAAAGCCCTGAGGAGTTCATAAGCAAAAGAACAGCTATATTGAATACGTTCTTCTAAAATAAGCAATTTAGAAGCAGGTTCGCTTTGGATCAGTAATATTTCCAGGTTTGTTGAGATCTTTGACTCTGCCTTTAAATTGCTTCCTAATCCTTTTCCAGAAGTGGACTTCCAGATGTGCTGTTCTGGCTTCAGACTGCCTGTGTTTTTCCCTCCCTCCTATCCACCAACCCCTCATCCAAAGACGGCATTTTCATACTTGCTCGTTTCTCCTCCCCATCACAGTCATGTGTTTGTGTGCTCATTAGTTATTGATCAGGCTTCACCTGTTACTCTAAGGTGGCAGCCTGGGCCCTCCCCTGCATATGTGAACTTAGTGGCTCTTTGATCATTGTGATAAGTCTCTTGATGGCTAATCACAGAGTCCCTTGTCTCTGCTTCCAAGGTCATATCTCCCTTTCCTTTCCAAAGGACCCATCTGGCTTTCAGCTTACCTGCCTAGTAGCAGAATGCCCAAGATAGAACCTAGCCCTACTCAGTCTTATGACCTCCTTTCTTACTCCTGTTTCTTTGGCTCACTGTCAGGGGAGAGGTGAGGCTTTTTCTGAGACCCCATGTGAATTCTTACAGTGCTTTTGAAAGAGGAAAATAAGTGTTGGAAGGAAATATAAATGTATGCCTAAATTTTGTAAATTTTTTTACTTTTTAAAGTTATTTTCTGCATAATTAACTGTATATGTGAAATTTTCATTTGTTGTCAAGGCTTATTTTCCCAGCACATACTGCATGCTAACCTGGGAACACAGAGATGGATGGGAATGAGGAGGGAGGAGGGGTGAAACAGCAAACATAAGACAAATGCATTTGAACCAGATATGCAGGAAGTGCTGTGGGACTTCTAGTTAGTGACCGTCTTTCCTAGGAAAGTCAGGAAAGGCCTTACCAAACAAATGACATTCAAGGGTGGTTATCAGAGCTGGGTAGGACTCTGAAGGGAAAGGAGGAAAGCACATGTCATACAGAAAGAACAGCTTGTGCAAAGCCAAGCATAGTAAATAGAAAGGGGATGACTTCTGTGAGCAGTGAAAATTCAAAATGACCTTGACCTGGAATGCATGACAGAGGGTTAAAATGAATGGGACCAGAAGGAAGATTATGAAGGGGCTTGGTTATATACTAAATTAAGGACTTTGGATTACTGAGGTAATAAAAAGCCAGTTAGTGATGTGGTCAGTTCATAAAGCTGATTAGAAAGATATTGTAGATGTATAGCAAGGTAAAGAAGGCTTGAATTAAGGCGGTAGTGACCAAATTAGTAGTTTTTGAGCTCTGAGTGACATGGTATAGTTAATGAGTTCAATAGAGAAAGAGAATTAAAGATTACTGTAAGGTTTCTTCTGCTTTGAGTCTGAAAATGACATTATTAACTGAGAATGAGAATAAAGGAGGAACGCTAGATTTTTTTGTCATGAGGTAGGAATGCAAGTAGAGAGACCTGTTCTGCACTTGAAGTAACTGCAGGAAAGAAAGATTTTTTTCCCCAAACCATGTGTCCTAACTTCAGGTGGCCAAAATATGGTATGTAGCGACAGAGGATGAGATGATTGGATGGCATCACCAGCTCAATGGGCATGAGTTTGAGTAAACTCTGGGAGTTGGTGATGGACAGGAAGGCCTGATGTGCTGCAGTCCATGGGGTTGCAAAGAGTAGGACACGACTGAGCAACATGTAATTGATAGGTGGCAATCAAGTATATTTGTATGAATAGACTTGTTTTACCACTACAGTTTGATCATTCTGCCTATAAAATGAAGATATCAGCTATAATGCAAATAGNCCTGCATATGTGAACTTAGTGGCTCTTTGATCATTGTGATAAGTCTCTTGATGGCTAATCACAGAGTCCCTTGTCTCTGCTTCCAAGGTCATATCTCCCTTTCCTTTCCAAAGGACCCATCTGGCTTTCAGCTTACCTGCCTAGTAGCAGAATGCCCAAGATAGAACCTAGCCCTACTCAGTCTTATGACCTCCTTTCTTACTCCTGTTTCTTTGGCTCACTGTCAGGGGAGAGGTGAGGCTTTTTCTGAGACCCCATGTGAATTCTTACAGTGCTTTTGAAAGAGGAAAATAAGTGTTGGAAGGAAATATAAATGTATGCCTAAATTTTGTAAATTTTTTTACTTTTTAAAGTTATTTTCTGCATAATTAACTGTATATGTGAAATTTTCATTTGTTGTCAAGGCTTATTTTCCCAGCACATACTGCATGCTAACCTGGGAACACAGAGATGGATGGGAATGAGGAGGGAGGAGGGGTGAAACAGCAAACATAAGACAAATGCATTTGAACCAGATATGCAGGAAGTGCTGTGGGACTTCTAGTTAGTGACCGTCTTTCCTAGGAAAGTCAGGAAAGGCCTTACCAAACAAATGACATTCAAGGGTGGTTATCAGAGCTGGGTAGGACTCTGAAGGGAAAGGAGGAAAGCACATGTCATACAGAAAGAACAGCTTGTGCAAAGCCAAGCATAGTAAATAGAAAGGGGATGACTTCTGTGAGCAGTGAAAATTCAAAATGACCTTGACCTGGAATGCATGACAGAGGGTTAAAATGAATGGGACCAGAAGGAAGATTATGAAGGGGCTTGGTTATATACTAAATTAAGGACTTTGGATTACTGAGGTAATAAAAAGCCAGTTAGTGATGTGGTCAGTTCATAAAGCTGATTAGAAAGATATTGTAGATGTATAGCAAGGTAAAGAAGGCTTGAATTAAGGCGGTAGTGACCAAATTAGTAGTTTTTGAGCTCTGAGTGACATGGTATAGTTAATGAGTTCAATAGAGAAAGAGAATTAAAGATTACTGTAAGGTTTCTTCTGCTTTGAGTCTGAAAATGACATTATTAACTGAGAATGAGAATAAAGGAGGAACGCTAGATTTTTTTGTCATGAGGTAGGAATGCAAGTAGAGAGACCTGTTCTGCACTTGAAGTAACTGCAGGAAAGAAAGATTTTTTTCCCCAAACCATGTGTCCTAACTTCAGGTGGCCAAAATATGGTATGTAGCGACAGAGGATGAGATGATTGGATGGCATCACCAGCTCAATGGGCATGAGTTTGAGTAAACTCTGGGAGTTGGTGATGGACAGGAAGGCCTGATGTGCTGCAGTCCATGGGGTTGCAAAGAGTAGGACACGACTGAGCAACATGTAATTGATAGGTGGCAATCAAGTATATTTGTATGAATAGACTTGTTTTACCACTACAGTTTGATCATTCTGCCTATAAAATGAAGATATCAGCTATAATGCAAATAGAAGGAAATTTTTATTTTTTAAGAAAAGGCAAAAATAAGTAAGTGGGACTACCCCAAATCAAACAGCCCTCTGCAGCAAAGGAAATCATCAACAAAGTGAAAAGGCAACCTGTGGAATAGGAGAAGGTATTTGCAAACCATATATCTGATGAGGGGTTAATATCCGAAACATACAAAGAACTCATACAACTCAATAGTGAAGAACAGTCAGATTTAAGAATGTGCAGAGGATCTGAATAGACATTTTTCCAAATAAAGACCAGCAGGTGCATGAAAAGATGCTTAACATCACCAGTCATCAGAGAAATCCCAAACAAATCCACAATGAAACATCTCCTCACAACTTGTTAAAACGGCTATTGTCAAAATGGCAATAAATAACAAATGTTTGCAAGGGTGTGGAGCAGAGGGAACCCTTGTACACTGCTGGTCAGAATGTAGGTTGGTGCAGCCACTAAGGAAGACAATATGGAGGTTCCTCAGAATATGAAGATGAGAACTATCATATGATCTAGCACTTCCACTTCTGGGTATTTATCTGACTCTATGTTTATTACAGAGTTATTTATAGTAACTAAGATATAGAAGCAACTTAAGTGTCCATCGATAATTAAAGAGATAAAGAAGATCAGTGGATAAAGATGTGTGTGTGTTGTCGGGGAGGCTATGAGCGTGTGCCACATACATTGGAATATTATTTAGCCATTAAAAAGAATGAAATCTTGCCATTTGTGATAACAAGGATGAGCCTTGAGGGCATTAGTGAAATAAGTCAGAGAAAGACACCATGATTTCATTTTTATGTGGAATCTTGAAAAAGAAACCCGCCAAGCACATAGATAGAACAGATTGGTGGTTGCCAGAAGCATGGGGACTAGGGGTGAGTGAAATGGATGAAGGAGGTTAAAAAATTTTAAAAAATTTACCACCTTCCAGTTATAAATAAGGCACGGGGATCTAATGTACAGCATTGTGACTATAATAATAATATTGCACTGCATATTTGAAGGTTGCTAAGAGGGTAGATCTTAAGGAAGAAAAAATTGTAATTCTGAATGGGGATGGATGTTAACTAGACTTCTTGTGGTGATCATTTCTCACTATGTGCAAATACTGAATCATTATGTTGTGCACCTGAAGCTGGTATGTTTTATGTCAGTTACATCTCAGTGATAAAAATTAAATGGAAAAAGTAAAACACACAAAAAGTATGTGCGAGAGTTGCTCTTCATCTCCTGATTCCTAGTACATTTTTGCTGTAAACTGACTACCTGTTGTTAAAAATGATACAGACTTATCATCACTGTATTATATAGTAACATTTTTTTGGCTCCAGGGACACTTGGTAAGCCAAGCAACATACATATATTATAAAACACATTTTCACAAATGTTAGAACTGCGTGCATGGCTTCTTTGCTTGTAAATGGGACCACAGGTTCCATTACAGACCAAGAGACAGCTTTTAGATAACTTGCTAAACGAGCACGTTGTAAACCCGTCAAGTCAGAACTTTTTCTTTCTTTTCTTTTTTTCAATCAGAGCATTTCTAATGGGTATTTTGGCTCTGCCATCTGTAACTTGTGGATCCTTGATCCCAGGACACTTCAGGGCCAAAAAACATTAGGCAGTTCATTGATTTTTTGAATACATGAGAGTCAGTGAGCCTCTAGTACTATTGGATCTTCTCCATTCTAAAGTATTAATATACTTATTTTGGCCTCTTTGTTTCTTTATGTTAGATGTACTGATTTAAAGAAAAATTTTTGAGAGCTGTTTTCCATTTATAACATTTAAACTAGTACTAGAACAAGCTAAGTTTTTAGTTTTTTCAGTTAGTGAGCCAACAGATTTCTGTAGCCTATTCTTCCCATTTCTAAGAGTTGCATGATTCTGAAACTGTTCTGGTTTTTTAAAAAATCTGTTTGATATTTGCAGAAACAAATTGGAGAAACATGGTGGAAACTTCCGATGGGCTGGAAACATCAGAAAATGAGAAAGAAGTTTCTTGTAAGCACAGCACATCTGAAAAATCCAGTAAACTTCCATTTGACACAGTAGGGGCTGTTGGTAAGCAGGCATCGTTAGTGACTGCAGGCAGTACTACCTCAGCTACGAACCCTGGAAAGTCAGCAGTGGGCGATAAAGAGGAAGTGAAGCCAGATGAGCTGGAATGGGCCTCACAGCAGAGTACAGAGACGGGCTCCTTGGATGGCAGTTGCCGGGATCTGTTGAATTCCTCCATCACCAGCACCACCAGCACTCTTGTACCTGGCATGCTTGAAGAAGAGGAGGATGAGGAGGAGGAGGAGGAGGAAGATTATGCTCACGAACCCATATCTGTAGAAGTACAGCTCAATAGTAGAATTGAGTCTTGGGTCTCTGAGACCCAGAGAACGATGGAAACTCTTCAGCTTGGAAAAACCCTTCATGGCTCTGAGGAAGATAATGCAGAGCAAAGTGGGGAAGAGGAAGCAGAGGCGGCTGAGGTGCTAGAGCCAGGGATGGATAGCGAGGCCTGGACTGCTGGTCACCAAGCCAGCCGGGAACAGCAGAAGCCCAGCAACTGCAGCTCGCTGAACAGGGAGCACTCCGATTCTGATTATACACCCCCAAATCTATAACTCAGGAAATGCAGCTGTCTGTCTCAAACTGCATAAGGGTTACAGCCATTGCAAATCTTTCATGCTTCATCTCAACATTTTGCACTGTCTAGTATTTAATGTATTTAATTCCTGACAAGTAGTTTTTAGCCTTCTTTTACTTGTTTTGTGATCCGTAGCTTAACTGTTAATTAGCATCTGTGTCTTTCTAAGAACTGTGTGGAAAATTCAGAATTGTTTCAGCTTTTTTATGGACAATAATTTTAAAAGAAGACCAGGTTTTAAAGAAAGTAATTTTAAAATCCTATTTAGTCATTTTGAAAGCTACAGATCGAGGTTCTGAGGACAGGAGCGATTACCGATGTCTGCTTCAAGACTACAGCTCCTATACTCTTAATTGTCTGGCCAAAAATGTGTTTGGGTTTCTTTAAAATAAAAGAAACCTGGAGGTAGAGTTAGAAAACTTAAAAAATGGCTGAGGGTAACTAAGTTCACAGTGATTTGAGTTAAAAATTGATGCAACTTGTATTCAGTCCACAAATGCTTATTTCAGTAGTCACTGATATTATAATTGATGAAAGTTGGTTGGCTAAGTAGAGCCTCCAATACTTAGGCTGGCAAGGGAACCACCATGACAGATGACAGCTGGCCTTATTTGTGCAAAGTGATAGGTGTTTAAATAGTGAGAAGTTGCCCGTTAGAGGGCTTCTGGTTTCTGGTTCACATTTGCTTCTTAATTACCTCAGGAATGCTCTTGTACATAGTTGTATTTGCATAAAATTAGGCAAATTTTGACAGGTAAATAACTGTAACCGGTTGTATGTCTACAGCACTTACATGTAAATTATCCAGAAACAAAGTCTTACACTAGTGTGTTCTCTTGCATGCTTCTGATTTGGGATTCTCTGGACTTCAGATATGGATTTGATTGAGTATTCAGACTTGTCCACAGTGAAAAATTGTTGCACCTTTTAAGAAACTACTTTGTCCCTAACCTTGAGCACCTGCTACATAACACTGACCATAGTTACTGATGGAGTCAGGGAAAGGAACTGTATGCAGTTGTAACATGTATCCTGATAATCAAGGCTTGGAAGAAGTTTTGAAGAAAAGAGAAAGTTGTTCTAATTGTGCTGAAACTGTTAGATTTTAGAGTTTGCAGGTAGGCGCAGGTATTAATTCTAGATCATTGTTTATCTCTGCCCTTCTGGGATGTTTAAACTCTTGGGAGAAATTAAAGTTAATGAACTAAATGTTTTACTAATCAGTCACCACCTGGTGGTAACCTTTGCAAGTTTATAATGGTGGGAAAATTAGGAATTACCTTTCTTCTGTCTTCCCTCCAACCACCTCCAGTTGGCCAGTATGTGTGTGCATGCACACATACACACAGATACATGCCAGCTTTACACTTTCAACTCCCATCAGCAGGCATAGAACTGAAGAGGAAGGGGTGTTTTCCTTGTCCAGGTTTTTTGGGGCAGAGAGCTTTGCCTCACCAAGGTGAATTGGGCAGATTCTTTACTGAAGCATTGGGACTACTGTTCTGGTATTGATTTATAATCCTGGCATTTAATTACTGGTGAAACCAGATTCTTGGTTGATGACTGACTTGTTTGTGAATTGTGAAAGTTTATGAGCATTGCTGTGTAGGAAATGTCAGTCTAACAACTTTATTAGTGTGCTGAAAGGGGACATCACTGTAGTGTCCTGTCTAAACTGTTCTTCAGCATAGACTTCTTAGGCACAAAGTGTCCAGTACTTAAAGCAATGTAGCATGTAAGGAATGAAGCCTCTCAAGTGGTAATCATGGATTTATATATGGCAGATCTTAGTGTCTCTATACATTTGGAAGTGTTCATTGATTTAAAGAAATGATAGAGATTTTGAGTTACTGACAGTCTTAAAAGTAAATTGAAAACTTTTCATACTTTTTAATGGTGTAAATTTCCTTTGCTTGGCGTCAGTGATTCAGATAACTCTTGATCTTAAAATAATGAATGGCTTTTCAAAGGTTTCTTATATTTTATACCTCTACTGAATGAGAATTGTCATTTTAGATTTTTGACATTTGTATCAAAAGGGAAGTTGAGGGAATATTCAGAACACCAGTAGCTTTGAATTTTGCTATAGACTTCAGAAGTGTTCGATTATGTGTTTGATAAATGCTCTTGCACGTGCAGGTTCCTCTGCCAGCAAAGCAAACCAAGGGACCACAGCATTTTTTATATGAGACAGTTGACCTCTAGAGGACAACCCAAAATTTATTAAAGGAAATGCTACTATGTAGGATGTGTGCTTAAGTAATTATTGATAATGTCTTTATAATTCATTTCCTTTAGATAAATTCTGGCATGTGTGTATATTGTATGTGGGCGGAGGTGTGAAATTAGGAAAGGATTTTTTTCTGGATCTAGATGAGTGGCTATTTGGAGATCTAAAGAGATCTAATGATAAGAGTAAGGGTTTATCATCACAAGAAATAAAAAACGTAGTGATTTTTTTCTTTTGTGTGTAGAGATTGTTTTACTGGCAATAATTGATATTAGATTTCTATTTCAGTATATAAGTATATGAATTCAAGTATGAACTGCACTCCCACAATTAGATTTCTGCTTCAGTAGGTTTGTTTGCTGTGAAGATTACTTCTCAAAAGACAAAATGTCCATATTAGCTTGACTCTTGGTTTAAATATGTTTGTAAATGATGTAATATATTTCTTTTGACTAAAGATGGGGGGGGGAAATGTGTGTTATACATTGAAAAGTTTTTAAAGGCTTTGACTGGAGGTCCTTTTTGCAGAGATGGTATTTTATATGCTTCCAGTATTTGGAAAAGAATTAGTCAAAAGGAATTCACATAGTTTAAATATTGAGAAATTAATATCCAAATAATGTACTTGCCTGATTTCTTAATAAGCTGGGGGAGGTGGGTGGGGTGGGAGTTACAGTGTGCAGATGAGTAGTGAACTCCACATTCATTTTTTCAACTCTAACATAAAACTATTCAATCCTAACACATTGTTACTTTAATATATGTATAAAGAAGTATTACTGTTTGTAAAGCTGCTGTTTGCTTAAAAATAAACCTGTCATTTAAGTATTTTCTGTATGTTGTGCCAACAAGGTAGAACATTAACTTATCCATTTACTTTATCTTTTTTTGATTTTTAAAAATTTTTTGTGAAGTAATTTATTATCTTCCTCCTACCTTGTTCCTTCCAAACTTTACACACTTCCTAGAATCAACCAAACTGTTTGCTTAATCTGAAATCTGAATCCTAATTAATGATAAAAATTTAAACTTTGTTGGCACATCACACTTTAAAAAGATTTGTATTATTTTGTAATTTAATTTCTAAATATACCACATGAATTTATAATTTAATGTCTTAATTGTAATGCTCTAATTAAAAGCTAGCAAAATTATTATGAATTATAACATGAAGGGGTTTTCATCTTGTTCTTTTGCGGTATGAAGGATGATTGTTATATCACATTTTAGAGGGTAATAACAGCTTTTTTGCACTATGTAAATACTAGTGGAGATTCTTCTGTAACTAATAAAATGATTATTGAAATGTAGTCTTGTCCTTTCAGAATAGGTGCTTATGGAATTTATGACTTTCCCAATGTGTAGGACAGAGAAAATAAGAGTTCAGCTTATGGTATCCCTTAGTGCTCTCTCGGGTTAATCCAAAGAAGGGTATGAAATTTGCAAGATGAAGTCATTAGTAAAAATCTCTGTTTTGGATGGTTAGTGTGATCTGTGTCATGGGTCTAATGATCTTGCCAAAGACCATCTTAGTGTTAGGAAAAGGCTCCTACAAATTCCATCTCCTTTTTATGCTAATTACTCTGTGCCAGACATTGTTCTAAGTCATTTCCCAATATTAACTCATTAATCCTCACAGCAACCCTGTGAGGAAATACTATGATAATTTCTCACTTTTAGTTGATGAAACAATCGTGGAGATGTTAAGTAACTTGCCCAAGTTTCAACAGCTCGTAAATAGCAGAACTAGGATTTAAATTCAGTCCTGTGGTTGGTATGCCTTTTTTTAAAAAATAATTGGAGTGTAGTTGATTTACAGTGTTGTGTTTCAGGTGTACTGCAAAGTGAATCTGTGACACATCTATATGTCCACATTCTTTTCCTACATAGACCGTTACAGAGTATGGAGTGATAGAGCATGGCCAGTCGTTCACAGCTTTTAGCATGTGACTGAATGTTAGTGTGCATCCACCACCCTGCCCCTCATTACCAGGCATCAGTTACCCTGGGACCACTGGTGGTCTTGTTCAGCCATTGGTCTTCGCCCCAGTGGGCCCATACCCCAAGGGACCAATTGCCAGTGAAAGATTGTTAGTGGCCCTACTCAGCCATTGGTTGGTGCTGCAGCCATTGCTTAGAGCTCCTCCCCCAAGCAAACAACTGTCGATGAGAGACCGATAGTGGTCCTGCTCAGCCATTGGTCAGTGCTGCAGTGGGACCCTCCCCCAAGCAAACACCTGTTAGTGAGCAACCGGAAGTCCTGTGGAGAGAGTGTTGTTGCACAGAGAGTAAGGTAAGCAAATCCTGGCCTTTTGCTTGGTGCCCTCCAGCTCACCCAGCCTTGGGCCAGTGGGTGAGCAGTGGGACCCAGGGAACAGAGTGCTGTGTCCTCCAGGGCTCTAGAGCCCTGCTCAGTCTCACCATGAGAGCAACAGAACAATGATCTGCCTTCTATGCTGACAGCATATGGTGTTTGGATCACAACAAACTGGAAAATTCTGAAAGAGATGGGAATACCAGACCACCTTACCTGCTTCCTGAGAAATCTGTATGCAGGTCAAGAAGCAACAGAACCAGGTACAGAACAACAGACTGATTCCAAATTGGTAAAGGAGTACGTCAAGGCTGTATATTGTCACCCAGCTTATTTAACTTATATGCAGAGTACATCATGAGAAATGCCAGGCTGGATGAAACACAAGCTGGAATCAAGATTGCTGGGAGAAATACCAATAACCTCAGGTACACAGATGACACCACCCTTATGGCAGAAAGTGAAGAAGAACTAAAGAGCCTCTTGATGAAAGCAAGAGAGGAGAGTGCAAAAGTAGGTTTAAAGCTCGACATTCAGAAAACTAAGATCATGGCATCCGGTCCCATCACTTCATGGCAAATAGGTGGGGAAGCAGTGAAAACAGTGACAAACTTTATTTTGGGGGGCTCCAAAATCACTGCAGATGGTGACTGCAGCCATGAAATTAAAAGACACTTGCTCCTTGGAAGAAAAGCTATGACCAACCTAGGCAGCATGTTAAAAAGCAGAGACATAACTTTGCCAGTGAAGGTCTATCTAGTCAAAGCTATGGTTTTTCCAGTAGTCATGTATGGATGTGAGATTTGGACTGTAAAGAGCTGAGTGCTGAAGTATTGATGCTTTTGAACTGCCATTTTGGAGAACACTCTTGAGAGTCCCTTGGACTACAGGGAGATCAAACCAGTCAATCCTAAAGGAAATCAGTCCTGAATATTCATTGGAAGAACTGATGCTGAAGCTGAAACTCCAATACTTTGGCCACCTGATGCAAAGAACTGATACATTGGGAAAAGACCCTGATGTTGGGAAAGATTGAAGGCAGGAGGAGAAGGGGATGACAGAAGATGAGGTGGTTGGATGGCACCACCAACTTGATGGGCATGAGTTTGAGTAAGCTCCGGGAATTGGTGATGGACAGGGAAGCCTGGTGTGCTGCAGTCCATAGGCTCGCAAAGAGTCAGACACGACTGAGCGACTGAACTGAACTGAATGCTGACAGATTTCCATTTTTAACCTGTTCCTAGGTCTTTGATCACTAATATTTTTTAATTATAGAGAGCTTATCTGTTTTTGACAACCAACAGAGTCTTACAAAAATGACCTTTAAGGTTTCTTCAAACCCAAGTCGTCTTATGGTTCTATGAAGGGAAGGGTTCACCATAAACTTTGAGAACTTTTTACCTTTGTGGTCACATGTGGCAAGAACCAGCATTATGTCAGGGTGGGTGGCTGGGGACATAAAGAGTGGTCCCAGGGCTTCAATGGGCTCTGCATGTGGGACACAAGAGGATCAGGGTCCTCCCTCCAGGTGGAACTGTGGGTGTGGAAGCCTTTCAGCCATTCCACCCACTGTCCTACAGCCATGTAGGGCATCCAGAGCCAACTGGTCCGAAGTCTTGAGATCATATTCCCACACATCACAACCTGTCAGGAAATTCTGTTAGTTTCATACCAAAATATATCCAGAATTCAATGACTTCTCACTCCTTCCTGTCTTCACCATCTCGCATCTGGATTCTCATAGCCATCTGCCCCTTGGTCACACTGTCTTCACTCTTATCCTCTTGTGGTCTGTTCTCAATATTGCAGCCATAATAATCCTATTACACACCTAACACAGATCATGTCAGTTTTCTATTCTAAACCTTCCAGTGGCTCCAACTCACTCAGAGAAGAAGCCACCGTCTTTGTCTACAGTGGTCTACATGCGTGTGCACACACACAGACCTCCTCTGACCTCATCTTCTGCCACACATTTCCCCTCAGCCCTTGCTCACTACTGGCCTCCTTGCTGGATTTGGAACATACCTTCCCTAATAGCTCAGTTAGTAAAGAATCCACCTGCATTGCAGGATCTCTAGGTTGGGAAGATCCCTGGAGAAGGGAAAGGCTACCCACTCCAGTATTCTGGCTTGGAGGATATCATGGACTGTAAGTCTGTGTGGTCGCAAAGAGCTGGACACAACTGAGCGACTTGCACTTTCACTTTTCACTTCAAGTATGCCGCTGTCTCAAGGCCTTTGCGCTGTCCCCTCTGATGGAAAGTCTGTTCACCCCATTCACCCAATCCCTCTACTTCCTTTGGGTTTTTGTTCAAATGCACCTTTACAGTGAGGCCCCAGGGGAGTCAAGGACCTACTTTATCTGAAATGTAACACATCTTTATCATTTTATTCCCCAAACCTGCTCATCCCCCCACCTCATCTGTATTTACTAAGCTCTAACTTTTATTTTTATTCATTTGTCTCTCCTCCCTTACTAAACTCTGTGCAGGCAGTGACTTAGGACTGTTTTGTTTCTTCTTACCCTCAGCACCTAGCACAATGCTAGGCACAAAATAGGCACTCAGTAAATCTTTTGAATTAATGAGTGGAAGAAAGCTTAAGTAAGGAAGTCAGCCTTTGCAGAGCAGCCATGCTCTGTGCAGCCACTCATACTCTTTGACTTCTTGACTTCCCTTGTTTTCCCTTTTGTTTATGGTCTGGGATTGGAAGAAGAGCTAACCTGAATCTCAAGAGAAAAACTTTTCCTAGCATAGCAGGCTTCCAGAGATACTCTATATTTCATGGTCCTATGTTGCTGATAAAGCTTCCTAGGTGGCTCACTGGGTAAAGAATCTGCCTGCCAACTCAGGAGATGCAGAAGTTGCGAGTTTGATCACTGGGTGGGGAAGATTCCCTGGAGGAGGAAATGACAACCCACTCCAGTATTCTTTCCTGAAGAATCCCATGGACAGAGGAACCTGGTAAGTTCCATACAGTCCATGGGATTGCAAAAGAATTGGATATGACAGAGAGCACATGTCACTGATCACTCAAAACAAATGGTAGGTTTAGTATCTAATGATTCCTTTATACGTGGAGGTGACAAGTATGTGAGACATTTCTATGAGATTAAACACGAAGAGGGCAAGAATACACAAGCAACTTCTGGTATATTTATAATGTTTCATTTTTAAGCTATATGATCAGTATATAGAGTGTGGTGTATTCTTTATATACTTATTATATGCTTCAGATATTTAATAAAAATAACCAAAAGAAACGGGCCAATTAAATACAACCATTTTCTATTCTGTAACTGATTTCCCAGACTTTGTACTCAGTCTGCCTTCAATACATTGACAAAGAAAATTACTGCAAAAATGCAGCTGGAAGTCAGGATTAAATCCCTGTCTTCATTGATTTAGCAAATAGTTGCCAGTAGCTACAAATTTTATCTTCTTGCCATATACCATAAACTGTTTCACTTCATCCATCACCTGGCATAAGTTAGATAATGAGAAATATGGCTCACAGCTATGGCTTTCCCATCTGCTCTTTTGCTAGAACAAGGTGCTTTAATCTTCATGGAAAGATTGAATATTGTGTTGGCAACCCACTTATCTGGTTTCCTTAGCAACAAGAACATAGTATTTAAGGTGATGGCATCTATTGCTCAGAATAGAAGCTGAGTAAGCCTGATCCTGGTGCCCTGAATCTGCTCAGGGTTATTTTACCTCTTCAAAGACTCTTCCACACCTGGCTATTCAGGCAGCAAACCACTAAAGTGACAGTTACTTAACAGACCACTGGATCTGTTTCTACAGCCAACTCACCCTTGCCAGTTATAATGGCCCCTATCTTCAATCCCCGGAAATATTGACCAAATTCTCCATTCCAAGAATTGAAGAAAATTTTTTCATGTCCTTGCAACTTCTGCAGCAGTTTAGGTTGGCTGCCACCAGTTTCCATGAAATCTGAACAAGACTAAAGATGATGAAACTGCCCAGGCATTTAGGAAAAGCACAAAGAGGGGAAGGAAAGCGCTTGTAAAGGAAATTTGTCAAACAGAGTTTAACAGGTTTCCTTATTGTCAGACTTTTCAGAGCTTCTAATATCCTAACATATTTTGACTCTCCATAAAGGGAAAGCTTTATTATAATGTCAGGCAGCAGTTCCTCAACATGGTGGACCAAGGCACACAGATCTCCAGATTTACTTGGGCATAGAGTGTTTTCTCTGTGGAAAACCGTGAACATCCTGGGGAACTAGTTTTTCACGTAATGTGCATCAAAACATGCTGCTTATGCAATGAAGGTCCAGGAAGATGGGACACAAGGGACACTTGGGCTGTTCTAACTCAGAGGTTCTCAAACAGGAATGATTATTTCCCCAGGGGACATTTAGCAATGTCTCAAAATATTTTTTATTGTAACAACTGGAACGGGTGCCACTGGCATCTGGTGGGACAAGACCAGAGAAGCTGCTAAGCATCTTACAATGAACCAGACAGCACCCCTCAACTGTCTACAATGCCAAGGCTGGAAAACTGGACTGACTTAATGTCAGGATGTTTGATTAGTCCTGAATGGGTTCAGGGCCCCAAGTAGGCTCACACAGTGCAATCCATTCTCTTGATTTCTGTTTCTGGCACAGGTTTAAACATTCTCTAATGTTCCAGAGTGATCTTATCCAGACACATCCAGATCCTCTGGATAAAACAGGCCCTTCTTCCCCGCATACCCTGGGGAAAAGGATGAGGAGAGTTCACCCGGAGCTTCTGATCACATGCCAGTGCCTCCTCCCAGTCCTATTTATTTTTTCCCGTCACATGGGGAGGCGTGTGAGGACCAAGAGGGCAGGGAGGTACCTCTGGGAAGGGCTGCTGAGTGAGTGCTCCAAGAAAAGCATGAGTCAAGTGCTTACGGAGGAAGGCCTGGGGAATGAGCCAGTTTTACCCTAACCACACAATGGACTCAAGCAGGGGTGATAAGGACAACACTGTAAAGTGGAATTCAGCCTCTGCCCTGGTGTCTCTGCTCCCTACTCTAACCTCTTCTCAGGGAACAGCTGCCCAGACCGTGCCCCTTGGGCAGATGCAGGGCTTGGAAGCCTTTGTATTCATAGACAGGAGTGAATATATATGTTAATTGCTCAGTCCAACTCCTTGCGACCTGTAGACTGTAGCCCGCCAGGCTCCTCTGTCTATGGTATTCTCCAGGCAAAAATATGGAGTGGGGTGCCATTTCCTTCTCCAGGGGATCTTCCCCACCCAGCGACTGAACCCAGGTCTCCCCACTTTGCAGGCTGATTCTTTACTGTCTGAGCCATGGAGCATAAAACTCTTACCTACACTGGATTACTCTCTTCTTTAAGTCATATCTTGGTTTGCCTAGGAGTGAGGAGACCCCTGGATTCATTTTAAAACCAAGACCATCCTGGCTAATCTAAGGAAAGCTGGTCTACTAATGTTCATAGACATAGGGAGACTTATTAAGTCACAAAAAGAGGGCCCTTTGTTATATCTAATTGAATTAATGAAGTATTGATGATTATGTGGCTATGACTGAGTTAGATGCCTTGGTAGAGTTGAGACAATCACAGTAGTCCTGACCCACACAAGGTTGTGTATTGAGAATGTGTAAGTAGTTTGCTTGGAACTCAAAACATTTTCCCAAAGAAATCACATTAAAGTGTTGGTTATACTTCCAAGTGAAATGAAATGATAGGTACCCCAGCCCTGGCAGGAAACAAAGCTGTTGGAAATGCAGTGGTTTATCTACCTGGGCAGACACTGCTGCTGTGATTTTCCCTTGTTTCTGGGAGAAAGTGCCTATCATTCAGGATAATAGGTACACAGTCACAGTTTCCTGATCTTCCTGACTCAGGGATCAAATCTGGGTCTCCTGCATTACAGGCAGATTCTTTACCCTCTGAGCCACCAAGGAAGCCCCCTCTTAACACATGCAAATGAATACACACATGCATGCCCACATACACAAATGTGTGCATGTGTTCTGTTTCTTCTGTTTTTTTCAGTGAAACCCAAATTCAGTTCAGTTCAGTTGCTCAGTCGTGTCCAACTCTTTGCGACCCCATGAACTATAGCACGCCAGGCCTCTGTCCATCACCAACTCCCGGACTCCACCCAAACCCATGTCCATTGAGTCAGTGATGCCATTCAACCATCTCATCCTCTGTCATCCCCTTCTCCTCCTGCCCTCAATCTTTCCCACATCAAGGTCTTTTCAAATGAGTCAGCTCTTCGCATCAGGTGGCCAAAGGACTGGAGTTTCAGCTTCAACATCAGTCCTTTCAATGAACACTCAGGACTGATCTCCTTTAGAATGGACTAGTTGGATCTCCTCCCAGTCCAAAGGACTCTCAAGAATCTTCTCCAACACCACAGTTCAAAAGCATCAGTTCTTCGGCACTCAGCTTTCTTCACAGTCCAACACTCACATCCATACATGACCACTGGAAAAACCATAGCCTTGACTAGACGGACCTTTGTTGGCCAAGCAATGTCTATGGTTTTTAATATGCTGTCTAGGTTGGTCATAACTTTCCTTCCAAGGAGTAAGGATCTTTTAATTTCGTGGCTGCAATCACCATCTGCAGTGATTTTGGAGCCCAGAAAAATAAAGTCAGCCACTGTTTCCACTGTTTCCCCATCTATTTGCCATGAAGTGATAGGACTGGATGCCATGCTCTTCATTTTCTGAATGCTGAGCTTTAAGCCAACTTTTTCACTCTCTTTCACTTTCATCATGAGGCTCTTTAGTTCCTCTTCACTTTCTGCTGTAAGGGTGGTGTCATCTGCATATCTGAGGTTATTGATATTTCTCCCAGCAATCTTGATTCCAGCTTGTTCTTCCTCCAGTCCAGCGTTTCTCATGATGTACTCTAAATATAATTTAAATAAGCTGGGTGACAATATACAGCCTTGACGTACTCCTTTTCCTATTTGGAACCAGTCTGTTGTTTCATGTCCAGTTCTAACTGTTGCTTCCTAACCTGCATACAGATTTCTCAGGAGGCAGATCAGGTGGTCCGGTATTCCCATCTCTTTCAGAATTTTCCACAGTTTATTGTGATCCACACAAAGGCTTTGGCATAGTCAAAAAAGCAGAAATAGATGTTTTTCTGGAACTCTCTTGCTTTTTTGATAATCCAGCCCCAATTAGTGAGCTTTGATTGTAGGAGAAGATTGGCAGTTGTGTGAATATTAGTACTTCACCCATTCCTTTAAAAATGTTTTGAGCAATAATAGACTACAAAAGTTTTCAGTTAAAATGATGTTTGCTAATTTTATTGATTGAAGTATAGTTGATTTACATTGTTGTATTAATTTCTGCTGTATATCAAAGTGACTCAGTTATACACATATATACGTTCTTTTTTTGTGTGGTTTATCCCAGGAGACTGGATATAGTTTCCTGTGCTATTCAGTAGGACTTGGTTGTTTATCTATTCTAAATGTAAGGCAGTAGTTTGCGTACACCAACCCCAAATTCCTGGTGTATCCCTCTCCTTTTCCCCACTCCCCTGCCACAACCACAAGTCTGTTCTGTGAGTCTGTTTCTGTTTTGGAGATAGGTTCATTTGTTCTATATTTTAGATTCCACATATAAGTGTTATCACATGGTAGCTGTCTTTCTCTTTCTGACTCATTTCCCTTAGTATGATAACCTCTAATTGCATCCTTGTTGCTGCAGATGGCATTATTCATTCCTTTTTATAGCTGGATAATATTCTATTATTATTATCTTCTTTATTGATTCATCAGTCAATGGACATTTAGGTTGTTTTCATGTCTTGGCTGTTGTGAATAGTGCTGCTATGAACATCGGGTTGCATGTATCTTTTTAATTATAGTTTTGTCTGAATATATGTCCAAGTGTGGGATTTCTGGATCATGTATGTGCTCTGTTTCTTACCCAAACTCCCACCCCAGTAGGACAGTGTGAGAATCAAGGTTTCCTCTGCTAGGGTATTCAGGTCTCAGGGTAGACATGCTGGGGTGTTCAGATCTCAGGTAGACATTCTCCTATCTGTGGCCTTCAGATACTGATGACTGTGATGGGAAAGCCAGCAGACTCCCTAGAGACTGTCAAAGAGAGACACAGGGCTGACAGCCTGTGATTGGGGACGTCATGAACTGAAGCCAAGGCAGAATTTCCAGGACATAGAACCTTTGATATGGAGAGAACCAAAGAGATGATTCAGTTCAAGTCCCTCATTTACAGATGAGGAACATAAGGCCCAGGGAACTGAAGGGACCTGTCCAAGGTCACAGACTTTTGGAGGCACATTTAAAAATCCAGACTTCCAAATCCACAGACTCTTGCCACTCCATCCTTTGCCTTAGAAACTAAGAAAAACCCTGGAGGTGTCCCCTTACTCATAATTCTACTTGTGAAAAATAAATTCTCCAAGGAAAGCTTTGTTTTCTGGCCAAAATAGTTGTGCTTGCTGAGTTGGGAGTGATGGAACTCCTGAGATAGAGATTGCCAAACTTCGCTGCCCCCACACCACAGACCCTGCAGCTTCCCTGCAGCTGAATCTCCTCTACATGGAAAATAGCAACAGGGCAGCACCACCAACCACCACCAGCCTCTACCAGTCACCACTGTAGTTACCTCCACCAGTTGCAGAGGCTGCTGCCTTGCTTCTGGCCATTTTCTTACCTCTGTAAATGTTCTTAAGCCTCAAGAGCTGTGAGACCACTTCCTGTGAGTGTGTGATGGTGATAGAGGGGAAAATACAAAAGTTTTGCTGAAAGATTTCATTCTGGTGTTTCATGCTATTCTGGCCACAGATGTCTGCTGGACTATTAAAATCTCTTTTCTAACCTGGAAGTGCCAATTAATTCTCTGAAGTCCATGCTGCTTTTCTCAGGGGTCCAGAGCGGGTGATGTGCTCTGGATATTCAACTATTATATTAGTAATATGTGGAGTATGCTGAGTGGTTCACACGTTACAAAATGCTCTTGTAGGACTCTTTCCTAGACTCCTGTGGCCTCAAAAGGCTGGGCCATCTTTCCCCAGCAGTGTCCCAGCCCTGACACCTGCCCCAACTCAGCTCCTGGTGTTGACATTTCAACAGTTTAACTCACCAGATAGATGCTTTCTCCTTCCCAGCAGCCTTGATTCTCTTTTTCCCAGATTTCTGCTTCCTTCCCTTTTTCCTCTTCTTCCTTTCCCTCACCACCCCCATCATTTGTTGGCATATAGCAAGCTCTGCTTTTCTATCTGCAACAAATATTTTCTGATTGCTAAGCCCTCTCATTAGGTCCTGATGATAGAACAGAGAATAGATAGAGCTGATCCCTGCCCTCCATATGTCTCAGTTTAGTGGTTCCTTTACTGCCAGACTGATTCTGTCACCAGGGCTGCAGCATCTTGCCTCCCCTTTATTCACAGAACTTAGGGCTGGGAGGGATTCCTTTACCACCTCCTTCATTTTACTTTACACACACATACATACACATGTGGGTGCTCTTTCTCAGTCTCTTTCTCCCTTTCTACTGTTTAGATTTTTTCCTAATAAATCCCATATGTTTTTAGAAAAAAAAAAATGCTTGTTTGACCCTGGGAGGACAATAGCACGGCTATTCCTGTTCATCCAGTGGAAGAAGAAACAGAAAATAAGTTTGATTATTATTCAGATTTATCCAGTGGCAGAGATGAGGTTAGAACCAGGGTCTCCTGGATTCAGTATCTTTTCACCAAAAATAAAGTAGTCTTTTAAAATAGTCTAATTGTCTTTAACAAGAATACTGGAGTGGGCTGCCAGTTCCTTGTCCAGGGGATCTTCCTGACCCAAGGATTGAACCTGCGTCTCTTGCATTGGCAGACAGATTCTTTTCCACTGAGCCACCAGGGAAACCCCTTCAACTAGACACATCATTCAAAATCAAAAAATGCACAGTGAAAAATATGAATACTCCCTGCTTATCAGCTGTTCCTACCCTCCAAATGCAACTTCCTGGAGACACAGCCTTCCAGAGCTAATCTAGGCACAAGCCAGCGATATATACGGGTATGTAAATACACAGTGTGTGTAAACATAAATGAAGGACTGCTTTTATTCGCTAAATGTGTTTTCCACTTCTGCATGTGCACTGCCTTTCATAAGCATCAGTACGGCCCATGTAGCTGGGAGGAGTTACATGCACACACTCTGGAGCCAGGCAGATCTAGGTCAGAAGCGGCACTGATCATATTCATGTTACATAAAGTTTCCTTGAACTTCCATGTTTTCATCTGAAAAAAGTACATAATAACATACAAGTGGGGCTGCATCTGTAACGTGTTCAGAACATAATACATGTGCTCAGTAAATGATGGCTGTTTCCTATGTGCCTACTTTGTGCAGAGCCTGTGCTGGTACAGGAGAAAGGAGATGAGTAAGAGAAGATGTTGGCCCTTGAAATCCTTATCATTTAAAACAGGGGAAAGAAGATCTAATAAGCAAGCAAATGATCATATAGCAGAATGAATGGAAGCACTCAATTAACATAGAGGATAACAGCATAGACTCCTCTAGATTCAGAATTCTGGGGTTCAAGTCCCATTTTAAACAAGTTATCTTTCCCTGAGCTTTTTTGTCTACAATACAGAAGTAATAGAGATGGAAGGATTAAGTAAAATAACGCATTTAAAACTACCTGGCACATGATAGAGATTCCATAGTGATTTTAATAATTATAGGATCTAATTCTACCTATGAATAAATGCCACAATAGAAATATCTACCACAATAGGTGCCAAGGTAGCAAAGGGAGAAGGTAGCATTACAATGAAAGAAGAACCACGACTTCAACCCCTCCACTGGGACTCCCACCTGCCGGGCCCTGTTGCTGGCATTTCACCTGCGTCCTCGCATTTGATGCTCACAGCCTCCCTATGAGCATGGCATTACTCCCTGTTGACAGAAGGAAACCGAGGCAGAGGCAGAAATGGCAACTTCACTCTCATCCTCCTCATACCACCTGGATCCCCAAATGAGAGAGTCACTAAGACCAGGACACCAGGGACCGAGGGCATTTCCTGGATGGCATCTCTCCTTGCTTTCCAGCCTTGCGTTGAGTCCTGCTGTGGCTTGGGACTGAAGCAGGAACGAGGTGACTGCTCCTGCATAAGGGACCAAGTGCCAAATCTTGAGGTGTACCCCTGGCCACTCACAGCTGTGATAGACGAAAATGTGCCAGACCTGGGACCCGCCCAGCTCAGGAGAATTGGGATTCCATCTAACCCTGCTCTTGCCTCCCCAACATCTAAGTTTCAAGTGGAGATCGGAGGGAAGAGAGGGAGAGACGAGGAGCAGAGATGGGAGTAATTGGGCGTCTTATTAAAGGAGGACCCAAGGGAGCCCGTTCAAGGGGCTCTCTGTGCCACTGCTGTGATGGGTGCCAGCTGCGAGCAGCACCCAGCAGGGCTCACCCGGAGGTGGCCCAGGGGGTTGCTGAGCTGGCAAAATATCAGAGTCTAGTTTCTGTTGCTGTCATCGCTGTTGTTGATGCCATCATTTAATCATTTATATGACACCTTTTGGTTTACGTAGTACTTTTACATTTAATTTTGGCTGCACTGGGTCTCCGTTGCTGCGCATGGGCTTTCTCTAGTTGCAGGGAGTGGGGCTGCTCTAATCGCAGTGCATGGGCTTCTCACTGCAGTGGCTTCTCTTGTTGAGCATGGGTGCTAGCGAGGGCTTCAGTAGTCGCAGTGCTTACTTGCCTCATGGCATGTTGAATATTCCCAGATCAGGGATGGAACCCGTGTCCTTGCATTAGCAGGCAAATTCCCAACTACTGTACCACCATGGGTATAAAAGTTCTACTCAGCACTTTTATACCCAGCATTTAAATTTATGTCAAACATGCTTGCGATGTTTATGTACAGTTGGGGTATGTGGGTGTGGGGAGGCTGGGAATGGCTCTTTACCACTGCTCACTCCTCACTCTACTTTTGTTTTCTACCTTCTACAGTAGACTGGGGAGGTATTATTAGCCTAGTTTCAGCAATAAGGACACTCAGGCTGTGAACATTTAAGCATCTTGCCCAAGGTCACAGAGCTTATATGTGACCAAGTCAGGGGTTTGATCTATAGAATTCTTGTGGTAACACGCTGTGATGCTCCATGTTAATACCTTATGAGAGACAGATTCTGCCCTGTACCAAATAGCCTCCTGGTACTACATTCTTTACCAGCTTAGACTAGCTTGTGTCCCGTAGCCTACTAGGCCTGAGGGAATAAGATTCTCACTGGTATATCTGAAATCTTCCACTGTGTTCTAGGGACATTTTCCTCACTTAGGTTTTGGCACCTCTTTGGGGCTCAATTGTGTTTCTCCCGTACTCATATATTAAACCCCTAACCCCCAGTGTGGCTATATTTGGAGATAGGCCTTTAAAGGGATAATAAAGTTTAATGTGAACCTAAGGGCAGAGCCCTAATCTGATAGGATACATGCTAAGTCAATTCAGTCATGTCCCACTTTTTTCAACCCTATGGACTGTAGCATGCCAAGATTCTCTGTCCATTGGGATTCTCCAGGCAAGAATACTGGACTGGGTTGCTGTGCCCTCTTCTGGGGGATCTTTCTGAGCCAGGGATCGAACTCGAGTCTCTTATGTCTCCTGTATTGGCAGGAGTGTTCTTTACCACTAGTGCCACCTGGGAAGCCCCAACTTGATTGGATAGGTGTCCTTATAAGAAGACAAGATACCAGCATGCTTCCTCTCCACACACGCACAAAAGAAAGACCACATCAGGACACAGTGAGAAAACAGCTATCTGAAAGTCAGGAAGAGATCTCTCACCAGGAATCAACCCTGCCAGCACCTTGATTTTGGGATTATAGGCTCCAGAACTATGAGTCTAGTGTTAAAGCTACCAGTCTGTGTATCAATATTAGGAATACTCAGATTTTAAAAAACAAATGAAGAAAAAAAAAACTTTATTTGAAAGTTGACTACCATGCTAGGTACATTTGCATGGACTTTCTCTTTTAATACTAACAGTAAGTGAGCAGCAAGGCTGGGAATGAAACTCAGGTCTGAGATTCATAGTTTGTGTGTCAGCTCATTTATTCATTATTTTGCAGTTGTTTTTAACTATCTCACCTCTCCAGAGCAAAAGAGAAAATTACAAAATTGAAGTGCAACTAGAAAGAGAGAGTGTGTGAGTGTGTGTGTGTGTTGGGGGCTGGAGGAGTTCGTGAATTGCTCTGTGTTACACTTACTCCTCACTCTGCTTCAAACCCCTGAAATCATTCAGGAATTCGTCCAAAGGCCTTTTTTTCCACCTTAAGTGCCGACAGAGACCTGGACCAAGACAGCTGAACTTGTGCTAGTTTCAGGCGAAATACAGCAAAGGTCAGGTGGAAGCACGGTAGCCTTTGACCTCTGGCCATTGACCTTCCGCTGTCGATCAACAGGCAGCAGCTATCAGGCCAGATCACAGGGGTATCCGCTCTCTTTTGGGAAGAAGCAATAGCAGCGTCTGTACTGCTGACAGCTGGTTAGTGTCTGCTGGAAAATAATCTGTTCATCAGCTGTTCCTGTTCTCCCCACCCCAACACAGGCAAATTCTTACTGCTCTGTAACGTGTTTGTGAGCCCCTTCAGAGTCACTGGTTCCAGTAATTCATACTGGCCTTCCTCTTCTTCCTTGGCCCTGGTCAGAGGATGCAGCTATTGACACAAATACTGACTGATCTCCCAGCTAGCAGGCAAGCACATTGCTCTTTTCATCTGAATTTCCAGCATCTTGGAGAAAGAGCTTGGCCATTCCTATCGCCAGATCCCTGAGGAGGGAGGAGAGCCTGCAGGCTCCTTCTGTAACCTTCCTTTGACTTGGACTCAGAAGACAAAGGTGAACTTGAGTGCTGTGGGGACACAGCTTCCCTTTATGCTGCCACCAGGCCCTGGGGCTGCCTCCTCTCCGGCACTGAGGCCCTTTTGTCCTGACGGGGCACCCACGGCCTGACTGCCCACACTGTTAAAGCGCAGTTTCAGCTCCTTCTCCCCCTCCTCCGTGAGTCGCTGTGCCTGGAGAGGGGCTTTTGAGTTTTGGGAACGCACACTGGCCCTTTTCTTCTCTGGGCGCCTGCAGCTTTGATGCTGCGCGCCTGGCAGCCTGGCGCTCCGCTGCTCTTTTTCAGGGAGGCCGTGCGAAAGCGCGCACAGGGCGCTCCTCGCCCCGGTTTCCCGGGAGAGGCGCACAGTCCCCGGCACCACCCGCGGAACCGGCCTGGGAGGAGCCCCGGCCTGGGAGGAGCCCCGCCCCGTGCCAGAGTTCATCTGGGAAGCTGATCATTCCGCTCTCTTTCCAGAACTTGTAAACAGGCATCCTCATTGACCCAACTCATTCTCTCTATGATCTTAAATTTCTTTCACTCTAAGCCTACTAAAAATTTCCAAACGTGCAGAGAAGCTGAATAATACAGTGGATACACAATATCCATTAGCAAGTAGCATTTTGTATGGAAGGATTTAGCTATAAGGGCTATCACTGCCCTATGGTGGTGTGTATGTGTATAGAAACTCAAATACCACCACCTCGGTTAAATTATGGCATATTTGCATAATGGTGTGCTTGTGTGTTCAGGTGAATGGAACTCTTTGCCACCCCATGGATGGTAGCCCTCCAGGCTTCTCTGTCCATGGGATTATCCCCCGAAAGAGTACTGGAGTGGGTTGCCATTTTCTTTTCCAGGAGATCTTCCCCACCCAGGGATCAAACTCCTGTCTCCTTAGATCCTTCATTAGCGGGCATATTCTTTTACCACTGAGCCACCTGGGAAGCCTGTTGCATAACGGTACCACACAGCAATTAAAATAACATTGCGCATTTAGTGACATGGAAAAATGTAGGGTTCTTGTTAAACGGGAAAAAAAAAGCAGTAGGAAATTGCATGCACAATATTATGTTATTTTTGAAAAAATGTTTGTGAGTAGGGAAAGAAACTACCCTGAGGTTATATATTATAATATTAGCAAGATTGCATCTGAATTATTATATGAATGAATTTGATTTTCATCTCCGGCTTGTTTTTATGTTTTTCAACGAAGTACTTCTATGTAAAGGGAGAAAATGGATTTAAAACATGTATGGTCAGCTCAAGAGGCTGACATGGCTCCCTTTCCAGCACCATTTATTGTAGCAGGAGTCCTGGGCTGCTCCATCTCCTATGCAAACCCAGCTTCATCTCTTGTTCCGGCCATTTAGAGCTCTACCAGTCCTACCCAGGTTCCCAAATACGAGCACTGGGCCCTCTTTCCCTTCACTGTCCCCACTTTTCTACAGCAATCTAGATTATTCCCTTTCATCACAGACTCTTTAGACAGGGAGTTTCTTAGCCACTGAAGAATAGAGTCCTAACATGCCATTCACTCCTTGCCCCTCCCCGCTCCCTCTCACACCCCAGCCCTGGAAGATGAAATTCCTCTTCTTCAAGAGAAGGCCAGGGCCTAAACTAGGGGCTCCATGCTTTTCATGGGCCCCGAGTTCTTTCTTTGCGAGAGACTTGGCCCCAGTTAGACACCTGGGAGAGCCACTGCTTTAGTGTGGGTTCTTCAGGAAACTTTAGCACCAGCTGGATAATATTTTAATCACCATACAAAAAATGGTGCTTTCAGAGACAACAGCAATAAGAGCTCTCTTTGCACACATATTTTTAGTTATTTTTAGTTCACAAAGTAAATTCATATCATTTTATAGTGGTTCCCAGAGCAGCATCAAAAATCATTTGGAGATGGACAGAGTTGCCAACTTTTTATTTTGCCATGTAAAACCATTTAAAATCTACCACTTTTTATCATCATTATTTCGGAATAGAAAAGACATTTTACCACATATACAAATTAGAACAAACTCGAATAAATAAATAAATAAACCCAAGCATTTAAATTTAACTTCATAAAATCCTTACTATATAAGATACACCTCTCCATCTATATACATTTAATATTATTACTATTTCTTTATAAACTGCAAAAGCTTTTTCACAAACACAGGCTTAGGAACCAACATTTGGGAACCATTTTTCCATTGTGTTTGATGCATATGAGCAACTACTTGCAAGTGAGAAAACTGAGTTTCAGAGATTATCCACTCATAAGTGGCTGAATGAAGACTCAAAGTCAAGTCTTTTTGATCCAGATAGAGTGATTATCTCCTGTTCCAGATTGTGTCTGTGCAACCAGGCTACCTTTGTGGTTATTCCAGGAAATAGTTGACAGAAAATAGGCCTGATTTGCTTTTTCAAAGTCTTGGCTAGACTTGGGTTACTGGAGTAAACTTAGTATCAAATTTTATCTTCGATCCAAAAATCAATGAGCTCATTGGATGGTATTAACCTTTCAGAGACGTTCCTCCTTAATTTCATTATTTGCTTTACCAGCAAAACTTTCCTTACAGTTGGTTTCAAGGGTAGAAACACAGACTTCTAAACCACATGTATGCATCTACTGACTGATGCCTGAAGTCCTTCAAGTTTGCTTACCTACATTGATCTGTTTGAAAAACAGATCGTTAAAAACTTGGGAACAGAGTAAAAAAAAAAGAAGTGAACAGTATATCCTTTTAATGTTATAGAGAAGCCTTGTTTAACAGACTTAACCAAGATTATTTAATAATCGAGGGAATGTAGCTGTGTGACTTTGCTTTTTACTATTAATTAAAATTGCCTGGAGAAATATCAATAACCTCAGATATGCAGATGACACCACCCTTATGGCAGAAAGTGAAGAGGAACTAAAAAGCCTCTTGATGAAAGTGAAAGAGAATGGAAAAGTTGGCTTAAAGCTCAACATTCAGAAAATGAAGATCATGGCATCTGGTCCCATCATGGCAAATAGATGGGGAAACAGTGGAAACCGTGTCAGACTTTATTTTCTGGGGCTCCAGAATCACTGCAGATGGTGACTGCAGCCATGAAATTAAAAGACATTTATTCCTTGGAAGGAAAGTTATGACCAACCTAGACAGCATATTGAAAAGCAGAGACATTACTTTCCCACAAAGGTCCATCTAGTCAAGGCTATGGTTTTTCCAGTAGTCATGTATGAATGTGAGAGTTGGACACTGGGCACCGAACAATTGATGCTTTTGAACTGTGGTGTTGGAGAAGACTCTTGAGAGTCCCTTGGACTGCAAGGAGATCCAAACAGTCCATTCTGAAGGAGATCAGCCCTGGGATTTCTTTGGAAGGAATGATGCTAAAGCTGAAACTCCAGTACTTTGGCCACCTCATGCGAAGAGTTGACTCACTGGAAAAGACTCTGATGCTGGGAGGGATTGGGGGCAAGAGGAGAAGGGGACGACAGAGGATGAGATGGCTGGGTGGTGTCACTGACTCTATGGGCGTGAGTCTGAGTGAACTCCTGGAGTTGGTGATGGACAAGGAGGCCTGGCGTGCTGCGATTCATGGGGTCGCAAAGAGTCGGACTCGACTGAGCAACTGAACTAAACTGAACTGACTGAAGGGCTCAGGCTCAAGTTATATGTTAACTTGTAGGCCTTATCTAGAATAGAGCCAAATAATTTTTGTCCAGTAGAAAAGATAACCCCAAAGGTTATGGTTTTATTGTCCTGTAGAACATTAACAAGTTTTGTCCCTAACTTGGCAGACTTAGTTCATTACACCTTTCCTGGTAGACTATACAAACTCCTGTTCTTCCAATCCCCATTTGAAACAACCTTACCGTATTGCTGGTTCCATCCCTCAGTTTTATTCAGTTTAACAAACTGCATAAAATTTATTTAAAGGCAGTTACCACCAATACCAATTGAAAATATGATCAGTTTGCCTCAGTGTGAATGAGAACAAATTTTGAGGGTCTGAGGAAGATGAGGGAGAGGTTACGTGATGGGAAGGGGAGATTAGCTAAACTTGTTAGGACAGTTTCACCAGAATACCTTCATTTTTTCACATAGTTCCTTTCTCCTTAAGCACCTGCCAGGAAAATGGCATCCTAGAAACAGAATTTACAAGGAATAATGAATGGAGAAGAGGTTGAAAAGTTAGCTGGGGCTAGCCATGCTGAGGAACTAGAGTTTTATCATATATATCATGAGTCATTAAAGGTTTAAATCCAGGAACTGATATGATCATATTTTTGAGCTAGAAAGATCATTTTGATAAGAGTATATTGGATGTGTGGACAGAGAGTCTCAATGAGAGATGACTGTGGCTTGATCTGTATGTGAATACAGGTGAATGGAAAGTTGAGGATAAAATCAAATGGTAATTCAAAGGAAAAACGACAGATTTGGTGAGTGATGAGATATAGTGCATGAAAAGAGCAAGGAGTCTGAGCTGATAACTGGATAGATGGAAGGATGATGATGGTGATCAAAGTCTGTATTTTTGACTTGCTGAACTTGAAGATCGTCAGAAATTTGAACTTATGAGTTTGGGCTGAAAAGAAAATTTGAGGGCTAACAGTGCATTTGTTATGAACAGAAGCCATGTACATGAATATGAGTGTTGAAGAAAAACATATCATTGGGAAACCTCTCCACCACTGGCTAGGAAACAATTGCATAGTTCATCAGAAGGCATCCTCTTTAATGAGGATGAACTCCTGCCCAGTGAACCGTGAACAGTCCATGGCTTTTCAGAGCCATGAAAAGTTCACTGCCCAACACTAGCAAAAAATATTCATTCCCTTTTACTTTGTGGAACTGGAGACTTAGGAAGACAAAACATATAAATATATGTTTTGGGAGTGGAAGATTAGGCTGGAAACACCTCTTAGAGGTCATGTTGCAGTCCGGAGAAGCACCGGTGACCTGACCTAAACCTTACAACCCCTCATGTCTTCCCGTCTATTGACAAGCCTGATAAGAGCAGAGCTGAGTATGGCAAAACTTGTCTATCCTATTTTGTGCCCCTCCCCAGACCCAGTTTTTACAATGCTTTTTATTTAACCTCCATACTCCACCTATAGGATCAACATGATGTCAGCCTGCAAAAGTAGAGAGAAAAATGTAATTAATTGCCACGTAACATCACCTAGCTTCAACAATTATCCACATACAGCCATCTTGCTTCATTGGTGCCCCATTCCCCTACTTTTTCTCCACTGTTAGATTATTTTTAAGTAAATTTCAGTGGTCACATCACTGTGTCACTAAATACTTCCATATTGTTGTTGTTCAGTCACCAAGTCATGTCCGACTCTTTCAGACCCCATGGACTGCAGCACACCAGGCTTCTCTGTCCTTCACCACCTCCTGGAGTTTGCCCAAGTTCATGTCCATTGAATCAGTGATGCCATCCAACCATCTCATCCTCTGTTGCCCTCTTCTCCTTCTGCCTTCAATCTTTCCCAGCATCAGGGTCTTTTCTAATAAGTCAGCTGTTCAGCTCAGGTGGCCAAAGTATTGGAACTTCAGCTTAACATCAGTACTTTCAAAGAGTATTCAGGGTTGATTTCATTTAAGATTGGCTGGTTTGATCTCCTTGCTGTCCGAGGGACTCTCAAGAGTCTTTTCTAGGACCTCAGTTTGAAAGCATCAATTCTTTGGCACTTTGCTTTCTTTATTGTCTAGCTCTCTAGAAAGACCATAGCCTTGACTATACGGATCTTTGTCAGTAAAGTGATCTCTTTGCCTTTTACACACTGTCTAGTTTATCATAGCTTTCCTGACAAGAAGAAGTCGTCTTCTAATTTCAAGGCTGCATTAACATCCACAGTGATTTTAGAGCCCAAGAAGAGAAAATTTTTCACTACTTCCACCTTTTTCCCTTCTACTCGTCATAAAGTGATGGGACCAGATGTCATGATCATAGTTTGTTGAATGTTGAGTTTTGAGCCCGCTTTTTCATTCTCCTGCTTCACCCTCATCAAGAGGTTCTTTAGTTCCTTTTCATTTTTACGCCATGAGAATGGTATCATCTGCATATCTGAAGTTGTTCATATTTCTCCTCACAATCTTGATTCCAGCTTGTAACTCATTGAGCCCAGCATTTTGCATGATGTGCTCTGCGTGTAAGTTAAATAAACAGAGTGACAGTAAACTGCCTTGTCCTACTGCTTTCGCAGTCCTGAATCAGTCAGTTGTTCCATATAGGGTTCTAACTGTTGCTTCTTGACCAGCATACAAGTTTCTCAGGAGACAGGTAAAATGGTCTGATATTCCCATCTCTTGGAGAAGGAAATGGCAACCCACTCCAGTATTCTTGCCTGGAGAATCCTATGAATGGAGGAGCCTGGTAGGCTGCTGTCCATAAGGGCCGCACAAGAGTCGGACACGACTGAAGCAACTTACCATGCATGTGTGCGTTGGAGAAGGAAATGACAACCCACTCCAGTGTTCTTGCCTGGAGAATCCCAGGGACAGAAGAGCCTGGTGGGCTGCCGTCTATGGAGTCGCACAGAGTTGGACGTGGCTGAAGTGACTTAGCAGCAGCAGCAGCAGCAGCAGCATTCCCATCTCTAAGAGTTTTCCACAGTTTGTTATGATCCACACAGTTAAAGGCTTTAGAGTAGTCTATCAAACAAAGGTAGATGTTTTTCTGGAATTCCTCTGCTTTCTCTATGATCCAGCAAACTTTGGGAATTTGATCTCTGGTTTCTCTGCCTTTTCTAACCCAGTTTGAACTTCTGGAAGTTCTCGGTTCACATGATACAGAAGCCTAGCTTGGAGGATTTTGAGCATAACTTTACTAGCATGGGAGATGAAAGCAACTGTCCAGTAGTTTGAACTTTCTTTAGTACTGCCTTTCTTGGGAATTGGGATTGAGGATTGAGCTTTTCCAGTCCTGTGGCCACTGCTGAGTTTTCCAAATTTGCTGGCATATTGAGTGCAGCACTTTAATAGCATCATCTTTTAGGATTTGAAATAGCTCAACTGAAATTCCATCACCTCCACTAGCTTTATCGGCAGCAGAGCTTCCTAAGGCCCCCTTGACTTCACACTCAAGGATGTCTGGCTCTGAGTGAGTGACCATACCATTGTGGTTATCTGGGTCGTTAAGGTCTTTTTGTACAATTGTTCTGTGTATTCTTTTCATCTCTTCTTGATCTCTTCTGCTTCTATTAGGTCTTTACTGTTTTTGTCCTTTATTGTGACCATCTTTGGATGAAATGTTCTTTTGGTATTTCCAATTTTCTTGAAGAGATCTCTACTCTTACCTTAGGATTCTGTTTTGTCAGAGCTCTCCACTATGACCCATCCTTCATGGGTGGCCCTACCTGGCATGACTCATAGTTTCATTGAGTTACACAAGCCCCCTTTGCCACAATAAGGCAGTGATCCATGAAGGGGAAATACTTCCATATGTATCTTTAAAAGATAAGGACTTTTGGGGGGCATAATTTAGGGAAAATTTTAAGATGTTCTAGATTTGAACGTATGGGCTCAATATCTACTTAGCCTTGCTACTGTTTAGTACAGCTTCTACCTTGGACCTCTGTTCTAATAATAATATGTGTGTGTGTCCAACGCTTTGCAACACTATGGACTGTAGCCTGCCAGGCTTCTCTGTCCGTGGGATTCTCCAGGCAAGAATACTAGAATGGGTTGCCATGTCCTCCTCCGGGGAATCTTCCTGACCCGGGGGATCAAACCCATATCTCTTGCATTGGCATGCTGGGTCTTTACCATTGAGCCACCTGGGAAGCCCCATCTCACAATTATAGCCTCCTATTTGTCACACACCCATTGAGACCTTACAGTAATGCAGTATATGTGATAGACATTATCTTTCTTATATAGATAAAAAGAAACTGGGGCTCAGAGAGGTGAAGTAACTTGCCCATATTTCTAATAGTAGTCCACTCAAAGAAATCTAGACTTTTAAAATCATTCTTCCAGCCATTGCCTGCTGCCCAGTCTGAAATCTACTCCATGTTTTGTATTTGCTACAGTAGCAGTCCACTCCTGGTATCAAAATCTGTATTCATTTTCTACTGCGGCTACAACAAATGACCACCAACTTAGCTTAAACAACAGAAATTTACTATCTTCCTAGTGTACACATTAGAGTAGAGATCTGCCATAGGTCTCGCCAGGCTGAAATCAAACTGTTGGCAGGGCTGCGTGCCTCTCTGGAAGCTTTAGGAAAACATTCAGAGTTTTGTTTTTGTTTTTGCTCATTTGGGTTGTTAGAATTCAGTTCTTTGCAGCTCTTAATTCTAATATTCCTATTTCATTGTTGTTTGTCAACTGAGGGCCCTTCCTAGCTCCCTTGACTCATGGCCAGCCTTCTTCTTAAAACCCAGTAACGTCAGGTTGAGTCCTTCTCATGCTCCAAATTTCTCCTTTTTCTGTCTTAAATTTTCCAGCTCTTACCATAGCTGGGAAGGGTTCATTGCTTTGAAAGCCTCATGTGATTAGATTGGGCCCACCCAGATAATTCCCCCATCTCATGATCTGTAATCTTAACCATATTCTGTGAGGTTGTGATTTTTAGTAGGAAATATATATTTGGTCTAAAACTTATAGAATTTCTTGGGCTTTCCCTGGCTATCCAGTGGTTAGGATGCCATACCTCCAATGCAGAGGATGCGAGTTCAATCCCTTTTAAGGGAACTAAGATCCCACATGCTGTGCTTCATAGTCAAAAATAAATAAATCCTATAGAATTTCCTAATTGATAAGAGCAGCAGTCACATTGATACAGTGACTTTTGGAAAGCACATCGTTAGAGCGGTAGAGGGTTGGAACTTTTAGTTCCAGTCCTCAGCTTCTGGGGAGGAGGGAAGGTCTGGAAGCTGAACAGATTGCCAGTGACCAATGATGTAATCAAGCATGTCTATGTAAAGAAGCCCCCATGAGAACCCAAAAGAATGGGGTTCTGAGAGCCTCCAGACTGGTGAACACCTGGAGATTTTGAAAGAGCGATGCACTCAAAGACAGTATGGAAGCGACAGGCCCTTTCCCCACACCTTGCCCTATATATCTCTTCAGTCTGATTGTTCCTAAGTTATGTCCTTTCATAATTAACCAGTTATCTAGTAAGTAAAATGTTTCTGTGAGTTCTCTGAGCTGCTCTAAGAAATTAATCAAACCCAAGAAGGAAGTTGTTGGGACCCCCAGTCTTTAGCTGGTCAGTCAGAAGCACAGGTAGCAACTTAGGCTTGGGATTGCCATCTGCAGTGAACGGCAGTCTTGTGGGGACTGAGCCCATAACCTGTGGAATCTAATGCTATGTCTTGATAGATAGTGTCAGAATTGAGTTGAATTTTAGGATACCTAGCTGGTGTTGCCAAGAGTTGCTTGGTGGTGGAGGGGAAACACAGCTCCTGCACATACTGGAATCTGGTCTTTAGACCACCTTTTACATTTGCCAAGTTTCTTTTATCATGTTTCCTATATTAGGAAGTAGATATCTTTGGGGGTCTTTAGTCTGCCTACCATATTGTCAGCATCCCTATTTGAACCCAGTTTGGTCTGACTACACCCGGACTTTCTTCACCAGACACCATAGTCATTTCATAATGACCCAGAGGCTCTGCTTACTGTGTATCCCTGTTCTTACCACTGTATTTGTATCAGTGCTTTGCGCTGTAAGTAACAGGTACCAAGTAACCAAAAGGTTTATTTTTCTCACATAATGACATATTTAGAGATGATTACTATTCTTGTTACAGTGATTCAATAATGCAGTGATGTCAGGTCCACGGGCTTGATAACTTGGCTGATCTTTCCTTCGTGATGGCAAAATGGCTGCCATAGTGCCAGACAGTGCATCCACATTCAAGACAGGATGTGGGAAAACAGAGGGGAGGCTCCAGTTCTCTCGGCCCCTTGTATTAGGAAATCAGATGTTTCCCCAGAAGCCCCCATGAAACTTTCATTACATCTCTCAGACCAGAATTGTGTCACATGCCCTCACCCCCTGCAGTTGCAAGGAAGCCTGAGAAAGTGAATATTTAGTTTTTTCTGGTGGAGATGGGCAAGGGAAAAGAGGATTGGAATGAAGTTCAGATTAGCCAGCTTATAATGCCAAAATTTCAGTTGGTCTAGGACCCTGTCTTTGGCTCTCTTTTTCCAATCCACAATTAGAATTGGTATCCTGCTCCTGGGTCAGACACCTCCTGATGACTGACCACCTGGTCAATACTCACTCACTTCTTATAAGATATCCCTGACCCCAATTAACCAGTTATACTGCCATCTGGGTACATCTCCTGTTACTGCCTGCTGCTGGCCCTGGAAGCACCTGGCCGCCTTTCAGAGGCCTAGAGACTCCACCAGTCCCCTTGGCTATGTACAGGCAAGTTTCTATTCTGAAAGCACCTGTTTTTAAATGAGTCATTTTATAGCTTTGTGTGAGTGCACATATGTGCAACATGGTGCACATTCATGCAGAAAAAAGGGGAAAATAGGCCACATTGACCAAAGACATTTCAATTCTATGGTAGCTTTAAATTCCATCTAGGTAGAAATTCAAATGGGTGTATCTTTCTTTTTCTCCTTTGCCTTTAGCTTCTCTTCTTTTCTCAGCTATTTGTAAAGCCTCCTCAGATAGCTATTTTGCCTTTCTGCATTTCTTTTTCTTGGGGATGGCCTTGATCACTGCCTCTGTACAATGTCACGAACCAACAGTCATAGTTCTTCAGGCTCTCTATCAGATCAAATCCCTTGAATCTGCACCCATTTGAATGCAGAGTTCCAAAGAATACCAAGGACAGATAAAGACTTCCTCAGTGATCATTGCAAAGAAATAGAGGAAAATGATAGAATGGGAAAGACTAGAGATCTCTTCAAGAAAATTAGAGACACCAAGGGAACATTTCATGAAAAGATAGGCACAATAAAGGACAGAAATGGTATGGACCTAACAGAAGCAGAAGATATTAAGAAGAGGTGGCAAGAATACACAGAAGAACTATACAAAAATGATCTTCATGGCCCAGGTAATCATGATGGTGTGATTACTTGCCTAGAGCCAGACATCCTGGAATGTGAAGTCAAGTGGGCCTTAGGAAGCATCACTATGAACAAAGCTAGTGGAGGTGATGGCATTCCAAGTGAGCTATTTCAAATCCTGAAAGATGACGCTGTGAAAGTGCTGCACTCAGTATGCCAGCAAATTTGGAAAACTCAGCAGTGGCCACACGACTGGAAAAGNGCCTAGAGCCAGACATCCTGGAATGTGAAGTCAAGTGGGCCTTAGGAAGCATCACTATGAACAAAGCTAGTGGAGGTGATGGCATTCCAAGTGAGCTATTTCAAATCCTGAAAGATGACGCTGTGAAAGTGCTGCACTCAGTATGCCAGCAAATTTGGAAAACTCAGCAGTGGCCACACGACTGGAAAAGGTCAGTTTTCATTCCAATCCCAAAGAAAGGCAATGCCAAAGAATGCTCAAACTACTGCACGATTGCACTCATCTCTCATGCTAGTAAAGTAATGCTCAAAATTCTCCAAGCTGAACCGTGAACTTCCAGATGTTCAAGCCAGATTTAGAAAAGGCAGAGGAATCAGATTAAATTGCCAACATGCACTGAATCATCAAAAAAGCAACAGAGTTCCAGAAAAGCATCTATTTCTGCTTTATTGACTATGCCAAAGCCTTTGACTATGTGGATCACAACAAACCATGGGAAATTCTGAAAGAGATGGGAATACCAGACCACCTGACCTGCCTCCTGAGAAATGTGTATGTAGGTCAAGAAGCACCAGTTAGAACTGCACATGGAACAACAGACTGATTCCAAATCGGGAAAGGACTATGTCAAGGTTCTATATTGTCACCTTGCTTATTTAATTTACATGCAGAGTACATCATACAAAATGCCAGGCTGGATGAAGCACAAGCTGGAATCAAGATTGCTGGGAGAAACATCACTAACCTCAGATATGCAGATTGACACCAGCCTTATGGCTTCCCTGGTGGCTCAGACGGTAAAGCATCTGCCTGCAATGCGAGAGACCCGGGTTCGATCCCTGGGTGGGGAAGATCCCCTAGAGAAGGAAATGGCAACCCACTCCAGTACTCTTGCCTGGAAAATTCCATGGACAGAAGAGCCTTGTAGGCTACAGTCCATAGGGTCTCAAGGAGTTGAACACGACTGAGCGACTTCACTTCACTTCCACTCTTATGGCAGAAAGTGAAGAACTAGAAAGCCTCTTGATGAAAGTGAAAGGGGAGAGTGAAAAAGTTGGCTTAAAACTCAACATTCAGAAAATTAAGATCATGGCATCTGGTCCCATCACTTCATGGCAAATAGATGTGGAAACAGTGACAGACTTTATTTTCCTGGGCTCCAAAATCACTGCAGATGGTGAGTGCAGCCATGAAATTAAAAGACGCTTACTCCTTGGAAGACAAGTTATGACCAACCTAGGCAGCATATTAAAAAGCAGAGACCTTACTTTGCCAACAAAGGTCCATCTAGTCAAAGCTATGATTTTTCCAGTAGTCATGTATGGATATGAGAGTTTGACTATAAAGAAAGCTGAGCACTGAAGAATTGATGGTTTTGAAGTGTGGTGTTGGAGAAGACTCTTGAGAGTCTCTTGGACTGCAAGAAGATCCAACCAATCAATCCTAAAGGAAATCAGTCCTGAATATTCATTGGAAGGACTGATGCTGAAGCTGAAACTCCAATATTCGGGCCACCTGATGCAGAGAATGGAGTCACTGGAAAAGACCCTGATGCTGGGAAAAATTGAAGGTGGGAGGAGAAAGGGATGACAGAAGATGAGATGGTTGGATGGCATCACTGACTCAGTGGACATGAGTTTGTGTAAGCTCCGGGAGTTGATGATGGACAGGGAAGCCTAGCGTGCTGCATTCCATGGGATTGCAAAGAGTCGGACACAACTGAATGACTGAACTGAGGTAGAAATTCTTTTGAAAATATTACTATAGCAGAGAAACTATTTTCTATCAGAATATCTATTATCTTCTCCTTCCCCAGTAACAGACTTTGATTTTGTGTGCAGCAGCCATGTACCCAGACAAAAGACTTCTTCATTCTCAGATAAAGAAGACTTCATTTTCTCTTACAGCTAGTTACAACCATGTGACTAAGTTCTGGCCAATGTGATGTAAGTGGAAACATTGTATTGGGCTTCCAGGACCTTTCTTTAAAGAGAATGGGCCTTCTTTGTCCTTTCATCCATTTCACTGCCTGGAGTAGAGGTGAAATAGCTGGAGCTCTATCTGCCAGTTTAAACTATGAAGAAAAGAGATCTACTTTAAGGATGGCTGAGAACTGACACTGTCCTTGGACTTCCTACCTCCAGGAAAATAAATTTTTTGTTCAAGCCTCCCTTATTTAGGATTTTTGTGTTGTTTACAATTCGACCTGACCCTAAGTAACTCATCTACTTTTTGTCTACATGATGCCTAACTCTACATGGCACTTTCATATATATTACCCCATTTTCTACAGATAGGAGAATATCCATTCTCCTGTTTCTAGCTGGTCTTGGTTCCAGGAGAGTCAGTGATGGCCAACAGCAACCATTAGAGCGCCGTTTACCTACCCAGGTTGAACACCATGGGAAAACTGGAAATCTTGGGTTCCGCAGGCAAAAAGAAGATGTTGTTTTCAAAGTTAATGACACCTCTAGGGGAAACTCTGCCTCCACTTTTTGAAGCTAGGCTCTGACTGTTGGAAACCCAAGCCTTCTTCACTATCTCACTTCCTCATCTTTAAAATGGCATTGGTCTCTGCCAAGAACTTTATATAAATATATATAATTTATAAACATATAATATATAATATATAAATTTCTTATGGAAATTTTTTTTTCTAAAGTAGAGCTTCACCAATCTTTTCATTCCTCAATGATTGGCCACTGGACTCATCCTTAGTGAAAAATCTTCAGGAGTAGGTATTGCCCAAAGACAGCTCTTCAGGGGTACATCTGCTTTGGGATAGACCTGGTATCCATGGCTGGAGTAAGAGTCCTTGGGATAGACCTGGTATCCATGGCTGGAGTAAGAGTCCTTGGGATAGACCTGGTATCCATGGCTGGAGTAAGAGTCCTTGGGATAGACCTGGTATCCATGGCTGGAGTAAGAGTCCTTGGGATAGACCTGGTATCCATGGCTGGAGTAAGAGTCCTTGGGATAGACCTGGTATCCATGGCTGGAGTAAGAGTCCTTGGGATAGACCTGGTATCCATGGCTGGAGTAAGAGTCCTTGGGATAGACCTGGTATCCATGGCTGGAGTAAGAGTCCTTGGGATAGACCTGGTATCCATGGCTGGAGTAAGAGTCCTTGGGATAGACCTGGTATCCATGGCTGGAGTAAGAGTCCTTGGGATAGACCTGGTATCCATGGCTGGAGTAAGAGTCCTTGGGATAGACCTGGTATCCATGGCTGGAGTAAGAGTCCTAGTGCTCTGATGCCACCTACTGCACTTTGTTCCAAGGTAGCAATTGGTCCGGGATCTCCCAAAGTTATTTCTGTCTTGTTCTATTTCCACCTTCCTCTTCTCTCTAGCATATCCTTCCTCTACCCCAACTCCCACATTGGGTTCTCTTCCAAAGTTGGTCAGGCGTTTTTGCCCAGGGCCCCTTCTCCCTCACTCCTCTAAGAAACCCTAGCAGGACCTGGCTGATTTTATCACGGCCCACCCTGACCCAGCACTTCCTTGAAACTGCCTGTTATATTCAAGAAACCCAGCCTGGGCAGGCTGTCCCTTAAGGTGACATTTTAATTCACAGCAAGGCACCCTTGGAAGGGGTGAGTTGTGTTTGTCTCAAAGCAGAGGCTTAGACACAGTGGTCTAAGCAGAACCTTGCTTTCCAAGGGTGGTGATGAGAGGGGTTAACGTCCTCTGATGGTTTAATGACAATCATCGTTTTCTTATCTATTATTCATATTTTCACTCCTGGCAATCCTATGAGGTATTTTGTGTGAATTTTATAGATATGATCTGCAAAGAGGAGAGGGGAGCAAAAACTGACAATTAGTGAGCACTAAGTATGAGTTAGGGTCTTACACACACTGGCTGCCTTCACAGCAGGGAAAGGCATGCGGCTATGAGTCAGCTCTTGGTTCTAGACAAGACCCACTGTGGGGCCTGTACAAGCCAATAAATCAGAGCAGCTTACTATAAACTCGGCTTACTATAAACCTTGACTGTGTCTTCTGCAGCACAGAGATGACAGGCCTAGGATCTAGACTTGAGCTCTCTGGTGCCCTGGGAGGCAGTAGAATGCAGTGGCTACAGCACAGGCTCTCAGTCAGGCAGGGCTACTGGAGAGATCCTGGCATCTTTGCTCAGCAATCAGGGGACCTGGGCCAAGTCACTGAACTTGCTCTGATCCTATGTTCCACATCTGTAAGGCCGTGATGAAAACAGTGCCGGTCTTCAAAAGTTGTAATGATTGAATGTGAATGAAGGTAAACTGTCTTTTGTTCCATAATTCTTAGGTCTCATTAATATTATTTTCATTGTTACTAATTGAAGAGGATGTTCTGAACTCCTGGGAAAAAGGAAGTTATCTGCCTTGCCCACCCGCCCACCTGGAATGGAGATCTACTCAGTTAACAGAACCTGCTCTGAGGTTGTTGGGGCAGTTTTTCAGCTTCTGCCTTTGGGCTGAAAACTGCCTGGCTGGGCTGGCTGAGCCTCTACAGCCATTCCCCACTCCCCAGCTGCAGATCTGGTTTCTTTCACCCTCATAAAAGGCCCAGGCAGAGATGACTATGAAAGCCAAGATTTCCAGGGTCCTCAGCATCAGAGAATCAGTCCACAGAGGCCATGGCTGCTTTCTTACCTTACCTAGTCCCACCCAGTTCCTCCTGACCCTTTCTGGGACTCATTCCTGAAGAACAGGGACTGGTCTGAGCCCCCGGCCAGAGCAGTGCCCGCTTGGGTGAGCAGGCCCTCCTGGGGTACCCCGTCCTCTAGGCATGAAGTGAAAGTCGCTCAGTCATGTCTGACTCTATGAGACCCCACGGACTATACAGTCCATGGAGTTCTCCAGGCCAGAATACTAACGTGGGTAGCCTTTCCCCTCTCCAGGGGATCTTTCCAACCCAGGGATCAAATGCAGATATCGACCCCAGGGATCGAACCTAGGCATGAAGACCTCAGCAAAGATTCACATCAGCCTGGTAGGCTCCTATTGTTCCTTCCTTGTCCAGGCCCATGTGAATGTTAGGAAATAGTTTCTTTGAAGCGTGCTGGTGTCCTCAACTTTTGTGCTGTGCTGTGCTTAACTGCTCAGTTATGTCCAACTCTTTGTGATCCTATGGGCTGTAGCCCGTCAGGCTCCTCTGTCCATGGGGATTCTCAGGCAAGAATACCGGAGGGGGTTGCCATGCCCTCCTCCAGGGGATCTTCCCAACCCAGGGATTGAACCCAGGTCTCCCACATTGCAGGTGGATTCTTTACTGTCTGAGNCCTATGGGCTGTAGCCCGTCAGGCTCCTCTGTCCATGGGGATTCTCAGGCAAGAATACCGGAGGGGGTTGCCATGCCCTCCTCCAGGGGATCTTCCCAACCCAGGGATTGAACCCAGGTCTCCCACATTGCAGGTGGATTCTTTACTGTCTGAGTCACCAGGGAAGCACAAGAATACTGGAGTGCGTAGCCTATCCCTCCTCCAGGGGATCTTCCCAAGCCAGGAATCAAATTCAGGTCTCCTGGGTTTGAGGAGATTGCAGGCAGATTCTTAACCAGCTGAGCCACCAGGGAAGCCCCAACTTCTCCTGCTTTGTGCTGTTTTTTCTTTCTAGTTGCCTAGGATGGTGTAGACTCTACTCTGTAGGGAGTAAGAATATCAGCTTCAGGGGCAGGTTCAAATGGCCTTTCTTTACACTGCCAGTCATATACTTGGTGAGGCAGGAACTGTGTGGCGCATGGTGCCAAGTGCCCTACAGGGATTATCTCATGAGCCCTTATAGCATCTCCATTAGGCAGCTGTTCCTAACAGATGAGGGCATTCAGGCACAGAGAGGTAAAGTAACTTTCTCAAGGCAGCATAGCATGGGATCTGTAACAACAAGGAGGGCACCTGTGAGAGAGAAGAGGAGAGGTAAGGTGGAAAGAAAAAGGAAGTCTGCTTTTACAATCTTGCCCAGAGCCTGTCTGCTCAGCCCCAAGAATGCAGAGTCCAACTGGCTTAGTCACTCCCCTCAGTTTTGTCAGGAGGAGGTCTGATGGCAGAGAGGAGGAGGTCAGTGAACACTGATGGCAAAATTTATGAAGATGCAAAAAAGGCTTCCCAAGGAAAAACCATTCCAACAGGTTTGGCAGACAGGATGTGAAAAGGTGCAGAATTTCTGAGCCGAGCCAGGGGGAGGGGAGCAGGAAGTCAGGAAGGATGCATTTTTAGCTGGTCAGGAGTTACCATTTAATTCTGTGTCTGGATCTCAGAGGAGTTCAGGCCATCAGAGTCATAAATATACATGAGCCTAATGCAGCCTTGTGGGCAGTGTAACAGTGAACGGGGTGTCCCTGACTCCAGGGGCAGCCAATTTGTTTTAATTTTTGAATTAATGAGCAATTTCAGATGCAATAGCCTTGGCCCACCAAGAAATGTAACTTTCAGCTGAGATTTTCTTCTCCCTTCTGATATGTGCTTTCCATATCCTCTCAGTGTTTCAGCACTTTCGTCTTCTCCATTCCAGAAAGAACCTGCATTTCCCTTTCTCAGCTCCTTTCCTAGATTGGTGTGTGCTAAGTCTCTTGCAGTTGTCATCATGTCTTCAGAATGCATTTGATAGGTACAGGAAGTTGCACCAGAGGGAGATGGAACCAGCAATCAATAAAAAAAGAACTATGTTTCTAAGAAGAATGCATCACGGGGCTTCCCACAGGAGTTGTGTACCATATGTTCTAATATCTGTGGAACAATGGATCTAATTCTTAGTTCTTCTGCTTGGCTTTCCCAGCCATCTCAGCAAAAATGAAAATGGACATTTTAACCTGCTGCCCAGCTTACTGATGATTTATACTAAAGATTGCTTTCCCTTTAACCCCTTCATTGTTATCACAGAATAAAATCTCTCCCTTCTTTACTCCAGCTTTATTTCTCCTGGCTACTAGTTTAGTATATTTATGGTGCATGAGTCATCAAGCTGCCCTTTGATTGGATAAAAACCAAGCACCCCTGAGACCATCAGTCAATTACAGCTATTCTCAGCTTCATTCACAGATTTATTAGCTTGCACAGACAGAGAGAAATTCATTCAGCAAAGTTCATTCATAAAAATTTCAACACGCTGCGTATCATCCTGCACATTTCAGCCTTCTGTTGCAGAGAGGCTTCTGAAAGCTCTGAGAGGAGTCGGGGAGGGAGGGAAGCTTCTTGCCAGGGTGGGCAGGCTGGGAGGGGATCTGAGGAACACGGAAGGACCACAAGTCAGAGAAATAATGCGGAGGAGCGCCTGTCACTAGTACTGCTGGCTTGTGGCCCAGATGGGATGCAAGACAAGATCTTCCAAGAGAGGGCAGCCATCAGAAAAAACGAACTCAGGCAGAAGGGCCTTTGGCTCATATAGACATTTCCTACACCACCACCACCCCCCCGCCTTATTTTTTAAACGAACAATCACTGGAACAAATAAAGGGTTAATAGGCCAGACATTGCCCCGCCCTGTGGGAACCGGAGGGAGCAGGTTTGAAAGTTCCTGTGTGCAGAAGGGAGGATGGGGGTGGGGGGCGCTAAATATTTCTGCAAGGCTCCCGCACCGCCAGCGACGCGGCGGGACCGGCTGGCTGGTTCTCCGCCCGGTTCCGTGCCCAGGAGTAGGAGGTGAGCGATCCTCGCCACCGCGAGGCTGGGTCCAAGCTTTCCCAGCAAGGAATCCCCGGCGAGAACACCGGGTGCTGCCGCTGGGCCACAGACTGGACCGAAATCAGCTGGGTAGGCGTTTTCCCCTGGGCTGTTACCCTCGAAGACCCGGAGCCGAGGCGGGCGAGCGCGAGAGCGGAGTTGGAGAGGTGGCTGCCGCAAGTTGCACGGGCATTGAGGCATTTGTTTCCCGTTCCGTTTATCTGGCAGACGCGAGGCGTTTTATGCAACTGTATCCTGTTTCAGCACTGCCAAGGCTATGCGAGAACGCGGTCAGGACAGCCTGGCAGGACTCGTGCTGTATGTAGGACTCTTCGGGCACCCCGGGATGCTGCACAGGGCCAAGTACAGCCGCTTTCGAAATGAGTCCATCACGTCCTTGGACGAAGGCAGCCCGGGAGGCTCGACCGGGAGCAAGGGCTCTCCTCAGTCTCCTTACCCCACCCTGGCACCTCACCTGCCCGCTGAAGATGCTGCCTTGGCCTCCCAGGAGAGCCCCACCCCATTGTGCACCTTGATCCCTCGCATGGCCAGCGTAAAGCTGGCCAACCCAGCCACCTTGCTGAGTCTGAAAAACTTTTGTTTGGGTACCAAAGAGGTGCCTCGACTCAAGCTCCAGGAAAGCCAGGACCCGGCTCCCAGCAGCCCGACTTCCCCTGAAGCCAGTCTCAATAGGGCCGTGCCAGCACCTCCGCCTCAGCGGGACCCCCTGGGGCACAGGGCGACCTCTATAACTCCTGACGCCTGCCTACTTCCCGGCCCTGGGGAGCCAACCCCCCGGAACAGACAGGACAGACACTTTGTACAGCACCTGTTGGGGCTGGGCATGAACTACTATGTGAGGGTAAGTCTATTTCCCTCTCTGCACTCCTTCTGCAAGGGTCATATTCTCTGCTTTCTGAAAGGGGCTGCGCATCATCTGGCCGAGTTTTAGGTTTGGAGAAGTCATCATGGGGCTTCCCAGGTGGTGCTAGTGGTAAAGAACCCACCTACCAGTGCAGGAGACCTAAAGGACATGGGTTCAGATCCCTGGGTAGGGAAGATCCCATGGAGGAGAGCTTGACAACCCACTCTAGTGTTCTTGCCTAGAGAATCCTATGGACAGAGAAGCCTGGCAGGCTACAGTCCATGCATAGGGTCCCAAAGAGTCAGACATGACTGAAGCAGACTTGGCATGCAAGCACATAAGACATTGTGTAGTTGGAGAGGGCGGAGAAGGGAAGGTGGTCTTATAGGTTTCCCTACAAATATCTGGCCTGTACTGAAATCACATGACTTTTGGTTCAAGGGCACGAACTGGTGCTACATGTTAGTGTAGGTAGTTGCCAGGGGTAGGGGCAATCTCTCATAGGGAAAGCTGAGATGTCTCTGCTGGACTGAGCATTCTGTACAAGAAGAGTCAAGAATTTCAAATCTAATTAGTGATTAAGACTCAGTAAATTATACTGGCCATTGTATTTCAGTAGAGATTTTTGTGCTGGAGGAATACATAGTGTATAAAGGACCTGAATTGTTTTTAAAAATCTAATTCAGCATTTAACAAACACTTCTCCAAACATGGCTGAATCTCTAATCTTGTGTTAGGAGGTAGCCTTAGGTCTTTGGTGCACATTTTTTTGTCTTTATTGCCTACGCTGTGGCCATGGGGCCTTGTCCATGAGCCATGTGCAAAATAAAGGTCCTTATTGGCCTTGCATCTGCCCTTTTCTATTCCATATCTGAGTAAAAGAAGATTTGACTTCTGTTCTTTTAGAGCTCACAATTTCAATCAGGGAAACCAACAAATACAGGTGAAATAATAGAACAATATTTAGCAACATATATCTGGTGTGAGATGCTGAGGGAATACAGGAAAAGGGGAAGGTTGTTGTGGTCTGGGATTCATTCATTCATAGGAGAACCCTCAGGGGAAGGTGCATCTTGGAAGAGCTATCAGATCTTTATTGGCAGAAAGCGGGAGATTCCTGGCAGCGTAAGAATTGGAGCAAAGTCCAAAGGCAGATATCACTGTGGTTACTGCAGGGGAGCATCATGCTGGGTTTAACTGAAAAGAGAGGGAATGCTAGAGGGTAGCTGATCGTAGAGAGCATGGCTGGCACATAACTGATGCTCAAACAAATATGAGTAAAATAAGGCAAATTACAGACAGCTTGGCAGGGAGGGAGCAGCTGACCAAAGCTCTTAATGCCCAGTAGGGAGTTTGTAACACTCTGACTGGTAAACAGGAAGCTTCATAGGTTTATAATTCAACTACAACCTGATGAAGGTGGTTTCAAAAAGACCAATCTGTGAATTTATTTGTGAAGCAGGGAAAAATAAGCAATTGGGAGGTCGATAAGAAAGATACTCTAGTTTAGGCACCAGGGGTGGTAACATGGATTAATGTGAAGATGAGAGAAAACAGATGAATATGAGTCTCTGTGAAAAGAACCTCAACAGTCTTGGATGACAGAGCAGATTATTTCAGATCATCATACAAATAATAGATGGGTGAGCATTCATTGAGCAGTGAGTAGACTGCTGAGTGTGTTTATTGCTATTGATAGTGGCGGTGGATGATTATTGATAGAGTTGTGCGGAATGAAAGATAACTTCAGATGTAAGCCTCCCAGTGGGATTAGCGATGTTAGTGATAGAATGAGTTGGGAACAGGGTCACATTATGTTTAAGTAATGATATCTAACTGGTTCTAATTTGTAGGTAGCAGTTGTGTAAGACTAGCACTCTCGTGAGAAGTCTGATCTGAAAGTAGACATTTGAGAGATAGCCCAATAACTGTATCACACATAATTAAGATCTCAAAGAAGGTTAAATAATGAATGCTGAAAGGGTTACAGGGAAAGCAGGCTAGGAGCAGCCTTGGAGAATTGATAACAAAAACCTCCAAGGAAGATACATTTATAGGACACTCAGCTCTTACCCTCCCTCACAGTGACACAGCTCATCATGGAAATAGTTTCATGTATCTACTAAAAGTTTGTGGGTACTTCTTATTGGTCAAGCTTAAGTATCCTCCAGGCTCTAATGGGAGAATGTGATTCTCCTACCCCATGCTTGGCACCTGCCTTCCCATCACCTAGACATCCCCTGTCTTCTGCTTTGCCTTTCCTTCCCTCTTGTACTTCCGTCCACCTCCCCACACCCATACACATGTACAATTTCTAATGTGAAAGAAATTGCTATGTGATCTCCATTTCCCTAGGGAGTGTCTCCACTGGCATTTTAGATTTTTAATGAGGATGCCATCTGTCTTTTTCCTGGTGATAATGACGGATACTAGGAAAAGTGCTGACCTCATGATCTATGTGAGTCACACTATGTTGCCAATAGATAGTGACATGAAACACTAGTGAACACCTCTTTTAGGAAGTCAAAAATACATGGGAAACCCTAATTTATTAATTTTTATAAAACCTTAGCTTTGAAAGATGGAAGGAACTCAAAATTTGTCAAGCTCAATGCCTCTGTGAAGAAACTGAAGACTAGAGAAGTGACTTCTTTTTTACGGCCACACAGGTGAGTCAAAAGAAGAGTTAGCAGCAGAATCCAGTTGCCCTGTGTGTGCTAGTCTTTGCTCCTTTCCCCACGGATGTTCATTCTGGTTGAGATTCTGCTCAGAATTCTTTTAGATGTGATGTGCACTCATTTTAAAAGATGAAATGCCAACCTGTTAATTTATAGTGAAAATTATTGTGCCAAGGAAACCAAAATTGTGATCTCATCTGTAGAAAAATGTGCATAGGAGAAGAGTTAAATCAAAGGTTTCTTAATGATGATGGACTCAGACTAGAGAAGTGAGAGAGATACTCTTTTAAAGAATATAGGACGATAACACCTGTTTGTAAGTTTCATGTGTACATTACATTTCTACTTCTGTATATACTACAGTGTGCTCACCACCAAAAGTTTAGTTTCCATCTTTCACCATAGAGTTGACCCCTTTACAAACCTCTTTCACCCCTGCCCCTTCCCCTCTGATAACCTCTACTATATCCTCTGTATCTACATGTTGTTTTGCTTTATTTATTTTGGTTTTTATATTCCACATGGGAATGAAATTATATGGTATTTGGCTTCTCTGACTTATTTCACTTAGCGTAATTCTCTTAAGGTCCATCCATATTGTTGCAATTCTTTTTTATGGCTAATATTCCATTGTGTGCGTATATATATATATATATATATATCATGCATTCTAAGTTGCTTCAGTCATATCTGACTCTTTGTGACCCTATGGATGTAGCCCACCAGGCTCCCCAGTCCATGGGGATTCTCTTGGCAAGAATACTAGAGTGAGTTGCTGTGCCCTCCTCCAGGGGATCTTCCTGACCCAGGGAACGAACCTACATCTGTCTCCTGCCTTGGCAGGAGGGTTCTTTACCACTAGCACTACCTGGGAAGCCATGTATGTATATGTGTGTATATAGATATATCTATATATATCTATATACACACACACTTATATATATATACACTTGTATATATATATATACTTATATATATATATATATATATTTCACATCTTCTTTATCTGCTCATCCATTGATGGGCACTTAGTTTGTTTCTATACTTTGGCTAACGTAAATAGTGCTGTGATGAGCTTAGCCGTGCATGTATCTTTTTGAGTTAGTGTTTTGAATTCTTTGGATAAATACCCGGAAGTGGCATTATTGGATCGTAAAGTAGTTCTGTTTTTAAATTTTTGAGGAACCTCCTTACTGTTTTCTATTGTGACTGTACCAATTTACATTCCCACCAACACTGCATGAGAGTTCCCTTTTCTCTACATCCTCACCAACACTGTTTCCTTTTTGATAATAGCCGTTCTAAGAGCTGTGCAGTAATAAGAGAGATTCTTGATGGCTAGTGGACATAGGGGCAACTCTTTTAGGCAAAAGACAGCCACATATTCTACTTTCTTATCCACAACATGTGAGTGTCCTCTCCTTGCCCAAATCTGTTTTATTCCTTCTCTTATCTATTGAGAAAATATGTACTGTAGACCAAATATGTGACAGGAACTATTCCAGGCCTTAGGGACAGATCAGTGAATTAAGAGACCAGATCTGAACCCTCATGGAACTTACATTCCAATGAGGGAAGCTGAGTCATGATTGGATAAACCAGTAAATATGTTTGTATAAGTAAATAAATATGCCATGTGTATTAAGTGCCAGAGAACATTAAAGCAGGGGAAGTAAGAAAGGCAGTTAGTTGGGTGGAGATGGAGGACATTGTATTCTTTTTTGTATAAAAATGGCATAGTTGGAGCTCCTTTTAGTTTTGTTGTCTTGTGTCTTTTATCTTCACAATAAGTACTTAATTTGCCATCTCCTCTAGGTTTGAGTTGACTTTAGGGTAAGATATTCTTTTAAAAATGACTCTTTTTTTGGTCTTATGATATAAAATCAGTTATACAGCTGAGAATACGTTATGAATCCCAAGAAACTATTTTTGAATAACTTTCGTTTAAGCTCAGACCTTAAACTGCCTGAAGGTTTCTCAAGAAAAGTGGTCTAGCAAACCATTCTTTGAGAGATACCAAATTAGAAATGGACAGCCAGACTGGGTCTGAGCAAAGTAGTGAGGTGGGCGAGGTCTGTTAAATGTGGCCACATGGTGACATTTGTTCCCACCATAATAGTACATTTCAGTTTTTTATGTGGTCTTTCCAGTTCACTTTGTCTAGCAACAAACATTCCTGTGGAGGTCTCCCAGGTGCCCAGAATGGTCTGTGTATGGTGAGCATGGAAGATCTACGATATGGCCAGAGCTCTCGTGTGTAGAATGAGAGAATTGATCTCAATGGCCTTGAAGGTCCCCATCACCAGCATTTTTCTCCTTCTTCCAGTCTTGCTGAGATATAATTGACATACAGTACTATATAAGGTTAAGGTGTACAGCACACTGGATTTGACTTATATACATCATGAAATGATGACCACAGTAAGTTTACTGGACATTCATCATCTTATATATTAACGGATACAAAAGAAAAGAAAAAGAAAAAATATTTCTTTGTGATGAGAAGTCTTAGGATTTACTCTCTCAGCAACTTTCCTATACAATGTACAGCAGTCTCAACACCAGCATTTACAGGCACTAAAGCTCCTTTCTCCATGTGGGAGGTATTTAAATACTAGTTTCCTTTCCCATACGCAGTTCCCAGATTGCCTACAACTTAGTTCAGAGACTAAATAAATCAGAGGCAAAGAAACTAACCCAGACAGAACTGCCACAGGTTAGCACAGTAGTTCTCACAGTAAAACACGGAGAAAGGCTGTTTTTTCTGGGTGAGGACATCGAGACTCAAAGAGTGTATTGTCTACCCTACACTTTACAATGTAAGTAAGTAGCAGACTGAAGATTCAAATCCAGGTTTATCTCACTTCAGTGCTCTTCTTCCCACCCTCTCCCCTTACCTCCAAGCAAGTCAGGCAGTCCCACAGGTTCGTAAATGGAGTAGTACAGATGAAGGACCATACTGGGCAGAACTTTTTATAGGACCAACCTGCCTGCTTGCATTCACTTGCATGATTTCAGTCTCCTCACTCCAGCTGCACCCAGTGCAACCATTTCCCCAGACTGTATTAGTATCCTAGTGCTGTTGTAACAAGGGTCACAAACCAAATGGCTTACAACCACAGACATTTATTCTCTCTCGGTTCTGGAGGCTAGAAGTCTGAAATCAAGCTGTTTGCAGGGCCGTGATCCCTCGAAGGCTCTAGGAGAGAATCCTTTGATGCCTCTTCTAGTTTCTGGTGGCTGCTAGCAATCCTTGGCATTTCTTGGCTTGTAGAGACGCATCACTCTTGTTTCTCCCTCCATCTTCACATATCTTTCTCTCCTGTGTGTCCAAGGACACCAGTCATTGGATTAAGGCTCTCACTAATCCATCATGACCTCATCTCAACTTGATTGTATCTGTGAAGACTCAACTTTCAAGTAACGCCACATTCATAGATTTTGGGGGTTAAGACTTCAACTTACCTTTTTGAGCTATGCCATTCAACCCATAACAGTTCCCCCGAACATATATTGCAATGTGTTTGCCCACAGAAACTTTCTTGCCTATTGGGCTCATCAGTTTTGGGTGCAAATACGATCTTTTTACTTCTTTTGTAAATCTCATGATATGTTCTCACCATCCATCTTCCCTTTTCTAATGTTGTATCTTAATACTGAGGCTGTAGACTAATATTGCCTATTGTCTACACTAGATGTGGTCCATGGTACTATGATGTTCCATCTGCCCCAACTGTCTTTTCTGTAAGTCTAGGAATCATGAGGTCTAGGTTAAAGTAATGGCTCTGACACTAGCCAGCTGTGTGACCTGGAATGAGTCATTTCGTTCTTTATTTTCTTATATTTGAAGCAAAAGTGAACAGAATGCTATCTATGATCCTAACACCCCATGTCCCCTTTCCCATTGTCTGAAATCTCCTATTAGGATCTCTTTTCTGAAGGAAGTAACTTTTCACACCTTTGTCTCAATTGTGAGGAGACAGAATGCCCTTTGCACCCTCTTGCTAACCCTGAGCTGGTTTCACCAGTAAAGCAGAAACCTTGCATTAGCACGGATACAGGTGGTCAACACTTTAGAGAGACGGTGAGAGAGGAGTCAGGTGGAACAGTATCAAGTACGGGATTCCAGGGAGGAGTAGAGGGTGGGCAGGTCCAGGAGGCAGGCCAGTGTGAGTGATGGTGGCCAGTGCTCTGGGACCATGGCTTTGCTTACTTGGTCTAGCCAGCGGGGCCATGCTGGGGCTTGTCATCCAATCCAAGGTCTGTAGGAGTACCAGGAATTAACCCTTCTCTGTTTTCTGTGAGCAAATGTGATAAAAGAAAAAGGCCCTGCCACACCCATCAGCAGTCTAATAACTCTAACCTTGAAAGTGGAAGATTTCTAACCCTGGGGAACCTTTGAAGAGACTGTCCCACGGTTTATGCAAAATTGTAGGACCTTGGTTGTGTGGATTAGTGGTGTGTGCACAGCAAATGGAAGTGGTTTTCTGCCTCTGCTGTTTCCCCCCCCCCCTTTTTTTTCAAAGTTATTGGTTGATAAAAGAGACATCATACAGGTGGGAGGAAATAATTCCAGCTAAAACTGACTCTTTGGCAATGAGGGTATTATATTTTCTTACTGTTTCTTGAAGTAGATATAGAAGTGGATTCTGCTAGAAGTTAGGAAAATCCTGGCATAGCTGACCCATTGTTCCTGTTCTCTTTAAAACTGCACATATCCCTTGACCTGACCAGTCCTTGCTCACCCCTGACCACTAGAGCATTAGTTGGAGGATAGTGTTTCAGAGATCACCATATCCAAAACCTTCATTTTGCAGTTGAGGAAAGAGGCTCAGAGATGTGAAATGACTTGCCCCAAGTCACACAGCAACTTAGTGGTAGAACCCAGACAAGAACTGCCAGTTCTGTCAGTGCTGTGCTTAGTCATTCAGTTGTATTCGACTCTTTGCGACCCCATGGACTGCAGCCCACCAGACTCCTCTGTCCATGGGGATTTTCCTGGCAAGGATACTGGAGTGGGTTTCCATGCTCTCCTCCAGGGAATCTTCCCAACCCAGGGATTGAACCCAGGTCTCCTGCGTTGCAGGTGGATTCTTTACCATCTGAGCCACTAGGGAAGCACAGTTCTGTGTACAACACTTAAAAAAAAAACTGAAGTACAGTTGATTTACAGTGTCATCTTGTGTACAACACAGTGATCTATCTATCTATATATATTATTTTTCCAATTATTTTCTCTTATCAGTTCAGCTCAGTCGTGTCTGACTCTTTGCCACCCCATGAATCGCAACATGCCAGGCCTCCCTGTCCATCACCAACTCCTGGAGTTTACTCAAACTCATGTCCATCGAGTTGATGATGCCATCCAGCCATTTCATCCTCCATCGTCCCCTTCTCCTCCTGTCCCCCATCCCTCCCAGTATCAGGGTCTTTTCCAGTGAGTATACTCTTCGCATGAGGTGGCCAAAGTACTGGAGTTTCAGCCTCAGCATCAGTCCTTCCAATGAACACTCCTTTAGAATGGACTGATTGTATCTCCCTGCCGTCCAAGGGACTCTCAAGAGTCTTCTCCAACACCACAGTTCAAAAGAAATTCTTCGGCGCTCAGCCTTCTTCACAGTCCAACTCTCACATCCATACATGACCACTGGAAAAACCCTAGCCTTGACTAGATGGACCTTTGTTGGCAAAGTAATGTCTCTGCTTTTTATAGTTTATTATAAAATAACGAATGTAGTTTCTGTGTATACAGTAGGTCCTTGTTGGTTATCTATTTTATATATAGTAGTGTATATGTCCAATGTTCTATTTTCTGCCCCTATTTTGCCTCACTTTCCCTCACTCCCCAAACTAAATGTGCTATGCCAAACATATCTACATGATTGAAATATTGAATACATGTCTTTTTTAAAGACCAGAATAAAAATGTTTTTCTGATAGGAAAACAGCCTTTAAAAAGGAATGAGAGGAAAAGGAGATCAAGGAAGAGTGGAAAGGAGCCCAAAATGCATTGGCTTTGCCAGTTTTACCCTTTTGTTTATGGAAGTCCTGGTGGGTGGCAACGTGTCCATGTTGGACCAGGACTTGTACAACATGCATGAACTGACCTTATTTCATTCATCTTCTAAAACCCCTTGGGGTCATTTCGCATATGTGGCTTTTCCTCTCACTTCCATTTTCATGTTACTTTAAAGCTAGTACCATACTGTGTCATCACATGGGTTGGATGGAAGCATCCCTGTTTTCCAGTGTGACAGTCCCGCCATAAGGAGAGTGATCTAGAAGACACACAGGGCTCAAGGGGCAAGGCCATGCCACAGTGTCTTCTTCAGAGCAGGGTTATGAGGTAGCTGGGGTCTCTTCCCCTCTTCTAAAAGTTATAAGCTTTGGATCTCAGGGTGGTCTGGTCAGATTTGCAATGAAGTATCAAAATCATGGTGACCAAAAGATGTTATGCACAAGTAGCCACTACATGAAAAGTTGCATCTGAAACAGAGTTTTCTGAAAGGATATTTGGGAAAGTCAAGAGGCCTCAAAGAGCTGGACTTTTGAAAACATTTTTTAGGGGGCATCATATGAGAATTTATGGATATCATAGCAATGATGATAAGGAAGTATAAATTTGCAACCATAAACTCAAATGTACAAGTTCAGTTCAGTCACTCAGTTGTGTCTGACTCTTGTGACCACACGGACTGCAGCACGCCAGGCTTCCCTGTCTATCACCAACTCCCAGAGCTTACTCAAACTCATGTCCATCGAGTCAGTGATGCCATCCAACCATCTCCTCCTCTGTTGTTCCTTTCTCCTCCCGCCTTCCATTTTTTCCCAGCATCAGAGTCTTTTCCAGTGAGTCAGTTCTTTGAATCAGGTGGCCAAAGTACTGGAGTTTCAGCTTTGGCAACAGTCCTTCCAGTGAATATTCAGGACTGATTTCCTTTAGGGTGGACTGGTTGAATTGCCTTGGAGTCCAAGGGACTCTCAAGAGTCTTGTCCAACACCACAGTTCAAAAGCATCAATTCTTTGGTGCTCAGCTTTCTTTATAGTCCAACTCTCACATCCATACTCGACTACTGGAAAAACCATAGCTTTGACTAGGTGGACCCTTGTTGGCAAAGTAATGTCTCTGCTTTTTAATATGCTGTCTGCTGCTGCTGCTGCTAAGTCGCTTCAGTCGTGTCTGACTCTGTGCAGCCTCATAGATGGCAGCCCACTAGGCTCCTCTGTCCCTGGGATTCTCCAGGCAAGAACACTGGAGTGGGTTGCCATTTCCTTCTCCAATGCATGAAAGTTAAAAGTGAAAGTGAAGTCACTCAGTCGTGCCCGACTCTTAGCGACCGCATGGACTGCAGCCTACCAGGCTCCTCTGTCCATGGGATTTTCCAGGCGAGAGTACTGGAGTTGGGTGCCATTGCCTTTTCCGTTAATATGCTGTCTAGGTTGGTCATAACTTTCCTTCCAAGGAGCAAGAGTCTTTTAATTTCATGGCTGCAGATATACAAGAGATGTCATTAAAATATGTGTGTATCTATATATTTAAACTGTAAATATTTAAAATCATATGAAATCCAGCACTAAGTCCTCTCTTGTTTGTTTGACAATATTTTCCATTTTGGTCATTATTTGTCCTCCAATCTCAGGATCACATAATGAATCAAGAGGCTTTAATTTGTGCCCCTAAATAAGGGAGAGGCCTCTTACCTTCAGTTCATTGTTTGCGGATGGTTCCCTAAAGGCAGGAGCACCCCAGCATTTGACTTCTTTTGCCCATTACGATGTTTACCTTCTCTGGGAACCCCTTCTGAGAATCCAGCCTCTCTAGCTGCAATCATGTGACTTGTGGGAGGTTCATGGGATTGAGAGAGTGGGAGAGGGAGGGAAAAGAATGCAGAGTACAGGCAGTGCCTACCCAGAAAAGAATCTGGAACACAGCGGTCATAAATCAACAGTTTAGTGACATATTTTGTCTGGTCAAATTAGAAAAAAAAATTTTCTTTTGCTCAGTACCAACATTTTAAAAACCAAGAATGTTCATATAAAACTCTGGATTTTTCTGGCTTCTTAGAAGAGCTGACAGCACTAAGCTAGCCATCCCACATGTTAACAAATGGCCAGAGGTGGACACTGAGCCACAGTCCCACTCAGTTGCACTCACTTCCATCACCTGTCTGTCTGGGTCCCCACCCACCCCCCCTCCCCCACAAGGTGGCTGAGTTTGCATAACCACCTGTGACATTGTCTTTTATTTTCTGCTTTGGAATACCTGGGAGAGAAGCTAAGAATGTCCTCTTCCTGGGCACCATAGTGGGTGGGGCTTCTTTTATGCAGTGGGATGGAGTATTGGGAATGGGTGAGACCCAGGAAACCGGGATGCGGCTTTCTCCACTCAGAGGGTCTCTTCCCGTCCTCACAGAGTTGCAGAGTTTTCAAGAGTAGTGGGGCTCCAGGACTAGTGCAGGCCATTCCCATTTTGTGAAAATGCGTCAGGCAAAGTTGGTTTGTGTTATCATTTCTTTGGGATGATGAATTTTCCCAGAGAAATAATGTCGAAGGTTGATAAAGCTTTCTCATATGGCTGGGGAGAGGATTAAGTGAAAATTTATGTATAAAGATTAGCCCAGAGCTTGTCACATGGTAAGTCTCAGGTCGGGGGAGAAGAATGAACTTTCAAAGTTCTAGGAGTGCCTTTGGGCAAAAAATAATAAAAGAGAGACTAGCTTTGATTTTGGTGTTTTCACCATTCCCTTTGGCATCCTTTCCCCTGGTAGAACTTTCTTCCCTAAGCCTTTCCCTGTGGTGCTCACCAGGGCAGGCTTGCCCTCTTCTCTGAAGTTGCCTACTATTTCTTTACTAATCAGCATTCCTCTTCCTTCAGTACAGCAGAGGGAAAAGCATTTGCCTTTGGAAAAATATTTATTACTTCATCAAATCTTCATTGTAGTATTTCTCAAAGTTTGCCAAGCATCAACTATATCAGTTAAAAATGCTAGTTAAAAGTGAAAATTTTGACCTTATCCTCACCCCCACCCCCTCCATGCNAAGACTCTGATGCTGGGAGGGATTGGGGGCAGGAGGAGAAGGGGACGACCGAGGATGAGATGGCTGGATGGCATCACTGACTCGATGGGCGTGAGTCTGAGTGAACTCCGGGAGTTGGTGATGGACAGGGAGGCCTGGCGTGCTGCGATTCATGGGGTCACAGAGTTGGATACAACTGAGTGACTGAACTGAACTGAACTGAAAGTGTTTTTTAATGTATAGTAGAAGGCCTCTTTTGTGATGAAATATTTCACATACTGTATACTTTTGACCCTTAAGTTAAAATTATATAAATATTCTTTTGTGTTGTTGAATCAAGGCCTTTTCTCTGTTTTATACATACAAGGCTTAATATCCCCTTTCACCATTCTTGCATAAATTCGACTCATAGTTTATCATCTACATTCCTTCTTTCAATTTCTTTAGAGTGTGATGAGTTCTCAAACACGTCTTCAAAGCAGTCTGAGTACAGAATCAGTTTCATTTTTTAAAATATCCTTTAGAGTTGACTTATCCACATTTAATTTAATGTGATTTTAAAAAAGCAACTTACCTTCATAAAGTCTTTCCAAAGTTTTGATGTAATTCTTAGAGAAATTATAACCTTTTAAAAAGAATCCACCCTCATATTTTATTTTGTTCAATATCTACTTGTTGCTGTTGTTTTTTAGTTGCTAAGTCATGTCCTATTCTTTGTGACCTCATGGACTGTAGTGTGCCAGGCTCCTCTGTCCTCCGCTATCTCCCACAGTTTGCTCAGATTCATGTCCATCTAGTCTGTGATTCTATCTAATATACTTGGATGATGTGATTTCAATAGCAGTGACAGCTGCCATATCCAAGTATGGTACAAATACAGTGGGATTCTTGGTGAGTCCACAATTCAAATGGTGGCGGCAGATGTAGACATTCCAGTAACCTGCTGGCTACAGCACATTGGTGAAGTGGTAGCCAGTTAGCAGAGTTTTATTGCAGTATTGTGTGTTAACCGTGCAGCAACTTGGTTTGCTGATNATGGTACAAATACAGTGGGATTCTTGGTGAGTCCACAATTCAAATGGTGGCGGCAGATGTAGACATTCCAGTAACCTGCTGGCTACAGCACATTGGTGAAGTGGTAGCCAGTTAGCAGAGTTTTATTGCAGTATTGTGTGTTAACCGTGCAGCAACTTGGTTTGCTGATATGTCTCAAGATCCCTAACTTTTTGTTGTCACATGGAAATGCTGTGTTGCATAGTTGTATTCAATGAGGGTGTTTTCCATCCTACTTTTTTTCCTACTAAACTTGACAACATTATCTTGCCCTTGAAAAGCAGGCAGCATTTAATGAATACTGTTGTACTGACTCTCCAAACATAAGGTTTCTGTTCAGGGAAAGTGATACACAGAGAGAGAGTGTCTGAAGACAAACTAGGAAATAAAAACCGCAACTAGGAATACAGCAGATATCCTGACTGTCCATGAAGAATCCTATGCAAGACCCTGTTTTCAGGAGATGAAACTGAATCGGCAACTATAAAGGTCTCTCTGGGGATGGAAGTTTAAATTTAGAAATTCATCTATGGCCCTAAGCCTTTCTCTTTATGAAGAAAACCAAAACACATGCGGGATTTGTTTCCTCCACTATTGTGTATACTTACCAGCTTGGAACTAAGAAGGCCCACCCTTTTTTCTCTTGATAACAATCTGCATTTTATAGGGTGCCCTTTGCATCTCCATGACATTCTGTAAAATTAAGCAAATAGAATAACTTTGTTACAAGAACAGATACAATTTTTTGCAAGTGTATGTATTTTTGGCTGTTCTAGGTCTTTATTGCTGAGCATGGGCTTTCTGTAGTTGCAGTGAGAAGGGGCTGCCTCTCGTTACAGTGTGTGGGGTTCTCACTGTGGTGGCTTCTTTTGCTGCCAAGCATAGGCTCTAGGATGCCCTGGCTTCAGCAGCTGCAGCAGGCGGGCTCAGCAGTTGTGACTTACAGGCTCTAAAGTGTAAGCTCAGTAGTTGGGGCATAGTTGCCCCGTGGTATGTGGGGTCTTCCTAGACCAGGGATTGAACCTGTGTCCCCTGAATTAGCAGGTGGTTTCTTAATCACAGGACCACCAGGGAAACCCAGGCAGTTGTAATTTATTCTTGGTAGCTTTTGTTTGTCACTTGGAAAAAATACATCTCTCAGGTGCAATAACATTAAATATTAGAAATATGCTCTGCTCTACCAAAAACCAATTTGACTTTACATTATCTCTTTACCATACTCAACAAAATGGATATATTTTAGCTCTTATCTGTTCGGTGCTCCTAGGAATACAATGCTTTCCTGGATTCTGATAAATGAGGTTGTTCTCTCATTTGTATTTTTTTTTAATGGAAAAATCAGGACTAGAATAAGCGAAGAAGAGCTATGAAGACTAACCTGAGTTCTCTGTTTAACTTTTCTTTATTGTGTTTTCTGAAACGTCAAAGGTAACACACATGTTCATTTTGGAAAAAATGCCAACAATGCAGAAGGTAAAAGGTAAACACTCCTTCTCTAGGGTGAGTTGCCACTATTAAGTTTGCTTTGTGTTCTTTCTGTTTTCCTGAGCATTGCATATATATGTGTGTGTGTGTGTCTGTGTGTGCATACATGCACCCTAAGTTGCTTCAGTTGTGTCTGACTCTTTGTGACCCTATGGACTGTAGCCCACTGGGCTCCTCTGTCCATGGGAATTGTCCAGACAAGAATACTGGAGTGGGTTGCCATGTCCTCCTCCAGGGGATCTTCCCAACCCAGGGATTAAACCCAGGTCTCCCGCATTGCAGGTGAATTCTTTACCTTCTTAGCCACCAAAGAAGCCCATATAAAAAATAAAAAATATACACACATACAGACGTAGTTGTTAACACAGACGAAGATTATATTAGGCACCCTGTCTATATCATGCTTTTTTGGGGGAGAGCTCTAACTGGTGTCAGTGTATGCTGATCCCCAGTGGTAGCGTAGTGTCCCAGAGGAGGGTCACGCTTCTGGTTCTTCCTCTGTGGAGAGACAGGTCCCTGACTTTCTTGGCCCTGAAGGGAGACCTCACTGCCCTGTACTGCTTCAGCTTGCTGTCCCCTGTCCCTCGGCTTCTCTCCTCACCTGCTCAGTTGCTTCTCCAAGTCGGGTTCTCTCAGCCCCAGGGGATCCTGGTCTTCCGTCTAGGGACATGAACCTCCATGTAGTCTGCAACTGGGAATGCTGAAAGCATCAAGACAGACCATTTCCCCAAGGGAAGTGAGAGAAGCTTAACTAATACTAGTCACTTTGCGACAACTCACGGTGTGTGGGGGCATGTCTGTCTATGTAAGCATGCATGTTGTTTTGGAAGGCAAAACCCTGGGGTTTTCTCTGAATATTTCTGTTAGAGAAAAACACTGGGATTACATAAATTCTGGTGTGCATTTTTGCCTGGGAATTGGTTCATTCTTAGTATATAGATTAGCTTATTTAGGGCTAGAAAGGATGACATCATTTTAGGCTCTTCATTCATGTTTCATCATGCAGCTTTGCCTTAGCTTCTAGAAGTCAAAACTGATCATATGTGATTACCTTTGAATGGATGAGAGAAGGTGCGGACTTGGGGATGATATCCTGGGCAGGCAGGATCCTCTCCCTCCTACCCACTGACCAGAATGACTTTGCTGGGGAGCACTGCGAGGCCTGGTATTTCAGCCAGGAATGGAACCTCTGGGGTGGGATGGAGGAGAACCCTGGACCAAAGGCTTGAGTATTTTTATGTTGGTTTTCTTTTGGTTTTCTGAAAGGGTGTTAGAGATGCTATTCAGGTGCTCTCTCTGGCAGCACATATACTAAAATTGGAAAGATGATAGTCAAGCTAAATGGAGAGATAACTTCGAAAACTTTTTGATTTGAATATAAAATATCTTGGAAGTACTAAAAGTTTGAAATAAATGCCTAAAACTTTTCAAGGTAGTACATCCACCCCCACCGCTGACTCACCATCACCATACATTGTGGATGGACAGCTCACGGGAGCTTACACACGCCTGGCTGCATAATGCTAGACTCTTAGAACCTGTCTGAGTTATTTCAAGTATCTCTTCTTAATCCCTTAAGATACGGAGATGAGTTAAAAAATATATGTTAACCCATCTGGAGTAGCTCTAAGCTGTTCACTCCAAAACAAAGAAATCCTTCTTCAGCACTGGACCTTAACATTCTTTTTCCCCCCGCAAATTGCAATTTTATTTTAAGCAAGGGAGATTGGGATCTTAGCTCTTATTTTTTTATTTATGTATTTATTTGGATATGCTGGGTCTTAGTTGTGGCATGCAGGATCTTTGATCTTTAGTTGCAGCATGCAAACTCAGTTGAGAATCTTTAATTGTAGCTTGTGAACTCTTAGTCTGAGGATATGTGATCTAGTTCCCTGACCAGGGATCAAACCTGGGCTCCTTGCACTGGCAGCTTGGAGTCTTAGCCATTGGACCACCAGGGAAGTTCCAGATCTTACATTCCTTCTATTTTACAACAAACAGTCATAGGTTGTAAAATTCTGAGAAAATAAAGACTAAGACTTCAAACACTGTATCACTGTGCCTGGCCCAGTGATAGGAATGCTCTGTGGAGGGCATATATTCAGAATGTATTGCACAGAGGGCAAAAAAAAGAGGAGTGGATGGAGCCCTGCAGCAAACCCCAGTGTGATGCAAGTACAAGAGATTCTGGATTGAGGGGTGTGGTGAATTTCCAAATCTCTCTACAGAGAATAAAAGAATCAGTTTTTCTAACTAGACTTTCAGCTATGAAGGGAAGGAGCAAGAGGAGAAGGAAAGGAAATGGGGAGGAGAAGGAAGCAGAAGGATGAGGTGGGGTGTGGGCAGTGGCTGTGGGAGGCCCCTGGGTCCTGGCAGGGAGTGAATATTGATCTTGGAGGCCTCCAGGAAGCATAATATGCATACTCACGGTTAATATATTTATTTATGATTTATACCCTGCTGACTTCCAGAAAGGTTTTAAGGTGGCTCACCTGCTAGTGAGCTAATGCTTCCTACACACACTGAGCAACGCTGAAAAATGAAAGGGCAGAAACTCTGTGAGTCATCACCCGACTGTTTAAGTGAGCTGTGAGCAAAGAAAGAGGCTGTTTCTTCTGAATGAGGTGCCCACGATGCTGTCAACACTGCTGGTAGGAATCCTGATAAGTCAGGCTCATTTAGTTGATATCACCAGGAAATCACTGAACTTCTCAGATTACTGAAGCTTCTCCCTTTTAGAAGTTGGTCTTTTGGAACTTGAAATATTTTATATGGAAGCTTCTGTCTAATGAAGATTATATGCTTCTTTCTCTTCAGAGATGCTTGATGGCTGATTGAAAAAAATTCTTTGAGAAGGAAGTGCCAGACTTTTCCCCCCTAGATCTATGTTTGATTTTTTAATAACAGTTTTATTGAGATATAATTCACATGTCATGAAATCCACTTTTTAAGTATATAATTCCATGGCTTTTCATATTAATATATTCTCAGAACTATGCAATCATAACCATTGTCTGGTTTTAGAACATTTTTATCACTCCAGAAAGAAGCCACACACCCATTAGCACCCATTTCCATCACACTCACCAGCCCCTAGCAGCTGCTAGTCTACTTTCTGTCTTCTGTATTGTCTGTTCTGGAAATTTCATATAAATGGCACCATGCAATACATGGCCTTTTGTGTCTGGCTTCTTTTACCTACCATAATATTTTCAAGATTCATCCATGTTGTAGCTTGTATCAGTACTTCATTCCTATTTTTGGCTGAGTACACAGAACTGTANGAAAGACTGAGGGCAGGAGGAGAAGGGGGTGACAGAGGATGAGATGGTTGGATGGCATCACCGACTCAATGGAGATGGATTTGTGTGGACTTTGGGAGTTGGTGATGGACAGGGAGGCCTGGCGTGCTGCGGTTCATGGGGTTGCAAAGAGTCAGACACGACTGAGCAACTGAACTGAACTATGCTAGGACCCAGGCCCTCGGAAGTTAATGAATGTGGTTGGTTGTTTGTCTTGAACTCCAAGTTCCCATACGGCTGAGCTTTTAAAATTTGTATGTCTTTTTTTCTTTTTCTTTTTATAATTTATCAGATTCTTTCACTTAGTCAGCTGTCACTCTTTGCTTTTGATGGTGAGCCTGTTTCCAGGAGAACCCAAAACTTCAGTGTGGGTTTTTGAGCTCCTGAGAGGTCCACCTTTTGTAACTGTATCTAAATCAAGAGTTAAGGGACTCTAAGAATATGAGGGCCATGGAGCAGATTCAAATATAATTTCAAAACCTGCTGCTATATCCAGTCATTTCATAGCTTGGAGGATAGTCACCCCAACCTATCCACAGATCTGTAGTTATAAGATTTAAATGTTGTTTCTATATGCCACAATGTTTTAGAGTGGCTTGTTAACAACATTATTGAGGCAATGTGTTTTGTGTGTGTGTTCAGTCGTGTCTGACTCTTTGCGACGCCACAGATTGCAGCTGGCTAGGCTCCTCTGTCGGAGAAGGCGATGGCACCCCACTCCAGTACTCTTGCCTGGCAAATCCCATGGACAGAGGAGCCTGATAGGCTGCAGTCCATGGGGTCGCTAAGAGTTGGACACGACTGAGCGACTTCACTTTCACTTTTCCCTTTCATGCACTGGAGAAGGAAATGGCAACACACTCCAGTGTTCTTGCCTGGAGAATCCCAGGGACGGGGGAGCCTGGTGGGCTACCGTCTATGGGGTCACACAGAGTTGGACACAACTGAAGTGACTTAGCTAAGGCTCCTCTGTCCATGGCATTTTCAGACAAGAATACTGGAGTGAGTTGTCATTTCCTCTTCAGGGGGTCTTCCTGACCCAGGGATTGAGTTTCTGTCTCCTTCATCTCCTACATTGACAGGTGGATTCTTTTACCACCAAGCCACTTGGGAAGCCCCATTGATGCACTAGCTGACAAATATAGCTATTGTGAAGTCATTAAAAATCATATTTTGGAATTTTTAAAAATAATCTGAGACAAAGGTTATAATATAATGCTATATTGAAATTATGGTGTAATTATAAAATTGTAATGATTGAATTTATGAGATGTTAACTAAAAATCTCAGGATAGAAAGTTACTTTTAAAATGGCATTAAAAATATTTTTATACAGTATATACATTGTCAAAGGAATAAAATAACCAACATGTTAATAATGACCATTTCTGATTGATATAGTTATGCTCAATTTTAGCTTTTTATTGTCTGTCTTGAAATAGGAGCTCAATTAATATTGGCTAAATAAAATTTGAATAAATAAATTTCCATGTTGAAAAAAGGAGAGTAAATAGGCTCTGAGTAAAAGATTGAGGTGCTTTCCTAAGAAACATAACACAAACATCAACTTTAGTGTTAACTTAATTTTAAAACTTCTCTCTGGGCATTTACTTCTGTATTCTCAGCCATGTTTAGGACATTTACAGTAGTCAAGGATGAGACTTCCATTTAAAGTGTTATTATAAAGGCTCTGCCTTTTGGTAATAGGAATTAAAATGTTACTTTTGCTAGTATATAGGAAAATTTGGACTACTGAACTGATTCTAGTCCTAAACCATTTCACAGAGCTCTCATTTGGAAGGAAGGGACCCTCAGAGGAGCCCTGACTCCTTGGCTGCCATTTGCAAAGCACAGGTTAAGAGGCCTCTGTGTCACTTTGGATTAGGTTATCACAAAGGCTCAAATAACTAGAGTTTAAACAGAACAGAAATGTACCTTTTTGTTCATGTGAAAAAAGTCTCTTAGTAGGTAGATAAGAGCTATACAGCGGTCCCACAACCATCAGTCACCTAGGCTCCTTTCGTCTGTGTGTTTGCCCATCTTTTGACACATGGCTCTTATCCTCAGACTCACTCATTGCAGTATGGCCACTTGAGTAGCCTCTATCATGTCCATTTTCTAGGCAGCAGGAAGAAGGAAGGGCAAGGACAAAAATCGTTCACCCCCTGTCTGAGTTAGCCCGTTTTAAGTAGCTTTCCTCAAGTTTTGCCCAATGACATTCTCTTATATCTCACTGGCCTCCTCCCTTCAAGGGAAGCTGGGAAATGCTAGTTTTAAAGCTGGATATAGTCAGGGTTCTGTTAGCATGGAAGAAAGAAGGAAAGGAAAAGGAGGGGAAAGACATAGGCAGGCCATCCGGAGTGTCTGCCCCGGCCTCCTAGGAGCTCATGGTTTAGGACAGACAAGACAAAGGCAGGTCATCACACAGTGTTACTCACAGAGCTGTGCAGAACTTTACAGTTGTCTGTCCCTGGATCACTTCAAAGTGTGTAGGTGTAGATTGTTGAAAAGGACGATTTTTGGTAATGGTTAAACTATCTCATTTCTTCAGTGGGAGGATAAGAGGACTTTCTGGAGGGTGCAGGATTTCAGAAGGATGTTAAAGAGAACAGTGCTATGAGCAGAGATCCTCTTTGGGTGTTTTGGGAATGGTTGATCTAGAGCCATCTGTGTAGTTTCACCCTCTTTCCTTGGTTTCTGTTTGTNGTGTTACTCACAGAGCTGTGCAGAACTTTACAGTTGTCTGTCCCTGGATCACTTCAAAGTGTGTAGGTGTAGATTGTTGAAAAGGACGATTTTTGGTAATGGTTAAACTATCTCATTTCTTCAGTGGGAGGATAAGAGGACTTTCTGGAGGGTGCAGGATTTCAGAAGGATGTTAAAGAGAACAGTGCTATGAGCAGAGATCCTCTTTGGGTGTTTTGGGAATGGTTGATCTAGAGCCATCTGTGTAGTTTCACCCTCTTTCCTTGGTTTCTGTTTGTGTCCTCACAAGGGCTGTTGATCAGGGTGTTCAGGGCCATGGTTAGAGGTTCAGAGTATAGTTAGCTGCCAGTGAAGGAAAGAAGCTTCTTGATTTCCATGAGAATCTCAAACCTGAACTAGACTCCCGTTATTAGCTATTATCGATTTACTTCTCTCTGCCCCTAGAATCTTGCTTCCTGTTCCCTCTTTTTGAGTACTTACAATGGACTATATATTCTTGTAGAAAGTCATTATTCAATTTAACAACCGATAGTACTAATGNCGGTGGGAGGATTAGAGGACTTTCTGGAGGGTGCAGGATTTCAGACGGATGTTAAAGAGAACAGTGCTATGAGCAGAGATCCTCTTTGGGTGTTTTGGGAATGGTTGGTCTAGAGCCATCTGTGTAGTGTCACCCTCTCTCCTTGGTTTCTGTTTGTGTCCTCACGAGGGCTGTTGGTCAGGGTGTTCAGGGCCATGGTTAGAGGTTCAGAGTATAGTTAGCTGCCAGTGAAGGAAAGAAGCTTCTTGATTTCCATGAGAATCTCAAACCTGAACTAGACTCCCGTTATTAGCTGTTATCGATTTACTTCTCTCTGCCCCTAGAATCTTGCTTCCTGTTCCCTCTTTTTGAGTACTTACAATGGACTATATATTCTTGTAGAAAGTCATTATTCAATTTAACAACCGATAGTACTAATGATCTATCTCATGCTAATGGACTTTAAAGGAAATGCAGATCTTCCTGTTTTCTTTCTCCTCAACTAAAAATGCTGGTTTTTTTTTTTTTTTTAAGATACAAGCTGTAAAATAAGCAAATTGAATCTGAAAGTCTATTTGAATTTCTTTCTGAAAGTGTCACTTTAAGTAATCTAAAGGCATTATTTGAGTCTGATTCACAAGTCTGTCTTGGAATTCATTGGAAACTTAATGTCTGATAGAGTGAACAGGTTACCAAATGTCTATACTTGTTTCGAGCTTTGTGACATTCCAGGACCTCATTCAAGTCACTTATTAGAGGTTGGGGACAAATAGTCTTTTCCGATGCAAAGGTTTTATGAGTCTAGGGTATTTATTTATTTGGCTGTGCTGGGTCTTAGTTTCGGCATGCAGGATCTTTTTAGTTGCAGCATGTGAACTCTTGCTTGTGGTGTGTGGGATCTAGCTTTCCAGCCCTGGATCGAACCAGAGTCCCTTGCTTTGCAAGCTCAGGGTCTTAGCCACTGGACCACCAGGGAAGTCCTTTAGGGTTTTATTTTTTTCAAATATCGACTTGATCCGATCACAGTGTTTATTCTGAAACAACCCTGTGGTTGCTGAAGTGGTAGGATAATGCTACTGTCCACTGTTAACAGCGTGTCTACTTACACAAACTTAGGCTTGGTCATGGTTATTTAAAAGAATATTTAAGAATCTCCAAATACTATCCAGACATATTAAAAGGGAAAATGTTTCTTCCAACTTTGAAAGCTGTTTAATTTGGGTACTTGGGAGAATTTGATTAATTATTTAAAGAATTTCTTTGAATCTGGCCTTTCGTATTTCCTGAGTGGTTTCCACTTCTGTCTCCTGGGGGCTGTGAGCTCACTATGCTCTCCCCTCCTATTGCCTTCAACTTTTCTGTCCTATGAACATAAACATGTTCAAGTCTGTTCTGTCCTTAAAGTCACCTCTTCCTTTAGCTTATATTTCCTCTTGTTAAAATATGAAGTTCTCAAAACAAAAATAAACTACGAAAGCACTCTGCTCACTGGTTTACTTCCTCACCTCTGGATCACACGCTAAATATCCTACTCTCTGACTTCTGCTTTTCTGCATTACTGATATTGGTCCAAACGTCAACTAAAGCCAACAGCTAAAACTAATAGTTGCCAGATCCCAGTGGATATGTCCCAGCCTCTGGCCTGCTGGTCCTCTTATCGCCCTGAATTCAGTTAACAGTCTGTTCGTCTGTGAGATCTCTGTGCCCTCAGTGTCCACCGTGTCATACTCTTCTGGCTCTCCTTGTACATTTCTGACTTTCATTTTGTGTCTTTAGTGACTTTCCTCTGCCTGTGCTTTAAATTCTGAGTGACGTCAGATAAACCACTTTATTCTTTTTAATCCATGAGAAGTAGACGGGTTGAAATGGATAATCTCTAAATTCCTTTCAAGCCAGTATCCTTTTAGTCATATTATCAGGAGTTAGAATTCACTGAAACACCCCTGTGTTTCATGTACAAAGACGTGTAATGAGAGATGATGAACATTTGGGCTGCAGTTTTGCAAAGGCATATTGTTGGCTGCTTCTTTTTCGGAGAAATCATGAATGCTAAAAACTAGCATAGCATCATTCAGCAGTTTATCACCGAGTGGGAGACTGACTAATGTGATTTGTGGTTTCAGCATAACTGCACAACTGACCATTCATGTAGGACTTCAGTGCTTTGACTATCAGGAAGGGTGACGTGAATGAGGTTCTTTGGCCACCATGGCCTTCGGACATGACCACACACTGTGCATGGGTTCAGTCTTAGAGAGCTGGAAACCACTGTCATACAGATGTTCCTATTGTGGCCATCGCATTTGACTAAACATGGCAACTGTTGGCCTTTTCCAGTAGCATTTAATTAAATGGTGCCTAGTTTTCAATAGTAATTTAGTGATATATACTACTACCCAAGATTTCAGATTATGTGTCAAGGGCAGCATTCAGTATGATAGATGGGTAAAAGTTTAAGGGTATTTGATGGGTACGTCAAATAGGGGGAAGGGTGCAGATACTGCGGGGTAGAGAAAAGTGAATAAGAGAGAGAGTTTGATAGGGTTGCTAAAGTTTGCCTACCTTGTGGTAGTACTTGCAGATGCTCTTATTTGTGAGTGTACAGTGTTCCTTCAATAAGTGTTTAATCCTACAATAAAACTCTGTGTCCTGAGTACTCAAGGCTGAGTCATATTTGTGTGATTTGGGAGTAAGGGTTATACTTTAATTTTCTGAGGTGCTCAGAACTGAAATAAGACATTAAAACCCAAAGATGTAGCATTTTAAGTGGATTATGGGTTGGCAGGAGAGACCATCTAATAATACCATCATTAGATTAGATTAAGTTCTTAATTAGACAAGGATACAAATATATTGATAGGTCATCCACAAAACCATTCTGCAAAGATGTTGCCTTGGCTATAACAGTAACCACATTAAGGCCATAGCCAACAAGATTGTGGACATGTTGCACCATTGATACAGTGAATAGGGACCTAGATCATTTACTGAGTATAAACCTGGAGTACCCTGTTAGCTTCTGTGCCAGGGCTCGTCCCTGTGCTGCCCTGTATGGGAGGCACAGGGCTGCTGCCCCTTGGCACCCCTGAATGGGAGCCTTAGAATACCAGATGGGCACCCAGTGGCAGGTCTGGTAATTATATTAGCTGTATCTGTATAGTGGTGGTGCTGGCATTTTGCCTCACCTTTCAGAGCAAAGGACATCCAGCAGCACTCTCCTGGGAAGCAGATTAACTTCTGTGAGTCACTGCTTTTCCATCTCATTTATGATTCATGACCTGGGCTATATTTTTAGATTGTATTTATTTGGGTCTGTGAAGTGGGCTGGTTGGAAGTGTTGTTTGGAAACTTATGGAAGCATGAGGAGAAACTGACATCACACTTAATTTTTGTTGTTTTTGTTCAGTCCCTCAGTCATGTCCGACTCTTTGCCACCCCATGGACCGTAGCACACCAGGCTTCCCTGTCCATCACCATATCCCGGAGCTTGCTCAAACTCATGCCCATCAAGTTGGTGATGCCATCCAACCATCTCATCCTCTGTCCTCCCCTTCTCCTCCTGCCTTCCATCTTTCCCAGCATCAGGGTCTTTTCCAATGAGTCGGTTCTTCGCATNCCAGGCTTCCCTGTCCATCACCATATCCCGGAGCTTGCTCAAACTCATGCCCATCAAGTTGGTGATGCCATCCAACCATCTCATCCTCTGTCGTCCCCTTCTCCTCCTGCCTTCCATCTTTCCCAGCATCAGGGTCTTTTCCAATGAGTCGGTTCTTCGCATCAGGTGGCCAAAGTATTGGAGTTTCAGCTTCAGCATCAGTCCTTCCAATGAATATTCTGGACTGATTTCCTTTAGGATTGACTGCTTTGATCTCCTTGCAGTTCAAGGCACTCTCAAGAGTCTTCTCCAACACTATAGTTCAAAAACATCAATTCTTTGGTATTCAGCTTTCTTTATAGTTCAACTCTCACATCCATACTTCCCTGGTGGCTCAGATGGTAAAGCATCTGCCTACAATGCGGGGGACCCAGGTTCGATCCCTGAGTTAGGAAAATCTCTGGAGAAGGCAATGGCACCCCACTCCAGTACTCTTGCCTGGAAAATCCCATGGATGGAGGAGCCTGGTAGGCTACAGTCCATGGGGTTGCAAAGAGTTGGACACAGCTGAGCAACTTCACGTCACTTCACTCGCATCCATACATGCCTACTGGAAAAACTGTAGCTTTGACTAGATGGACACTTGTTGGCAAACTAATGTCTCTGCTTTTTAATACACTGTCTTGGATTGTCATAGCTTTTCTTCCAAGGAGCAAGCATCTTTTAATTTCATGGCTACAGTCACCATCTGCGGTGATTTTGGAGCCCAAGAAAATCGTCTGTCACACGCATCAGGTGGCTTGAAAACTTGGTTATAATTGTCAGACATTCTGTGACCATTTATTGAGAGCCTACTGCATCCCATGTATTGTATGGGGCTCTAAGAATGCCAGGTAAATGAACCCAGTTGCTAGGCACCAAGAGTGTATTGAGTTATGCAGGCAGACAGTGAACTGATAACTAATACATTGTATCTCTATACACCTATCTGTACCTATCTACACCTCCAGCCGTATCTCTGGAGTTTAGTCATATTGAATGCTTTTGCAGCACCTCTTATTCTTGCCCTTTCCCTCTTGCACATGCTCTACCTGTCCCCTGAAAATCCCTTCCCCATCCTTTCCTTAGTTGCCCATCATGACTCACACCGACATCTCTTCTTCTAAAAAATCTTCCTTGATTCCCTGAGGCTGGGTTGGAGCCCCTCCTACACACTCCCATAGCACCTTACATCCTAGTGTTTATCACACTCTATGAAGAGCACTCTTAATTGAGGTCCCTTCATAATAGTTGAGGCTTATTCATCACCTTCCCCAGCTAGGAGGCAAATGGAACTGAAGAGGAGGGTGAGGAACACTGTCATCCCGGGAGAGCCACTGCCTGTTACTGAGCCCTTCTCATGCTCCGTCACTAGCCCACCACCGCACCTGCATTACCTTATTTGACCCTCTTAATAACCTTNAGCAGGGTGACAATATACAGCCTTGATGTACTCCTTTTCCTATTTGGAACCAGTCTGTTGTTCCATGTCCAGTTCTAACTGTTGCTTCCTGACCTGCATACAGATTTCTCAAGAGGCAGGTCAGGTGGTCTGGTATTCCCTTCTCTCTCAGAATTTTCCACAGTTTATTCAATGATAAAACTTTCTTAAAAGTTTTTTAGAAGTCTGGATTATGGGGCATTTGCTCTTCCCCACAAAGGACTCAGCATAAAGCTATTGGTTGCGGCTTTTGAATCTCGACAGTATTAAAACTGAATATAAGATAAGAGGTCCCCAAGGATTTTCTACCAAGAGCACATTAAGAATATTTTGTATGGAGATTTTACCTTTGTACGATGCAATTTTTGTTCCTCCAAAACACAAAGGGTAATCAACTGTGTGGAACTGACTGTTTTAGGTGGTGGTTGCAGCAATCACTCTTGAGTTCCTATAAGTTGTTATAGAATATAAAAACATCTGTCACCTACAGAATATGCCTGTCTTTCCCACTCTTTCTCTTCATGCAACAGCAAGAATAATAATACCTATATATTAAAAAGAGAAAAGTATTTTATAAGTTTATACATATATTGTGCTTGTTGTTCAGTCGCTAAGTTGTGTCCAACTCTTTGCAACCCCATGGACTGCAGCACATCAGGCCCCTCTGTCCTCCACTATCTCCTGGAGTTTGCTTAAACTTATATCCACTGTTTTGGTAAAGATATCTACTCATTTCATCCTCTGCCGCCCCCTTCTTCTTTTGCCTTCAATCCTTCCAGGCATCAGGGTCTTTTCTAATGTGTCGGTTCTTTGCATCAGGTGGCCAAAGTTTGGAGCTTCAGTCCTTCCATTGAACATTCAGGGTTGATTTCCTTTAGGATTGACTGGTTTAATCTCCTTGCAATCCCAGGGACTCTCAAGAGTCTTCTCCAACACCATAGTTCGAAAGTGTCCATTCTTTGGTGCTCAGCCTTTTCTCTCTCTCTTTCTACATATATAATGGCTGTTGGGCAGGTGAATAGAGAAGAGATACAATGCAATATCTTCAGTCCAGATGTTTTCAGATCCCTGAATTCATTTTCATTTTACAGATGTCCCTGGACTCTACCCAGGTGGAGCCTGGGTCACTGCAGGGAAGTAAGCATCGCAGGGAGTCTTCTCTTACCTGATGCAAGCACTGTGGGGAACTGCTATCAGCAGATGCCTCATCAGTAGGATGAAGCACATGCTACTTGTTATGTTATTGATCAAAATCACTGTGCAGTAGCTCGTATCTTTTATAGATGTAGAGTTTTGAGACTCAGCTTCTCCAGGTCACGGAGATGATGTGGAACAGCATAGCTTTAAGCAGCAATAGATTTGTGTTCTCTGTGAATCAGCCCTGTGACCCTTGAGCAGAACACTAAACCCCTAAGAATCAATTTCTCATTTGTAAAAGGGGTACTATATACCTCTCTAGGTTCTGTGACAGTTTCACTGTGAGGATCAAATGAGAGAACACTTGTGAAAACAGACAGTGTAAATCGCTGTTCATACAAAAGCACATGATCACATAGGATGTGATTTACCTGGCTGGGCCCAGCAGCAGAGAGAGCCGTTCATGTCTCCCAAGAAATGAGTATACAGTTATTCCTAGGGGGAGGTCAGAGCCCTTCACATGCTCTCAGTGCAGTTTTTGCCTCAGGGATGACCTCAAGCAGAGTGACTGTGTCTGCGCTCAGGTCTGTAGGCAGATATGAAACCACTCTCAGTTCAAAAAAATGCCCATGTGTAAGGGATTTTCAATGTGAGTAGGACTGTTGGTATGAGATACTGCACAGTCGCCTGGTGTGGTATACAGATGATTGTCATACTTTTCTTGCCCACAGACAAACAGTATTGTTTTTCAGATGAATTGAAAGTTTTCTTTTGATGCTTGTAGGCAGTTTATATCTTAAAATATTGGAGTGTCAACAAAGTGCCAACAGACCAAGATCTTTATTGCTTACCTGGGCTTCTGGCCCTCAAGGATCCAGGTTGCCCATTGTCAAAGGGAAATGCTTCTTCTGAACAAAATTAAAAATGCCCTTATTAATTCTAAAAATCCCCAGGAGATTCTATTTAAGATGTTGTCAGTTCTGCTTGCCTTAGCAGGACTAGGAATGGAATTTTAAAATATAGGTGCCTCTTCATTTGCTGCTGGTGAAGTCAGGGGAAGAGCATCTATAATATCTGGGCCAAAGTGATAGGGTTAGCTCCCTTCACAGCCCTGCTTTGCCTTGGACAGGAACCCTGGAGATAGAGAGAACCTTGGAGAACCCTTCCTTCTTTTGGAAGGGCCAGCAGAACGCACAGCTTACTTTAGAAGATTCCATCTTTGTAAATATTAAGGACTCAGAGTGTTGAAATTCCCTAGTTGCAAAGACCCCAGTGGGAATGAGTGATCAAATTCAGATTTTCAGGCTTTTGAACCTGGAGCAGAAGGAGTTTTCATCAGGGTAGATGTTTGGATTTTAAAGACCTNCACAGCTTACTTTAGAAGATTCCATCTTTGTAAATATTAAGGACTCAGAGTGTTGAAATTCCCTAGTTGCAAAGACCCCAGTGGGAATGAGTGATCAAATTCAGATTTTCAGGCTTTTGAACCTGGAGCAGAAGGAGTTTTCATCAGGGTAGATGTTTGGATTTTAAAGACCTGTTCAGTTTAATCAACTGAAGTTTTCTTTGAGGGACTACTGTATACCAGACAGTAAGCAGTAAATACTCTGAAGAAAGCAAATACGAGAGGGCAGAGAGTGGTGGAGAGCAAGAAGGTGTCAGCAGCCCTGTGCTCTTGGGGGGAAGTTTCAAAGGTGGTGTAAGATCATCTAAGAAATCAGTCATGTCTGACTCTTTGAGACCCCATGGTCTATACAGTCCATGGAATTCTCCAGGTCAGAATAATGGAGTGGGTAGCCTTTCCCTTCTCCAGGGAGTTTTCCTAACCCAGGGATTGAACCCAGGTCTCCCCTATTGCAGGCAGATTCTTTACCAGCTGAGCCCCAAGGGAAGCCCAAGAATACTGGAGTGGGTAGCCTATCCCTTCTCCAGCAGATCTTCCTGACCCAGGCATCAAACCAAGGTCTCCTGAATTGCAGGCGGATTCTTTACCAACTGAGCTATCAGGGAAGCCCATCTAAGAAAAGGTGGTGCTAATAGATTCTCAGACAAAAAACAAACTTATGGTTCCCAAAGGGGAAAGGGTTGCGGGGATCAATTAGGAGTATGGAAATAATTGATACACATCACTCTCTATAAAGCAGATAAACAAGGATTTACTGTGTAGCATAGGGAAGTAACTATATTCAATATAATGATATCATGTAATAACCAATAATGGAAAAGAATCTGAAGCTATATACTTGAAACTAACAAAATATTATAAATCAACCATAGTTCAAATTTTTAAAAAAGAAGAAAGGCAGTGTTTGCCAGGACCACTTGTGCCTCTTCCCTGGAGGCTTGTCTTACTGAATTCCCTCTAAACTTGCTANGATAAACAAGGATTTACTGTGTAGCATAGGGAAGTAACTATATTCAATATAATGATATCATGTAATAACCAGTAATGGAAAATAATCTGAAGCTATATACTTGAAACTAACAAAATATTATAAATCAACCATAGTTCACATTTTTTACAAAAGAAGAAAGGCAGTGTTTGCCAGGACCACTTGTGCCTCTTCCCTTGAGGCTTGTCTTACTGAATTCCCTCTAAACTTGCTACCCATTCTAGAGGCAGAGTCCCCTTCCCCAGCATCCACTTGCCCCAGCTTTGCATGGATTCAGTTCAGTTCAGTTCAGTCGCTCAGTCGTGTCCGACTCTTTGTGACCCCATGAATCGGTGCTGCACCAAATGGGGAGGGACTTCCCACTCCCTTCTCACATGACACACACCCAACTCAAACCTAGCATAAGGAAGGCTTTGACCAGCTTTACTTCAGGTTTATTTTAACTGGAAATATACCCCTTTAAGAAAGAACACATTACAGATGGTCCAATTAGGATGCAGGTTATTTTGAGACTTCCTGAACATTATTTCTTGGCTCCTTCATTCAAATAAATCATTTATTACCCCATAAGAGGTACTGGGGATAATGATGACTAAGACTCACTCCCTGCCCTTGAGAAGCACACAGTTTAGCAGTGGGCAGACATAGACCTTTAAATAGATAAATAGCAGCATCACTGGGTGAGTACAACCTTCGGGTGTGACCAAGATATTCTGGGAGCCCAAAGGAAGAGCAATGAACTCTGCCTCAAGGGTGCTGAAGATTTCAAACAACTATAATGATCTGAAGCCTTATTCATAGATGGATTATTCATCCATTCACATATATTTCCTGAATAGTTTATATCAGGATCACACACTGCCTGCAGATATTATTTGCTTGGTCTATCGTTGTTATTGCTTGATAATAATTCTATTGAGATATAATTACATTTCATATAATCCACCCATATAAAGTATACAACTCAGTGGATTTGAGTATATTCATAGAGTTGTGCAGTCACTGCCAATGTTTAGAACATTCTTATCAACTCCCAAATCAACTCTGTAACCTGTAGCACTGACACCCCACCCCCTCAAACATGCGAACCTTCCTTTCTAGCTCTATGGATTTATCTATTCCAGTTATTTCATATAAACGGAATCACACAGTATGTGGCCTTTTGTGACTGCATTCTTTCCCTTAGAAAAATATTTTCAAAGTTCATCCATGTTGTACCATTTACCAGTGTTTCATCTCCTTTTTATTGCCACACACAAGTCCACGGCACGACGCGCCGCTTCGTACTGATCCATTCATCAGTTAATGGATTCAGGTTGTTTCCACTTTTTGTTTTTATGGCTAGGGCTACTGTGAACATTTGAGTGAAAGTTTGTGTGTGGACCTATGTTTTCACTTTTCATGAGTGGAATTTTTGGACCTTGTGGTAGTTCTAAGTTTAACTTTCTGAGAAACTGCCAAGCTGTTTTCCCTTGTGTCTTCACCATTTNGCCACCTTTTCTTAATATCTTCTGCTTCTGTTAGGTCCAGACCATTTCTGTCCTTTATCAAGCCCATCTTTGCATGAAATGTTCCCTTGGTATCTCTAATTTTCTTGAAGAGATCTCTAGTCTTTCCCATTCTGTTGTTTTCCTCTATTTCTTTGCACTGATTGCTGAGTATCCCAGATACCAGAAGTATTTAAAATAATATCTAGACATAGGACATTACAGGATCTCAGACCTGTTGAAGAAGTCTCTGAAAGTAACAGGAAAAAACTTTTCAAATCAGTAAGCCCAAGCTTGTCCCATGTATGGCCTCCGTGACACAAGAAGCTGTCTATTCCTTGTCTGCATCTCTCTCCTCCACGTATAGTGAGCTAGATGGAAGAGTTGAACCAGTAGATCCTTACCCAGAGTGGCCCCAGGAAGTTTAGGGAAAGAACCAGAGTTATTATTACACAGAGTGCAAGTCAGAAGCAGAAGCACAAGGTACGGTTCTTAAGGCCAAATTCAAAGCAGGCATGGAAAAGGGAATGACTGGTAACTGGGAAAATCATGAGGTGAGGGGCATGAAGTGAGAAGACTGGATTGGTATGAATCAATATGATTCAGAATGAAGACTTNAGAGTTATTATTACACAGAGTGCAAGTCAGAAGCAGAAGCACAAGGTACGGTTCTTAAGGCCAAATTCAAAGCAGGCATGGAAAAGGGAATGACTGGTAACTGGGAAAATCATGAGGTGAGGGGCATGAAGTGAGAAGACTGGATTGGTATGAATCAATATGATTCAGAATGAAGACTTGGGCATCTGTGGTGTGTGGTGCCAATGTGCACTGCTCAGTGCCTATCTGCTTCCATGGTTGCTGGTCACTATTCCTGTTATAAAGAGAGGATAACTTTTCCTGATGCTTGTCCCATGAAATTTGAGGCCTGGAAAAACCTAGTCCTCTTAACCAAAAGATGTGAGGAAAGGAATCACATGCTCTTTAGGAGAGTCACAGTATTAAAGACCCGGAGAAGTCCTGTGCTGTAGTTTAAAAACGTGTTAACTTCATCAAGATTCTCTAAATTTATTTGGCCCCATAATTCTTTTTTTATGTAACATAAATAAACACTCCATGTATCTTTGGGGTTCCACAAAATGAACTTTAAGAAAGGCTGTTGTAGACTTGTTTACAATGCATTCAAATCTATCTTTCCAAACTTCTCACTGATCTTTGGCACTCCCTCAGGAGTTAAACAGATGAAGCTGATTCTTCCCCAGTCATCCACCCTGTATTCTTGGTGCCTCTTTCAGTTCCTGGCACCTGAAAGAGGCCAATGGATATTTGTGGAATAAATGCATGGCTCTACCTGACTACTTTCCAGGATTTGGAAATGGCTCTATTTTCCCTTTTCTTTTACAGTATCAGACCCTTCAACTATCCTTTAAGTAAGAGGTTTCTAGATTACTTCCTACCCTTTTAACCCTAATTTGGGGACATTTCAGGTTTTATTTCATTCTGATGATGCTTAACCTGGAGAAAACCCTTCCTCCAATCCTGAGGAAGTTACAGATGGGAGGGAGAGGGTCACCACCCCAGAAGCTTGGTCTAGGGGCATAGTACGAAGGAATGCCACTGTGCATGCCTGTGGATGACTGTTTTTCTGTTCTTTCCCTCACCCATTCATTCATTGACTTATTCTCCTTCACTCATATATTTATGGAGTGTTCCTTAAGTGCCAAAAACTTTTCAAGAATTAAGGACACAGGCACCTCTGATCTTTTAGAACTTACATCATAGCTGGAGACACAAACTACGGCAAGGAAGCAAATAAATATACTGTATACTTTCAGGCAGTAATTAGTGCCATTACTATAATAATGAAGCAGGGCAAGAGGATAGGGATGTATGGGGTGGGCTTTTAATTTCTTTTTCTAGTTATAAATATACTGTCTTTATTTAGAATACTTAGAAAATACAGATAAATATGAAAAAGAAAATCACTCATAATCTCACCTGGAAATAATGTCTACTAGCATTTTCTGCTTTGGAATACCCTTCTGATCTTTTCTTTCTTACCTGAGCTTACAATGATTTTTGCAGACAATCTGAAGAATATTTGACTCTATTTCTCCCAGGTTGACCATTTTTGCTGTTGCTAAATACTCTCAAGCATTTTTAAATTGTGGTAAAATATGTATAACATAAAATTTACCACTTTAACCATTTTTAAGTATACAGTTCAGTGGTATTAAGTAAGTTCATGTTGGTGTGCAACTATCACCATCCTTCTCTAGAAGTTTCTCATCTTCTCAAATTGCAACTTTGTGCATTAGATAATAACCCTTCATTCTCTCCTCCCCCAGCCCTGGCAGCCACAGTTCTACTTTCTGTCTCTGTGAATATGACTGCTATGGGTACCTCAGATAGATAGAGTTATATAGTATCTGTCCTTTTGTGACTGGTTTATTTCACATAGCTTAATGGCTTCAAGGTTTAGAACTAGGTCAAACAATATAAATATTCTGAAGGCTTTAGACACGATTGCTAGGTTGTTCTCCAGAAGAACTGTAATAGTTGGTATCCTTCCTCCCTGTCACATATCAGTTTTTTTGTTGCTATCTTTTATTTTTATTGTATTTAAATTAAAAAAATTTTTATATTGGAGTATAGTTGACTAACAATGTTGTGTTAGTTTCAGGTGTACAGCCAAGTGATTTAGTTATACATATATCTATTCTTTTTCAGATCTTTTCCCTATATCATTTATTATAGAGTACTGAGGAGAGTTCTCTGTTGATTCTTTTATATATACCAATGTGTGTATATTAATCCCAACCTCCTAATTTCTATCTTTAAAAAATATTTATGAATTTGTAAGTCTATATTTTCCTATTGTTTAATAGATGGCAAAAGACTATTTTTTCCTCTGCCATGAAGATTCAGTTTATGAATAATATATAGATCCAAGGGAAGGTGGCTGGCATAGTATCTGGATATTGTTTCTTGTAGATGTGTCAATAATTCCTTGTAGATTCTGGCATTGTAGATTGTGTTTTGGGCAGATTTGTGGAAGCTTGAGAGTGAATCACTTTCCATAAAGCCTTTAGTTTCCACCCTACTTCACAAATGTTTACTCTTTCCTTCTCTCAATTTTTCTTTATCTCCTCTTTCTTCTTTCAACTTACATATAGTTTCACATTCAGCCACTATTCAAGTTGCTTTATTATTAATTGTCTTGGATGTTATTAATATATAACTGTTGAATCAGGTTCAAATTGTTTAAAATTTCAGTGTCACATAGTCACTGAGTTTCATTTAGGTCATAATCCTACTTAATCTAAGGAAAAAAAAGTTCAATGGACCAGGTAGAATTCTAAAAGAAAGAACTTCATTCTGTGTGACCACAGCTGTGTGTATGTGCCTAGTTGCTCAGTCATGTCCAACTCTTTGCGACCCCATGGACTGCAGCCCACCAGGCTCCTCTGTCCCTGGACTTTTCCAGGCAAGAATACTGGTGTGGGTTGCCATTCTCTGCCAGGGTGTCTTCCCCACCCAAGGATAGAACCCTGGTTTCCTGCATTGCAGGCAGATTCTTTCCTGCCTGAGCCATGCCCACAGTTATCTCCCTACATTTACCATCAAGCAGAAGATTAATCAGGTATGGATGCTGATAAACTGGTGTAGCTAATTGCTGCTCTGGATACAAACAGATTTATTCAGTCTGATGTCCTATCCATGTTAATTCATCTTCCCATCTCTATACTAGCTGGTACACTGTTCCAGTTAATAGAGAGACAGCAGTATGAAGTTCTGGACAATAAAGGAGGATCCATGGTTAACAAACAACATTTGGGTCAGCAGTTGAAATGGAAGAGAAAAATGGAGTCAATTCTTATCTTTATGAGGGATCTTTCTACCAATTGTTTGGGGCTTGAATTCACAGGACCTCTGAAACATAGAAAATACTCACAAAAGAGAAAAAGAGAAAGACAGACAAGGAGGCCATATACTATGTTGGCAGTTCTGGATTATACTCTTTTCAAGGCTCTCAGCAGCTTCTCTGACTTCTGATTTAGTCACTGGGGAGCCCTTCCAATGACTTTTACTATTGTTCCTCCACAAATTCTCACCCAGACATTTAACCACTTGACTGATTTAGGACCAGATCTTAATTTTTAATAATCTAGTGTTTATGCAAAAGGGCAAAGGAGGAGGTTGTTCCTAATAGAAAAGAGAAACAAGATGATTAGGAAGAAAAAGACTCACAGTGATAGTTTGCCTTCAAGATATCTGGAAAACAATGTCAAAAGGAAATAAGAGAAGGGGAAAATGAAAACCTCACTAAGGATGACATAGTCATTCTTCTCTTTAATAAAAACATTCTCATCATAATTTTTATTTTGAGGGAGGGATTCAAAGATTTTAGTAGGATTATCTCATTTAATCTCCAATAAAAACTCTCATTCTAGGAACTTCCCTGGTGGTCCAGTGGCTAGGACTCTACGCTTTGACTGAAGAGGGCTTGGGTTCAATCCCTGGTCTGGGAACTAAGATCCCACCTGCCACATGGCATAGCTTGCTGCCCCCTCCACCAAAAAAAAGAAAAACACCCAACCAAAAAACCTTTCATTCCACTAATGAGGAAATGAAACTTAGATTAAGTTGCCCAAAGTCATACAGTGAATAGGCACAAAGGTGGAACTTTAGCCTTGCACTACAAGAATCAAGGAACTTTGTTCTTTGCTGCTATTTTAATATGTCATGAGAGTTACATGGTATTTTCCCATTTAATTTACTTATTGTAGAGAAGTTCATTAATAGATTTTATAATATGGAACAATCATCAAATTCCTGCTATAAACTCGTCTTAATTTTCATACCATCATAGGTAGTAGTTACATATACATTGTTAATATTTTATTTCAAATTTTTGCTTCCATGTAATAAGTGAGTTTTCTTTTTGAACTGTACTCATGGAGTTTTGGTTTCAGGAATAGGTTAGACTAATCAGAATGATTTCAGAACGTGTCCATATTTTCTGTGTGTGCAGCACTTTAAACAATGTTGGAATTATCCACTACTTAATTAGCCCAAACAACTCTCTGGACCTGTTAGTTTCACCTCCATTGTCAAATCCTCTTTTTTTTTTTTTTTTTTTTANGGGAGGGATTCAAAGATTTTAGTAGGATTATCTCGTTTAATCTCCAATAAAAACTCTCATTCTAGGAACTTCCCTGGTGGTCCAGTGGCTAGGACTCTACGCTTTGACTGAAGAGGGCTTGGGTTCAGTCCCTGGTCTGGGAACTAAGATCCCACCTGCCACATGGCATAGCTTGCTGCCCCCTCCACCAAAAAAAAAGAAAAAGAAAAACACCCAACCAAAAAACCTTTCATTCCACTAATGAGGAAATGAAACTTAGATTAAGTTGCCCAAAGTCATACAGTGAATAGGCACAAAGGTGGAACTTTAGCCTTGCACTACAAGAATCAAGGAACTTTGTTCTTTGCTGCTATTTTAATATGTCATGAGAGTTACATGGTATTTTCCCATTTAATTTACTTATTGTAGAGAAGTTCATTAATAGATTTTATAATATGGAACAATCATCAAATTCCTGCTATAAACTCGTCTTAATTTTCATACCATCATAGGTAGTAGTTACATATACATTGTTAATATTTTATTTCAAATTTTTGCTTCCATGTAATAAGTGAGTTTTCTTTTTGAACTGTACTCATGGAGTTTTGGTTTCAGGAATAGGTTAGACTAATCAGAATGATTTCAGAACGTGTCCATATTTTCTGTGTGTGCAGCACTTAAAACAATGTTGGAATTATCCACTACTTAATTAGCCCAAACAACTCTCTGGACCTGTTAGTTTTACCTCCTTTGTCAAATCCTCTTTTTTTTTTTTTTATTAATCTTTTCAAATTTTTTATCCTTTGGTAAAATAATTGGATAATTTTACCTTAAAAGTTGGATATTTTACTTAGATTTTTCAAATTTATCACAAAATGTTGGCCACAGTATTTGTATCTAGTTTTTAAATAGCCTCTATATATGTGATTATGCTTTCTTCTATATTTCTAACCTGTGTGTGATCTTTTTAAATCAGATTTGCCAAAGGTTTGTTTATACTGTTGCTCTTTTGAAAGAACCAGGTTTGGTTTTATTATTCACATCTACTTGATTTTTTGTTTTCTAATTCATTTATTTCCCCTCTAGCTTTAGTATATCTTTCTTCCTTTTTAAGTCTATTTTATGCTGTTCTTTCTTTAATTCTTAAGATTATCCTTTCATAATTTCTTTATTTTTATTCTTTATCCAGTTTTACTAAGATATAATTGACATATAACACAGTGTAAGTTTAAGATGTACAACAAAATGATTTGACTTATATATATATATCATGAAATAATTGTCAATAAATTTAGTGAACACTATCATCTCATATAAATACAAGGTTGATTAAAGAAACAGAAAAAATTTTTTTTCTTTGCCATAAGACCTCTTAGGATTTACTCTTTTAACAACGTCCATATATAATGTATGACAGTGTTATTTATCATATTGTACATTACTTCCCAAGTACTTATTTATCAACTGAAAGTTTATACCTTTTGACTGCCTTCATCCAGTTCTCCTTTCCTCCACTTCTGCTGCTGCTGCTGCTGCTAAGTCGCTTCAGTCGTGTCCGACTCTGTGGGACTCCATAGACAGCAGCCCACCAGGCCCCCTGGTCCAGGCAAGAGTACTGGAGTAGGGTGCCATTGCCTTCTCCATTCCTCCACTTCTGGCCTTTGGTAATCACAAATCTGATTTTTTTTAATGAGTTTTTGTTTGTTTTGGCAGTATAATTGACCTACAACATTATGTTAATTCCTGGTGTATACCAGGATAGCATAGTGTTGTATAACATAGTGATTTGGTATTTCTATACATTTCAAAATGATCACCATGATAAGTCTAATGACCATTCATGGTGATTTTTAAAACAAAGATAAACAAAACAAAAAACCCTAATTTGATCTGAAGCGCATAGACACACACAAAATTATCTCACAAAAACCTAAAGCTCCCTCCCTCCCTTGCATAAGCATTCACATCATGCAAAGAAGAAAAAAAATCTTCCCTCTTCCACTAAGGGTGCCTTCTTCTTTGTGTCTAGGTGAGAACCTGCCTCTGATATAGAGGAAGGAATAAATTATACGTCAGGGTAAACCCAATAAGCGAATCTGGTGGAAGAGGGCTTGGTTTTCAACCCTGAAGATCAGAACTTCATAGGAAACATGGAGGGACTATTTAGTTCATCCCCATGGGACATAATTTATCCCAAGAGCAGGGCACACGGTTGGTGGGAGGGCCCTCTAGATCATTGTCTTACTGCACTGTCCTCCTCCTGTATTTATTGCTTTATGTAACATATTGCATGTGTAACTCATACTCGGCAATAAATTCAGCCAGGCTAAGTACGAAGCACCCAGCACAGGATCTGTCCATGCCATGCTCCAGGAGAGCTGGGAGACAATGGTTCATGGTGGGTTTTTGCCTCATTCCTGTGATGGCCACCCCTGGGGGAAGGAAAAGGGGTGTTAGAGGACGGAGTGGTGAGTGCTTCCTTTTGGGGTCCTGTCTTCTATTCATTTTCCCTAGCTGATCATAGGGGGTTTATTTATCTGCCACATTCCATTCCATGGGGTAGAAGACCCAGAGTAGTATTTTTTGGAACTACTGTCAACAGTCGGAGAAGGCAATGGCACCCCACTCCAGTACTCTTGCCTGGAAAATCCCGTGAATGGCGGAGCCTGGTAGGCTGCAGTCCGTGGGGTCGCTTAGAGTCAGATACGACTGAGAGACTTCACTTTCTCTTTCACTTTCATGCATTGGAGAAGGAAATGGCAACCCACTCCAGTGTTCTTGCCTGGAGAATCCCAGGGACGGGGGAGCCTGGTGGGCTGCCGTCTGTGGGGTCGCACAGAGTCGGACACAACTGAAGTGACTTAGCACTGTCAGCAGTAAGCAGGCTATAATGAGTGATCGGTACTAAGTAAAGCAGCGAGGAAGTAGAGATCATAATTCAGAGGATGTTGTAATTGGACTAATTTCCTGTTTGTAATGTTATTGCTCCTGAGCACTGATTCTGCAAATTTAATTCATTGTTTTAAAATGTTGATTCTTTGGCTTCAGCAGGACATAAAAGGCACTTTTTCCAGAGATAAATGCATACGTGTGTGTGTGTGTGTGTGTGTGTCTGTGTGTGAGCAACCATTACGTGCAAAGCAGAGCCAAAATGCAGCTGAAATGAACATTTACCTGTGCATGAAGTTTGTAAGCAATATGAGTGTCAGGAGGGAGAGTATTCTGTAGAGGTCAAATATCTGCATGCTGGGTGGCTAAACTGAGATAGCTGTTTGTTTGAAGACAGGATGGCATTTATTTAAATTTCCTGAGGAATGTATGAATGAGATTGATTATAGCCATGCATGGATGGATAAGCATGTGTATGTCTGTGTAAAATTTGGAGTTATTTCCAGCGTCTGGTGTGTGAGTTTGTGTTGACTTGTGAGGAGACCTTGCAGTGAGGCGTGAGACTGAAGCCCACATGGCACTCAAAGTAAAGACTCCAGAGCGGGGATAAAGAGTTTATTAATTTGCCAGACCAGAGGACACCCCCCAGTGAAGACATTTACTGAGAACAGTGGCAAGGAGAAAAATATCAAGACTGTTAAAGTTTTAGTTCATAGTGGTCATGCTAAGAATTAATACTTACCAGAACAGAATGTACATGGTTGGATAAAGCAAGTTTCATTTTCGTAGGTCAGAGAGGAACGTGAAGACCTCAGCAAGGGTCTGGGTTCCCAGGGTCAAGATTTATGACCTTTATCAGCTGGTGAGACCAGTTACAATGACACATGACGGTCAAATCCTCCTTGGCAGGCACTGATGTAAGTGGAAGTACTTCCTCTAACACGGGTGTAGACATCAGGAAACCCTTGTGGAGGTTTCATGTGGTGTGAACATGTGGATAACAACAACTGCTGCTAGTTTCAAGCTGTGCTGACTCGGTTCCTCACAACCTCTTTAGGACTGAGATCTTGCTTCTCAGGTATTTGAGATGAAATAGCCAATTACATCCCTTTCAGAAGTCTTCAAAGATACAGTAATTTAAAAAAGTGTTTGCAAGCAATTGAGAAGGATTCTGATAGGAGGACAGAGTCAAATACACAGAGAGAGGGTGTGGAAGTCAAGGGCTCCTTTTGCTCACAGTCATTAGCACAATGTCACATGCAGGTGCAATTTGAGCACAAGTAGGACTAAGAAATACAGTTACGAAGGCAACCCACAGAATGGAGTGGAAAAATATTTTTAAAATCAGATCTCTGATAAGGAATTAATATTCAGAATATATAAAGAACTCCTACAATTCAATAGCAGGAAACCAAACAGCCCTATTGAAAACTGGGCAAAGGACTTGAATAGACATTTCTCTAAAGAAGACCCACGAATAGACAATGAGCACATGAAAAGATGCATAACACCACTAATCATCAGGGAAATGTAATAAAAACCACCGTGAAATAGTACTTCACACTCATTAGAATGGCTGTTATTTAGAAGGAAACCCCCAAACAACAACAAAACCCCCAGAAATTAAATGTTGACAAGGTTGTTAGGAATTGGAACCCTTGTGCATTGCTGGTGGCAATGTAAAATGATGCAGCTGCTGTGGAAAACAATATGGCAGTTCCTAAAAAATTAAAAATAAAAGCATCTTATGATCGCAGTTCCACTTCTGTGTATATATTTAAAAGAACTGAAAGCTGGTACTCAGATATTTATACACCTATGCTCATAGCAGCATTATTCACAAGCTGATAAGATAAAAGCAACCCAAGTATCCATTGATGGATGAATGGATAAACAAAACATGATATATAACATGGTATATACATTCAGAAGGAAATCCTGCTGGTTTCGATGACCTGGATGCAACTGGAGGGCATTATGCTAAGTGAAATAAGTCAGACAGAGAAAGATGAATACTGCATGATATCACTTATATGTGTAATCTTTTTATAAAATGTCCAGCTCATAGCAACGGAGAGTAGAATGGTGGTTACCAAAGGATGGGGCATCGCGGGGCTGGGAAATGGGGAGCTATTGGTTAAGGAGAACAAGCTTTTGTTTTAAGATGGTTAAGGCCTTCATGATCTAATGTATAGCATAGTGACTATAGCATACTAATGCAGTGACTAATACTGCATTGTATAATACAATTTAAATTTGCTAAGAGAGTAGATTTTAAGCAATCTCACCAAAAAAAGGAGGTAAATATGTGAGCTGATGGATGTGCTCATTAACTTGATTGTGGGAATTCTTTCACAATATACACAGCTATCAAACTATTACTTTGTATACTTTAAAAATATTATGATTTTATTTGTCAATTGTATCTCAATAAAGCTGCAAAAAAGTAAATTTTTACACATGCTACAGCATGAATAAACCTTGTGTTAGTCCATTCAGGCTTCTGTAACAAAATTCTACAGATAGGGTAGCTTATAAACAACAGATGTTTATTTCTAACAGCTCTGGAAATTGGATGTCTAAGATCAAGGTGACAGCATGGTGGGGTGAGGGCCTTTTTCTGGATGGCAGAATGATCATATCCTTCCTTGCAGAAGGGCCTAGGGAGTTCTGTGGTACCTCTTTTATAAGAGCATTATCCTCCATCATGAGGGCCCCACCCTCATGACCTAGTTGATTCCCAACGGCCCCAATTACTAGTACTATCACCTTTGGGTGTTAGGATTTCAACATAGAAATTTTGTGGAGATAGAAACATTCAGCCTACTGCAAAGCTTGAGGATATTGTGCTAAGGAAAAATACAAAAAGACCAAAAAAAGACAAAGACAAAAAAGTAGTCTGATTGCCCTTGTATGAAGTGCCTAGAGTAGTCAGATCTAGAGATAGAAAGTAGATTGGTAGTTGCCAGGGGTTAGAGGGGAAGGGTATTAGTGCTTCATGGGTACAGAGTTTTAGTTTGGGAAGGTGAAAAAGTTCTAGAGACGAGTGGTGCTGATGATTGCATGACAATGTGAATGTACTTAATGCCACTGAACTATACACTTAAAAATTATTAAAATGGTAAATTTTATGGATGTGTACTATATATGTGTTTTACAACAATTTTTAAAAAGCGTTGGTTACTAGATGAGTTATATTTTTGAAATATTCAAGGTTGTCTAAGTTTGTTTTGCTGAAAGTGTACAAAGCCAGTAAGAGAAGGACAGCTGAAGTGTCAAAGCCTGTTTCTAGCAGGTCCCACAGCTGAGATAATTTGGGGAAGAGTGCATATAGTCTGTTCTAATTTCTTGAAGCCCAACCAGAAACGATGCTGGCCAAGAGGGCTGCTGTAGGACAGGAGGTGAAAGCAGTTAACAGTAGCTGATATTTGTTTCACTTGCCCTGCTCTCTTATGAAGCACATGATCACCCTGAGAGGAAGATACTGTAATTCCCCATTTTGAGCAGGGGATGGTGAGGCTCAGAGAAGTCTGTGACCATTCCCAGACCACACAGCTATTTCTCTGAGCTCAAACCCAGGAACCCTTACACCAAATCCTGTCCCTATAGCATGTAATATTTTCTAGTGACATTGCTTTGGTTTGAAGCTAAGAAACTGCTCTTATAGCCGTGGATAGACTAAGATGATGGGGGACAGTGCAGGCAGTAAATGCAGGCCTGGCTCATCTTTTACAAACTACTTCTAAGTGAGGAAACAGCTCAGCTATGACCATCTCCATCGCTGATGTCAGGCCTCTGGGACATCTGATTCCTAACATTCTTTTTCACTGTATTTTTCTGATTATAAAAACTAAAATTGGCTTATTGTGGGAATTGAGAAACAGGGTAAAATTAAAGAAAAAATAAAAATTGCTGGAGGTAACTAGTAGCAGCAGTTTGGTGTAAGATTTTTCCAGTCATTTGTTTGAAAGCTGAGATGAGATTAGATAGTGTGTATTAATTTGTAACATGCTTTTATCATCTAATGTACACATTTTCTAGGTTATTATATATGAACAGTACTTGCTTTGACCTGAGCTTTAAGGTGTAAGAAATAATTTTAAGTACATCTCCTTGCCGTGGGTATATTTATTAAGAGTCTTTGGCTTTAAGTAGCAGAAAGTAACTCTGCCTAGGTAAGCCAAAAGGGGAATTTCCTGAAAGGATGTTGAGGCAGCTCCTGGAATCTGAGAAGTGAACAATCAAACAGATAAGGGTAGAGTCAGGACTGCTGAGGCATCAGCAGCAGGGCTGCAGGGATTCCCCACCTCTGGTTTTCTCAATTCCAAATGTCAAATTCCCAGGTAGGATGGTGACTGGGGCCCAAAGCTGGGCCAGTCAGCCTTGGCCAGGACAGAGTTGCATTGTGGCAATATGACTGTTCCATGACACGCGAATATTGTGCTTGCGCATGTGCTAAGTTGCTTCAGTTCAGTTCAGTTCAGTCGCTCAGTTGTGGCGACTCTTTGCGACCCCATGAATCGCAGCACGCCAGGCCTCCCTGTCCATCAGCAACTCCCGGAGTTCACTTGGACTCAGTCGTGTCCAACTCTGTTCAGCCCTGTAGACTGCAACCTGCCTGGCCTCTCTGTCCATGGAATTCCCCAAGCAAGAATACGGAGTGGATTGCCATGCCCGTCTCCAGCTCTCGTATATTGGGAAGGGCAGTTACTGGGAGGAGGAAAAACTGGCTTGTAAAATGGCAGTAGTAAATGCAGCAAAAAATAGATTCCTGCCTCAAAGGGAAAAGAAGATAATAGATCAATTTCTTTGAATACCTTAAAAGAAAAAAAATTGGGCATATTTAAATCATCCCCCAAGTGCTCCAATAAAATTTAAGGAATTGTTAATCAAAATGTTGTTATTAATTTTTGAACATAATTCAGCTGACCTGTATGTTGATGCAGTGTTTGTGTATTTCAAGAAACATTGAGGCTGCACGTGTAGGTATTGTGTATTTTATGCAGTTTTTGTGGGATGCAGGGCATTATTCTAGTGTTTTAGGTATTTGTAGAGGTTTACAAAATGGTGATTAGTTTTGTTAATTCTCTTTACAGTATCTATATTTGATTTGTTGAGAAATCCTTTGTCAGGAATGAAACTTCCAATTATAATGCTTTTTCCATGGAAAATATGATCCAGTTTATGAAATTGTTTCTAAAAATATGTTGCAGCTGAAATCAGAACTTGCTAATTTATCCATATGAATCTACAGAAACTTACAGATGTGCATATATTATCCTGTGAACACATATGCACTCTTCCTCTAACAGGCAGTATACACACTTTCACTGATCTAAGCTATCTGTCCATATCTAAGTATGGATTTTAGTGGATAGCCTCAAGTGTTTGAGGAGAAACAGATTAATTTAGAGCTTAAAATGCATGACTGTTAAAGTGTATGCATTTGGGGACAACCTCGGTATTTTTAGCTTCAATTGCTGAATGAAATAACTTTTTCCGGTGATTTTTTTTCCCTCAAGCCTTCTTTACTGTGCAGAGCCAGTTGAGAATGTATTCTGGTATCTCCCTTTTTGGCCCTTTTTGGTTTCCTTTAAAAGTCAATACTGAATGTTTGTAATACCCCAATCCCAGGGACGGGGGAGCCTGGTGGGCTGCCGTCTATGGGGTCGCACAGAGTCGAACACGACTGAAGCGACTTAGCAGCAGCAGCAGCAAGCATATTCCAGTATACTTTGTGCAAATGTCTCTAAGACCAAGAAACTGGGTTTCTAATTTTGATTTTGATGGATACGCTGGTCATTTCCTGGTCTGAATCATTTAACAATGCAAGTAGAATAGGCCTTTGTACCATTGTTCCTAGAAACACCAGTACGGTGGTTGCATAGGAGTCTCCTGAGAAAGCTTAGCATGGGCCTCAGAGTGTGTCTGGCTAAGAAGGGATTGAGTCCCTATCCTTTATCAGTGGGGCACTCAATCACAGGGGTCCCATCATCCATCATCTTTGGACCTTGAGGTTCTCCCTGGAAGCCTAATGTATAGAATTTGGCCTGGATTCAAGATACCATATATCCAGAAAAATCAAAGATGCAGTTGCTTTTAGGAAGTGAGCTAGATGGAAAACACTAAAAATTCATTAAAAAAGTAATCTCAGCCTGACTTTTCTTTGATAAAAAGAAGCTTTGTGGTCAAAGGAAANTGGTTTTCTCAATTCCAAATGTCAAATTCCCAGGTAGGATGGTGACTGGGGCCCAAAGCTGGGCCAGTCAGCCTTGGCCAGGACAGAGTTGCATTGTGGCAATATGACTGTTCCATGACACGTGAATGTTGTGCTTGCACATGTGCTAAGTTGCTTCAGTTCAGTTCAGTTCAGTTCAGTCACTCAGTTGTGGCGACTCTTTGCGACCCCATGAATCGCAGCACGCCAGGCCTCCCTGTCCATCAGCAACTCCCGGAGTTCACTTGGACTCAGTCGTGTCCAACTCTGTTCAGCCCTGTAGACTGCAACCTGCCTGGCCTCTCTGTCCATGGAATTCCCCAAGCAAGAATACGGAGTGGATTGCCATGCCCGTCTCCAGCTCTCGTATATTGGGAAGGGCAGTTACTGGGAGGAGGAAAAACTGGCTTGTAAAATGGCAGTAGTAAATGCAGCAAAAAATAGATTCCTGCCTCAAAGGGAAAAGAAGATAATAGATCAATTTCTTTGAATACCTTAAAAGAAAAAAGATTGGGCATATTTAAATCATCCCCCAAGTGCTCCAATAAAATTTAAGGAATTGTTAATCAAAATGTTGTTATTAATTTTTGAACATAATTCAGCTGACCTGTATGTTGATGCAGTGTTTGTGTATTTCAAGAAACATTGAGGCTGCACGTGTAGGTATTGTGTATTTTATGCAGTTTTTGTGGGATGCAGGGCATTATTCTAGTGTTTTAGGTATTTGTAGAGGTTTACAAAATGGTGATTAGTTTTGTTAATTCTCTTTACAGTATCTATATTTGATTTGTTGAGAAATCCTTTGTCAGGAATGAAACTTCCAATTATAATGCTTTTTCCATGGAAAATATGATCCAGTTTATGAAATTGTTTCTAAAAATATGTTGCAGCTGAAATCAGAACTTGCTAATTTATCCATATGAATCTACAGAAACTTACAGATGTGCATATATTATCCTGTGAACACATATGCACTCTTCCTCTAACAGGCAGTATACACACTTTCACTGATCTAAGCTATCTGTCCATATCTAAGTATGGATTTTAGTGGATAGCCTCAAGTGTTTGAGGAGAAACAGATTAATTTAGAGCTTAAAATGCATGACTGTTAAAGTGTATGCATTTGGGGACAACCTCGGTATTTTTAGCTTCAATTGCTGAATGAAATAACTTTTTCCGGTGATTTTTTTTCCCTCAAGCCTTCTTTACTGTGCAGAGCCAGTTGAGAATGTATTCTGGTATCTCCCTTTTTGGCCCTTTTTGGTTTCCTTTAAAAGTCAATACTGAATGTTTGTAATACCCCAATCCCAGGGACGGGGGAGCCTGGTGGGCTGCCGTCTATGGGGTCGCACAGAGTCGAACACGACTGAAGCGACTTAGCAGCAGCAGCAGCAAGCATATTCCAGTATACTTTGTGCAAATGTCTCTAAGACCAAGAAACTGGGTTTCTAATTTTGATTTTGATGGATACGCTGGTCATTTCCTGGTCTGAATCATTTAACAATGCAAGTAGAATAGGCCTTTGTACCATTGTTCCTAGAAACACCAGTACGGTGGTTGCATAGGAGTCTCCTGAGAAAGCTTAGCATGGGCCTCAGAGTGTGTCTGGCTAAGAAGGGATTGAGTCCCTATCCTTTATCAGTGGGGCACTCAATCACAGGGGTCCCATCATCCATCATCTTTGGACCTTGAGGTTCTCCCTGGAAGCCTAATGTATAGAATTTGGCCTGGATTCAAGATACCATATATCCAGAAAAATCAAAGATGCAGTTGCTTTTAGGAAGTGAGCTAGATGGAAAACACTAAAAATTCATTAAAAAAGTAATCTCAGCCTGACTTTTCTTTGATAAAAAGAAGCTTTGTGGTCAAAGGAAATGCTAGACAGTTGGCAGTCTCTCCATCTGCCAGTCAGATTTGTTCCATTTCTTATCAGGATTCTTCTTAGGAAAACTGTGAAATGCCTAACGGAACAAATGCAGGTTCTGACCCATTTACTTAAACATGAGTTGGAGCTTATGAGAGCTGTACCTCCTCTAGGAAAATGTGAGTTTGCATGCATGTTTGAACAAAAAAGGATATTTCACTATTAGCTCTGACAAGCAGATTTTTAAAAAGGGAAGATATCTTCTAGTAAAGTGTTTATGCCAAAATAAAGGAGCATAATTCTGGCAGTAGCTCATTAGCAGGACTTATGGATCTAGACTAGAGATTATGGAAAAACTAGAGATCTCTTTAAGAAAATTAGAGATACCAAGGGAACATTTCTTGCAAAGATGGGCTCGATAAAGGACAGAAATCGTCTGGACCTAACAGAAGCAGACGATATTAAGAAGAGATGGCAAGAATACACAGAAGAACAGTACAAAAAAGATCTTCACGATCTGGATAATCACGATGGTGTGATCACTCATCTGTACTAGAGCCAGACATCCTGAAATGTGAAGTCAAGTGGGCCTTAGAAAGCATCACTACTTACAAAGCTAGTGGAGGTGATGGAATTCCAGTTGAGCTATCTCAAATCCTGAAAGATGATGCTATGAAAGNTGCTGGGAGGGATTGGGGGCAGGAGGAGAAGGGGACAACCGAGCATGAGATGGCTGGATGGCATCACTGACTCAATGGACGTGAGCCTGAGTGAACTCCGGGAGTTGGTGATGGACAAGGAGGCCTGGACTGCTGCGATTCATGGAGTCGCAGAGTCAGACACAACTGAGCAACTGAACTTATGGATCTAGAAACATGCTGAGATGGAGAGTTAAATGCAAAAGGTATACTGGGGGAATTCTTAAGATCAACACATAGGGGAGTGAGGGTTGCAGGTCCGGACATGGTGGCAGTATTGAATAGTGATGGCATCTCAACAAAGCCCAGCATGTCTCCTGGGTGCAGAGACCAGGCCTTGAACACTGTATTGACTTTTCATGTCATGTCATGTCGTTTGTCATGCCTCTTGGGAGGGACATGTTTATGGGCAAGGTAACTAAAGAGAAGACAAGTTCTGGGGAAGGAACTCGGCTGTGAGACATGAGCAGTGAACATTCCCACAACCAGGGTAATGAGTACTTCAGTTCTGAAGGGGGATCTGGGTTATACAAGAGGACAAGGATCATACTTTGTTTCAGTGCCATAGAGCTGTCTAAACATTTACATACTGAACATTCAGGATGTCCAAGGCAGCCCACTAGGTACCATGGAGGCATCTAAAGAAAATCAAGTAGCCATTCTGCCTTTATAGAAACTTGCTGTATGTATAACAGACATAATTGGGCCTCTTCTACAACAAGTTTTCTGTATAATTCCAGTTATAACCAGAGAGTATGCTGTTGGGTACTAGACATTGTAAAAAACAGTTTAGAACCAGTTCTCAAAGCAGATAGACATTTTAAGGATAAAGCAATAATGATGGGTAACATTTTTTGAGGCATTGTTCAAAGCACTATCATTATTCCCACTTTATAAATTTAAGAAACTGAGACATAGAAAGCTTTAAAAATATGTTCAATGTCACAGAGATTATAGGAGACTGTTAAATTTTGAATTCTGGCTGTTGATTTCAGAGCTCACTCAACCAACCTTTTTTTTATTATCATAGAAGTATTGTAGATAAATTAGAACCCTCCACTTTTCCCCCTGTTAACATTTATAGTAATTTTGCACTTTTGTTTATGTATCTCCCCCAAACACTTTGTTCTGTATCATGTACAAGATATCATGTCACTTAATGAAGCTTAGTTGATATAAAAAGAAGAAGGATTTCGGTTCCCCTCTCCTTTCATTGAATGCTGGTAGGAGAGACAAAGAATGGAAGGTCATAATTAACAGTATGGAAAAGCAGTTCCATAACCCTTATGTTTATATAGTAGGAAACTCATCTCTTATGAGACCCAGCTTCCTGTACCAACATACCGAGCAAGGCCAAAGCCAAGAACATATAAACAGTCTGTCTGTGATGATTAAAAGGTTGTGTTTTAATAGGTTTTTTGCCACATATAAGCTAATAGCTGATTGTGATCCATGGCCTCTTACATTCATTTCTGGTTAGCTCCAGAAGAAGGCTCAGCAAACCACCTGCTACCTGATTTTGATTTTGCCATATTTTGAGCCAAGAATGGTTTTTGATTTTTTAAAAATGATTGGGGGTGAAGGATCTAAAGAAGAATATTTTGTGACTTGTGAAAGTTATATGGAATTCACATTTGTGTCCGTAAGTGTTTTTGGCACTCAAGCATGCCCAATCACTTACGTGTTGTCGGTGGCTGCTTTTTCAGTTGCAACTGCAGAGTTGTGTTGTTGTGACAATCTATATGACTCACAAAGCCTAGCAGTTTTTACTCTCTGGCCCTGGACAAAAAAAGGCATGGTGATTACTGCTATGAAGAGGTTCTCAATCTGACTCAGCTCTATTGGAAACACTTGAGGGAGCTTTTAAAACTCCCAATCCTCAAGTCCACCCTCACCCACTAAATCAGAATGTCTGGAGATGAGACCCAGTCATCAGGATTTGTTAAAGCTCCCCAGTGTTTCCCCAGTGTGCAGCAACAGTTGCAAACCACTGCCTAGAACATGAATACATTTCAAGGGGCAGATGGTCTAGACCTCTCAACATCGAGGCTGCCAGATATGGGAGAGAATGCAGGTCATTTATCAGCACCCATGTGTGCAGGAGATCATGGGAACAAAGATATTCAGGGTCTTCAGATACCCTCTGATGAAAGCCTTTCCCGTGAGAAGAGCAGAGATAAAGAGGACAGAGGGGAGAGGAGAAGATTATACTAAATATCTATCCTAGCACATTGACTGACTAAATTAAAGACAGATTTCCTCCCAAATGGAACATAATTAAATGTGTAGCCTTCCCCACCATAGCTGCCTGGAGCAAGTGACCTAATTCCTTAACGTCCACTAACACAGCCATCTGGGTGAAGCTGTAGAGCACAGAACCAGGCACCCTGTGCAGTGCGTTCAAGTAGAAGTTCTAGTCTACTGTGTGGTCCTTGAGCTGATCTGCTTTAGAATGCCCTGGGAGGCTGTTAACCTGCAGACCTATAATTCAGAATCCCAAGAACAGTCCCAGGAATCTGCATTTTTAACCAGCAAGCCAGTTAGTTCTTAAGAACTTGGAAGTTTGATCACCACTTACCTAAATGGTTATCTCAGTGAATTCTTAGCTGATATGCAGGCCAAAGTTGTCCCACCAGTGGACCGAACTGGCTAGGCCAGTTACTGATTCCTTCTAGAGGCACACACACACATTTTTGAAAAGTGGACTTACCAGATAAAATCTATAGTATATATACCAAATAGCCCATAAAACACTGAGAGAGATTTTTTTTAAACAGTGGTGGGAATTGTACGCTTGTATTACCCATTACTGTTTTGCTCAACATTATAGATACCTTTATGGCAAACTGTATTAAGTATCTTAAATGGCACCAAATTTTTATTTTATGAAGATAGGCCTATTTTTGGAAGGAAATAAGCATCATTTGAAGTGAAATATGATGAATAAAGGTGGGTGATTATGTTGAATCTGTTTTGTTTTTTCAAAATTCATTAAAAAAAATTCTTAAGTGACCACACTATATGATCAGTATATTTTTTAACCTCAACAGACATGCCTTAATACTAATTTAGAATATTTTGTCTAAAACAGAATGGTTTTAGTTTATTCCAAAGTAAAGGAGGACAGTCTTTTGGATTTACCAATTCCAGTGTGTTTTGTGTGAAAACAACCCCATATCTCATTTTGTATTTGAAGGTGTATAAGCCACGTTGCATTTTGAAATGTGATTGTTTTACGAGAAATCATTGTGGGGATAGGAGAAGATCAAGACTTCATTTCGGTTTACTGGAAGGAGACTTGCAGGGGAGATGCCAACGTGGAGACAGAATGGTCTTTCAACTTAATTAAAGTACAATTTATGGGTTAACCTTTGCATCAGAACCAAAGGGCAGAATCACAGAATAGACAGAACAACCTGTGTTCTGTGGTGGCTTGAGCTGGGTAGAATTGCAAATGTACTTCATAATCAGATTTTGCATAGAATTCGGGTTGAACGGAGTGGTGAGATAAGTCCATGTGAGGGTAAATGCTGTGGGCATTCCTAAAAGGTTTGATCTGACCATCCTGGGACCCAAAGTGCCTGTTTCCAAAAGGAAAGGATATATTTTACAGGCAGCATTGACTGTCCCAGAGTGCGTGGGCAATGCCCTTGATAATAACACAAAGGGAGTTTGAAGTTTTCCATTTTCTGCTGGTCTAGGGCCATTGACTGCACTCATTGTGTGCTTATCGCCATGGAGGCAGGCTCATGTTCTAAAGTGTCCTGTCTGAGGCTTGCATATACTCTTGGAGGTCTTTAATTTCACCAAGCTGAACAAAGTAAACATATAGATCACTGAGCTTTGATGTTCTAAAGGTAAAGATTTCAAAAAAGCAGGTACTAGTTTCCCTAGAACAATTGGAACAACATAAAACTAACAGGATGTGGAGTCTGAATTACAGTCCTCACTTTCATCAATAGGAAGGCGGTTTGAGACACTCAGGTGACAACTTGTCCCTGCACATTATTAACTGATTCATTTACAGATTCATGTTGGAAATGAAAAGTAAGGGAAAATCCCTTGTGACTTTGTTCTACTTACATATTTTTGAATTCTTCTTTTGGAAAGGCTCTTTCAGGGAATAAAAGTTATTTTCATTTCTATTGGTTTAGACAAAAAGGAACTCTGTGTGTGTGTGTGTGTGTGTGTGTGTGTGTTGGGGGATGGGGAGAGTTGCCTTTAACTGCTTTCCTGGGCCATTTGCCTGGTTTCATGTGACACATTTTCTCGCTTTCCTATTTACTGAAGAACTGCATTTTGACATTCACTAGAAACAATCTGTCCCGCAGGCTCCCACCCTCCCTTAAATGCTCCACTTTGTCTTAGATTAGGATATTGCCTTCCAAATTAAAAACAAAAACCAAAATACACAATGATTGGGCAGCATTGCTTCCAGAGGAGCTTAACTGTTTAAGGGTTAAAGACATGGAAAAATTATAACTTAAGTACTGTAGTGGCCAGGGGTTGATGAAGAAAGGTAGCTTTGTTTGGGTGACGTTTGGGCTCTGTTAAAACAGACAAAATATCTTTTTTCGGTCTTATGGCGTAGGCAGGATTTTATATGCTTAAAAGCAAATCTTCAACTGCATTCTCATTCTCTTACATCAGCCTCCTTCTCCCCTTCCCTCTCATGTGGCAAAACAATAAACAAAGTGACCACTGTTGGTTCTCTGGGTCTCTCTCTCTCTCTTTCTAGTACAGGCTCCCAGGATGGAAATCTTTAGCCATTTAAACTCTGAAAAGTCCTGCTCCTCGAACAGAGGACGTTTGCTGAATGTTTGTTTGCTTGCTGGAGAATGTCCCATGGTTGTCAGCTTTCAAGGGGTTATGCAGAAATGCAGGCTGCGTGGACAGCTGGGGTGGTGGCACCCTCATCTTGGGAGGAATCCCTGCCTCGGGATCTCTGTTTTCTTTTTCCTCAGCATGTGTAAAGTCAGTGCTTTAGGTTGCAGGGTGTGGCAAGAACGCCAAAAAGCACTGAAAGTACTATTTGTTCTTGAAAATGTTACAGTTAATCTCCTGGTCCCAGTCTAAGGGGAAGAAAAGATCTTTGAANTCCCTGCCTCGGGATCTCTGTTTTCTTTTTCCTCAGCATGTGTAAAGTCAGTGCTTTAGGTTGCAGGGTGTGGCAAGAACGCCAAAAAGCACTGAAAGTACTATTTGTTCTTGAAAATGTTACAGTTAATCTCCTGGTCCCAGTCTAAGGGGAAGAAAAGATCTTTGAAAAGAAAGGCAACAAAACGCAACCACATATGTCCCTTCTCTGGCTGGGGTTTCAGATTTGTTAATACTGATGTAAGCAAAGAAAACAGCTGGAGTCGTTTAAAGCAGTGGTTTTTAACCTGAGATCTGTGGGTTCCCAAGAGGCCACAGATGGTTTTCCAGGGGTGATACTGAGGGATGAGAGTTGGGGTGTTAGATTCATTAAAATTGAAAAGAAATATTTGTGCAAATAGGCCTTTGTTGGAGAGAGATCTATTGATCCTCTTTCAGTTCAGTTCAGTTCAGTCGCTCAGTCGTGTCCAGCTCTTTGTGACCCCATGGACCACAGCACGCCAGGCCTCCCTGTCCATCACCAACTCCCGGAGTCCACACAAACCTATGTCCATTGAGTCGGTGATGCCATTCAACCATCTCATCCTCTGTCGTCCCCTTCTCCTCCTGCCCTCANATTATGATAAAATCACATAACATAAAATTACCATCGTGATTACCATTTTAAAATGTATAGTTCAGTGGTATTAAGTACATTCACACTGATGTACAACCAGCATCATCCATTCCCCTAATTCTTTTCATCTTGTAAATGTAAAGCTCTGTATCTATTAAACAATAACTCCCCATTCTCCCCTAGCCCCTGGCAATCACCATTCTCCTTTCCATGATTTTGACTATTGCAAGTAAGTGGAGTCATGCAGTATCTGCCTATTTGTGACTGTCTTATTTAACTTTTCATAATGTCCTCAACATTCATCATGTTGTAGCATGTGTCAGAATTTCCTTTCTTTGTAAAGCTGAATAATATTCCATTGTATATATGTACCGCATTTTGCTTATCCATTCATCTGTCGATGGATACTTGGGTTGTTTCCATGGTTTAGCTATTGTGAATAATGCTGTGGATGTGGGTGTACAGTATAACCATTTTTTAAAACCAAGTTCATAAGCACAAGTTTCTGCTTTTTTCTTTTGAGTTGTATATTAAGAGATTTTCTGAATCTGTGAAGCATCTGGTGTCTCAGCTGACTTTAAAGTTCTGAGTGAGTGTGCTTTGCACACACGTGTGTTCTTCCCCCGAGGGCCAGGCTCTGGATGCTGTTATTATCCCTAAGGAGATAATAAGCCAGTGTACAGAAAGCAAAGGGCTGGGACAGCATGGGCCTGGGACAGCATGGCCTGGGACATCCTCATAAGCCTTCCCCAGAGCTGACCACCATCACTTTGCCTCATCCCTTGGTGGGCTACCACAGCCATACTGCATAAGGAACCCCTTTCTATGTGGGGAGCGAGCAGAGGAAGGACCATGTATTTCTCCTCCCTGTCCCTAAAGCCTACAACTCCCCCCTTTTCATGCACCTGGCAATATGGTGCCTCCAATGGTGAGTCTGGGTTTCTAAGTCAGACTTGGATTTGAATTCTGTCTCTCCCACTCTCTGCTGAATTATTTAGAGGCAGTTATTAAAATTCTTTGAACTTTAATTTCCTCATTTGTAAAATGGGGATAAAATACTTACCTTGAAATAATATTATTAAGACTAAATGAGATGATNCTGGCAATATGGTGCCTCCAATGGTGAGTCTGGGTTTCTAAGTCAGACTTGGATTTGAATTCTGTCTCTCCCACTCTCTGCTGAATTATTTAGAGGCAGTTATTAAAATTCTTTGAACTTTAATTTCCTCATTTGTAAAATGGGGATAAAATACTTACCTTGAAATAATATTATTAAGACTAAATGAGATGATGTCCATAAGATAAGGTGCTTAGTGCTGAACTTGACATGTAAATAGGATGCCTCTTCATTAAAACTTGAACTCCCTGCTAGAAATCTAAAGACAGGGATTTCTAATGTGAAAGCATTGCTAAATCTGGGCAAGAGTTTTTTCTTTGTGAAACTTTGGAGAGTGAAAATCAACAAGTCTACCAAATAACCTGAAAAGGAAAATCTGGTCTTAGTGGCTATAAAGATGGAGGCATTAAAGGGTAAGCTGGGAGGGGAACAAGAGAAATAAAGATCTGTTATTATCTGTAACATGAACACTCTCTGACCTCTGCAGTTGTTGGCAAAAGAGAGACAGGCTGTGTCACTCCATAGGGACATTGCTGACAAGCCCTCACATCTCCACAATACAGGAGCAAAACTCTTGCAGAAGAACTAACTTGCGTTCTTTTGAATATTTTAAAAGAATATAATCAATTGAACGATGAAGAAAAATAAAGCACTGTTTACATCGAAACATCAATAGAATAAAAACCAGGAAACAGCAAATCAAAGACATAAAAAACCCTCTAAACCAAGTTACTATTTAATGCTTTTTCTATGTCCCTGTTTATACAGAATTAATTTTATATAGCTGCTACCAATGTGCATATGCTATTCCAAGTTCTTTTTTTCCCACTAATTTATGTAGATTCCCTCCATATTCTACAGTCCTGATATTTAACATTGCAAGTCGCAATATTTATGTTGATTCGTTTTGTTGGGGTTGTTTTTTTTTACTCTAAAATGAATGTTTCTTTTACATAACCACTCAATGCTGTTTCAATTCAAATTCTTCTTTCCTTGTCAAAAACTCTGATAAATATTATGACATTTGTTATCTCTTATATTAATACTAAGTAAGGCCACCAGCGGTGGGTTAATATACCTGAAGTGGAATTATTCTCTTTTTTCTATCAATACTGGCTTGTAATTTTCTTTCTTTGTGTGAAATTAATGAGAGTGGAGCAAGTATCTTACAGTTGTTTCAGTTTTTAGTTCTAAAATTATACTGAATGTTAACATTTTCCTGTTTTTAAAACAATGATTTCTAACCCCTTTCATATGAATTATCTAATCAGGCAGTTGGCAAATTATGGTCCTTGGCTGAATATGGCCAGCTACCTGTTTTAGAAATAAAGTTATTGGAACACAGCTGTGTTCATCTGTTTGCGTGTTGTTTACTGCTGTTGTTAAGTTCCAGTGGCTGAGTTCAGTAGTTGCAACAGAACAAAGTCTAAAACATTTACTATCTGGCTTTATTCAGAAAATGTTTTCAGACTCTAATCCCATCTCTTAGCTCTTACTCATTCTTGTTTCTACTACACTTTGTCCTCCTGCAGTATCAAAGTACTGTAGTTCTCCACATGTTGTAATTATGTATGTTTGAGTATCTTCACACATGCTCTTCCCTCTGTCTGAATTTTCCCAATTCCACCCTTCCAGGAAGGCTCACCCTTCCAAACTCTTCTTGAGGGGTGCTCATCCTATAAAGTATTCCCTTTATCCAAATTCACACCTTTACCTTTTGTTAGATGATATTGACAGTTGGAACAAGAATCAAGAAAACAGTGCCTGGGAAAGCCCTTCATGAAAGTTATAAAAGTTACTACTTCTAATAATAACTGTTATTATACTTGGCAACATCAGTGTCCACTTTTGTTTATACTTTTGTTGCAACCCATTTACAGGGAGCTTTTTAGACTGAAGCACCCCAACTGGCTCTCACAGAGTACAGGATCTAAGAACACCTTTCCCATCATTCCTCTCTGTTAAATACCAACAACAAGGGTGCCAGGTCTTTATTTAGACAACGCTGTAGGCTGGTTCAGATCAATTAGATGTGTCTCATCGATTACTGAATAACATTAAGATAACTCAAACCATCAGCCAGCCAAGCAAACAAAAGAGCCCACCTCTCAGAGTCGTCTCCTTTGACTCCAGAGAACAAGGTTGGAATTCTGGAGAAACAATAGATGTGCTACATCAAAAAGCTGCTTTATCCATTTGCTGCAGATAACTATGTTGTGTACATAGCTCTGCACTACTAATGTATAGAGCTATATATAGATCTCTATTTTTTGTCTGTCTCATCCATATTTATCTTTAATGGATCTGCACTCCTTTCTCTGCATCTCCCTTTGAAAATCAAAACATCTCATAGAAAATATTTTCATGAAATCTAATATATATAAAAACTGTAACAATATGTGTGTGTGTGCTAATTTAATGATGATGTCCAGTGGATCCGGAAGGAGCTTAGAGATTTCCATTTGCTATGTGAAAAGTTTAATATGTGCGTTGAAAGCCACAGGCGAAGGTTCAGATTACGCCAAGGGAAAGCTCGGGTGGTTCTGAATGCTGAGTCCCAGAGACAAAAGCTCTTAGTTATAACTGCATTTCTGGAGAGGAGGGCGCCAGTGCATTCACCACTTCCATTAAGGAGCAGCTACCTCTTCTAGTGGTGCTTTTCTCTCAGGAAGTGCAATATATAGTAAGGGCAAAAAAATAAGCAAAGGAGGAAATTTGCTATTGATTTTTTTTTCTTCTGTGAAATTACATGAAAGCTCAATGGCTTGTAGCAGTAACTTCGTCAATAAGGTTCCATTTGAGACCACCTTGAAGTTTAATTCTCTCCGGATCCTTTTAAACTTCCTCTACTGTTGGATTCTTTTGTATTTAATTGTTTGTAGCGATGAGGTGCTATCAAGCTTTTTATTCACAACACCACAGGGGATTTTGCTAAAGATAAAACTGTGAAATATTCCCAGACAGTAAAGTCCTATCCATCCTTTTTGGTTAGAAATCAACAGTGCTGAAAGCCAACCTTGAAAACCCAAGGGAAATAGACAATGAAGGTGACTATACGACTCCTTATTGTAAAGCAATTTTTCAGTATTAGAGAGTTGCTGGATCTGCTTGGATTTGAGCTGTGGTGAGAATAAGCTCAGTTTTCTCCTGTGGAGTGGAGGAGGCCCTTTATGTCAGACTTACCATTATCTGAGTGTACATTTTGGTCATAACAACTTGCTAACGTTTATTGAACATTTACTATGTACTTGATAGTTTGCTGAGTCTTATATGGTTTCTGTTCTATAGGGAAGCGATAAGTCGCCTTTGTGAAGCTGTCCCTGGGGCAAATGGAGCCATTAAAAAGCGAAAGGTAAATAAATAATGGTGTTTTTCTGTTTTTTTTTTTTTTTAATTTCCCTAACTATAGGAAAGAAAGATAATATTGAAATAGTTGTTTGTTCATTCCACCACATGACCCAAGGTCCAGAATAGCCTTGATTAGTTGGCATGCTATCTAAGATGCACTCAAAGTTGTTCTTCTCCTTCAAATTTTTTCACTTGCCAGACATTGTGTGAAATGTTGATGCCTGGACAGACAGAGTGGAGAAAGCACCTAAGTCTTTCCAAGTTAGAAAAAATCTGGTTGCAGGGCTGGGACTTTACTTTGTTTTGAGCATGGCATCACATCTCTGAAAGAAACTTCATTTTTGTTTCTGTAAGTTAAGTTGTTGACAAAACTACCAGTTTTGGTACCTTCTAATTTTAATATGTTATAATGTATGTATTCTGCATTTTAACATTTTAAGCTTTTAAGACTCCATGGCCTATTTTCAAATGGAAACATGGGTGCTGGTAGCAATAGGATAGTAAATGGGTAGAAGGAGCTTTTTATGCTGAAGGAAAGCACAAGACTTGATGTTAGACTTGGATTTAAACCCTGTCTCTGCCCCTAGTAACTGTGTGACCTTGAACAAGTCATTTCACCTTTTGGATCCTTGGCTTCCTCATCTATAAAATAGGAGAAAATAGCACGTACTTTATAGAATATTAAATGAAGTGATGTGTACATCACAGTGTTTAACGTGGTGTCTGGGTTACATAAGCTTTCAATGATAATGGTAGTTAGTATTATTGTATTAGCACATTACCAACCAGGAGTTTTTGCAGAAACAAATGCCTGCGGTCAGTGATTTGTTATGTGACTGAATAATGAAACACTCTGGTCAATCTTGTTTGGGTAACAAAAGATGTATTAATATGTCTTTGCCAATNCGTACTTTATAGAATATTAAATGAAGTGATGTGTACATCACAGTGTTTAACGTGGTGTCTGGGTTACATAAGCTTTCAATGATAATGGTAGTTAGTATTATTGTATTAGCACATTACCAACCAGGAGTTTTTGCAGAAACAAATGCCTGCGGCCAGTGATTTGTTATGTGACTGAATAATGAAACACTCTGGTCAATCTTGTTTGGGTAACAAAAGATGTATTAATATGTCTTTGCCAATTATGTATTATTAAACCTAGAATAGTTGCTTCGAAGTCCAAAGGAGAGATTCAAAGGCTCTTAAGATAGCCATATCAGTTATAGAACTGTAGATTGTTCAAGAGGGGATGGATTTTTAGAGATCTCCCAGGAAAAATCCTCACGCTTTGCTAGCTTCTAAACTATGGCTCAAAGAGACTTGCCTTAAGTTACTAGAATAATCAAGGTCAGTGCCAACTGTCAAAGCCAGGTTTTCAGTCTCAGCTTAGTGCTCTATTACAATACCACCCTGTCTCATTTTCTTTTTTTTTGGCCACCCCGCAAGGCATTTAGGATCCTAGTTCCCAGAACAGGGATCAAACACATGCCCCTTGCCTTGGAAGCATGGAGTCTTATCCACTGGATCACCAGGGAAATCCATGCCTCATATTTTTATCATTGCTCATTATTTCTTAAGGCTGAATCCATCGTCACCCAGAATGACTCAAGTGAGCCACATAGTACAGGAAACTTTGATGAATGGCCCTTGAATTCTATTAGAACTACTGTTAGTAGTTTCTTTGACAGAACCCATGATCTGTCTATAGCCTCTAACCTCCTCCTGCCTCTCATAACCTCTTCAAATAAGAGGTTGTGACTGGATAATCCAAACAGTCTTACTCACTTAAGACTTTCCCATTTCAGGATTAGTGGGAGTCCACACTGGAAAACAAACTAAAGCAAACCAGGCTATCATCTTTCCAGAAAGTAAACGTGTAAAGAAAAAAGAGAAAGTATTGAGTTAATTCCTTGGTAGCTAGATTTGTACAGAATGTGCATGTGCACTCAGTGGTGGCCAACTTTTTGCAGTCCCATGGACTGCAGCCCGCCAGGCTCCTCTGTCCATGGGATTTCCCAGGCAAGAGTACTGGAGTAGGTTGCCATTGCCTACTCCTGAGGATTTACTGAGTACTTAATACATGCCAGGGACTCTTCTATGCACTTCATATTTTTAATATTCTTTTTGCTCACAATTTGAAAAATTGTGTTAAAATACATATAACATTTACCATTGTAACCATTTCTAAGTGTATAGTTCAGTGAATATATTCATATTGTTGCTCAATCATCACCCCATCTATCTGCATTACTCTTCTTTTTTAAAGAAAGAAAATCATTTATTTGAAGAACAGAATATGTTTAGAATTGTTTGCTTCTAAAAAATACCCCATTTTCCCCAAGCCTTCACTTTGTAATTTCATATTAAGCAATGAAGTTATTTTACACAATCTAGTTAATTTAATGGGAGTAAGCCCATAACTCTTTTTTTTATTTTGTAAAACAGAAAGTCTATACCCTTTAAACAATAAATTTCCATCACTCTCCCTCTCCAGCCCCTGGCAACCACCATTCTACTTTCTATCTCGATGATTTTGACTCCTCTAATTATCTCATATAAGTGGAATCATGCAGTGTCATATCGTAAAAAGACTTATTTCACATTACCTCACATAATGTCCTCATGGTTCATCCATGCTGTAGCATATGTCAAAATTTCCCTCCTAATTAAGACTGCATAATATTTCATTGTATGTATATATCACATTTGCTTATCCACCAAGTGTTGATGGACACTTGGATTACTTCCATGTTTTAACGATTGTGAATAATGCTGCTCTGAACATGGATGTACAAATATCTCTTTAAGTCCTTGCTTTCAGTTCTTTTGGATATATAACCAGAAGCAGAATTGCTAGCTGCTGCTGCTGCTGCTAAATCACTTCAGTCATGTCTGACTCTGTGACCCCATAGATGGCAGCCCACCAGGCTCCCCTGTCCCTGGGATTCTCCAGGCAAGAACACTGGAGTGGGTTGCCATTTCCTTCCCCAGTGCATGAAATTGAAAAGTGAAAGTGAAGTCACTCAGCCGTGTCTGACTCTTAGCAACCCCATGGACCGCAGCCCACCAGGTTCCTCCACTCCTGGGATTTTCCAGGCAAGAGTCCTGGAGATAATTGCTAGATTCTATGGTAATTCTAGTTTTCGTTTTTTGAGGAGCTGCTGCCCTCCATGAGCTGGTGTGCCATTGTGCATTTCCACTAGTAGTGCACAGGGGCTCCAGTTTCTCCACATCCTTGCCAGTGCTTGTTACTTTCCCTCCCTACCTTCTCCCTCCCTCCCTCCTCTCATCTATCCCTCCCTCCCTCCCCTTTGTTTCTTGCTTGCTTTCTTGTCTTCCTTCCTTCCTACTAGTTATAGGTCTACCCAGATTTTCTATTTCTTTGTGATTTAGTCTCTGTAGGTTTTATGTTTCTGGAAATTTGTCCATTTCATCTGAGTAATCCGGTGTGGTGACATACAGTTGTTCATAGTATTCTCTTATAGTCCTTTTACTTCCACAGAGTTGGTAGTAGAGTCCCCACTTTCATTTCTGATCTTTCTAATTTGGCTTCTCTTTTTTCTTTTCTTAACTTATTTAGCTAAAGGTTTATCAGTTTGGTTGATCTTTTTGAAGAACCAACTTTTGATTTCTCTGATTTTCTGTACTGTTTTTCCAGTCTCTATATTATTTATCTCGGCAGTACTCTTAATTATTTCTTGCCTGCTGCTGACTTTGAGTTTAATTTATAAACTTTCTTGATTTCTTTAAATTGTACATTTAGGTTGGTTTAAAATTTTTTACTGAAGTTTAGCTGAAATACAATATTGTGTTTGTTTCAGGTGTACAGCACAGTAATTCAGTATGTATATATATATTTCTTCTTCAGATTCTCTTCTCTTATAGATTATTGCAAGATATTGAGTATAGTTTCCTGTGCTTTAAACAGTAGGTCCTTGTGGGTTATCTGTTTTATAGATAGTAGTATATATGTTACTCCAAATCTCCTAATTTGTCCCTCCTCCCACTCCCTAAGTTAGGTTTTGATTGGAGATCTTTCTTTTTTAGTGTGTGTTTATATCTATAAATTATAATGTTATATTGTAGTTATAAAAGCACCGCTTTCCCTGTGTTTCATAAGTTTTGGCATATTGTGTTTTTTGTACTCTTTTAATCATCACAAAAAACCTAGACAGCAACCTTTTCTCTTTTTTTTTAGATTTGTGGTGTTCAAAATGACTTGTGAATTCAGTTAATCCAAACTCTCACGGGAGTTCCNTAGTAGAGTCCCCACTTTCATTTCTGATCTTTCTAATTTGGCTTCTCTTTTTTCTTTTCTTAACTTATTTCGCTAAAGGTTTATCAGTTTGGTTGATCTTTTTGAAGAACCAACTTTTGATTTCTTTGATTTTCTGTACTATTTTTCTAGTCTCTATATTATTTATTTCTGCAGTACTCTTAATTATTTCTTGCCTGCTGCTAACTTTGAGTTTAATTTATAAACTTTCTTGATTTCTTTAAATTGTACATTTAGGTTGGTTTAAAATTTTTTACTGAAGTTTAGCTGAAATACAATATTGTGTTTGTTTCAGGTGTACAGCACAGTAATTCAGTTATACGTGTGTATATATATATTTCTTCTTCAGATTCTCTTTCCTTATAGATTATTGCAAGATATTGAGTATAGTTTCCTGTGCTTTAAACAGTAGGTCCTTGTGGGTTATCTGTTTTATAGATAGTAGTATATATGTTACTCCAAATCTCCTAATTTGTCCCTCCTCCCACTCCCTAAGTTAGGTTTCGATTGGAGATCTTTCTTTTTTAGTGTGTGTTTATATCTATAAATTATAATTTATAATGTTATATTGTAGTTATAAAAGCACCGCTTTCCCTGTGTTTCATAAGTTTTGGCATGTTGTGTTTTTTGTACTCTTTAATCATCACAAAAAACCTAGACAGCAACCTTTTCTCTTTTTTTTANTCGATTGGAGATCTTTCTTTTTTAGTGTGTGTTTATATCTATAAATTATAATTTATAATGTTATATTGTAGTTATAAAAGCACCGCTTTCCCTGTGTTTCATAAGTTTTGGCATGTTGTGTTTTTTGTACTCTTTAATCATCACAAAAAACCTAGACAGCAACCTTTTCTCTTTTTTTTAGATTTGTGGTGTTCAAAATGACTTGTGAATTCAGTTAATCCAAACTCTCACGGGAGTTCCTTTTATATAAAGTATGCCCCTCCTCCCAGCACTTGGGGAGAAGGGAATGTAAGAGAAAAAGTCTGAGGGCTCAGATTTCACTACTTACTCAAGAATTTTGCTGCATTTCAATTTTTAAAAGTTTATATTAAAAAAAGCATTCCATCGCACTTGATTTATTTAAAGTAAAATAGAAAGGAAGCCTGTGGGCTTTGTCCCGTTTTTAACATTTAAAAAAACATAAATATTCCTTCTGTAACAAAATCTGTAACTTAGAATGTTGTTTTGTTATTTTTAAAGCCTCCAGCTAAGTTCCTATCAACAGTGCTTGGCAAAAGTAATCTTCAGTTTGCGGGAATGAATATAAAACTGACCATCTCAACATGCAGTCTCACACTGATGAATCTCGACAACCAACAGGTAAGATTATGAGTGTCATTTATAGTTTAACATATCTTCTGTTTTTCTAGAACAGTCTAGGTATACTAAAAATAATAAAGTTTCAGATAGTGTGCCTAAAACTTAATAAGACATGGGGGAAAATATCTGCCAAGGATTTATGTAGAACAATAATTAGAACAACAGTATGATTAAGCCATCACTGGGATATTTAACTGCCTAATACTTGCCCCTACTTAATTGGCTTTGTTAATAGAACGAAGGCACAAAGTTCATAGTAAATGCCATTTGGAATATTCTCAAGCCAGTCATTTATTATTCTCCACCACCCTGCCCCAAAGAGAAAGCAATTCCTTCATCAGGACCGGGGATGCAGATGAAGGACAGAGAAGGGTAATGTTAGGGCCAGTGTTCTAGCTAACCAAAATTCAAGCAGAAAACATTTTCTTTCTACCCTTACGATTGAAGAGCCTTCTTGAATGTTATTGTATAAACAGCTTTTTCATCTTTAATGATTTATGATGCTATGGTGTGGCTGAATTCTCATTGTAAATGTTATTTCTTAAAAAACAGCATTGCTGAAGCAAATGTAAAAGATACACAGTCACTGGACTAAATGTATACTGTAAACTAGGACATGCTTTGACTTTTTATTTTTTAAACTGAATTCTTTTATGTATGCTAGACTCTTAATTTTTCTTTGTCTAATATGTAATGACTTGAATTTCTTAGTATATAAGGTTTTACTGTGTGGAGTGCTGTTGTTCAGGGACTCATAGAAGGTTCAATGTGTACTTGGCACTGAAAAAACACTAAGAGGCTTTAAATGTCATATACAGGTAGAAAACCTGATTTGCCACTAACAAGCAAGTTATCTTCCCANTTCACAATGAAAAGAACCCAAGTCTGTGTTTAACTCAGACATGGAGGTCAAGGCTCAGGCCCCCCCCCGCCCAACACACATCACTGGAAAGTCAAATTGCTTTTGGGAGAATTGGGATTTTCTATATGCTTGTTTTTCTTCCTTCTCATTAGCTAAAGATTGAGAAATTCTTGACCAAGCTGGTGCTTATCTGAGTTTTTGGAGATGGGTCTAGCAATGGGAATTGGGCATATTTGTATGTGATTCAAAACCCATTCCTGTCTAGGTCATGACCAACCTAAAAAAGAACAAAGAGCATTTTCACAGAGCAGCGTATAAGTGGCAACAAAAGCACCATCAAAGTGTTTGTGTTCCCAAAAGTGGTGAGGCTGCAACGGCAACTTGCACAGAGTCAGGCGTCGTGTCCAGTTGTTCCTTTCTTGGAGATAGGCACCACTGTTTTTTCTTCTCTTTCTGTTTAATCTTTAAAAAGTAATATGACAGTAACACAGTTATCCAAAGGAAAGTAGAAAATCAAGTTGGTAAGCATCAGCCCAGGAGAAAGACCAAAGCCTCAAGTATCAGAATCAGAAAAGTTGAGAGAAATAAAACGTTTTGGTAGTACATGAGAAGTGGTAGAGGACGGTTGGTGGATTTGGGTCATTCATTCATCCTGTATGCCCACGTGCCTTGCCACACTTCCCTGGTGGCTCAGATGGTAAAACATCTGCCTACAATGTGGGAGACCCTGGGTTGGGAAAATCCTCTGGAGAAGGAAATGGCAACCTACTCCAGTACTCTTGCCTAGAAAATCTTATGGCTGGAGGAGCGTTGTAGGCTACAGTCCTTGGGTCGCAAAGAGTCGGACACGACTGAGCGACTTCACTTTCACGTGCCTTGCCCTGTTCCTCGGAGAGTTTAAAGTACTATAATCAAGGGAGGACAGGATTTCTGTAAAGCAGGAAGGGACTTCGGAGATCATGCAATGCCCTGTGTTGGCAGGTGAGGGCCTGGGTGTAGCATACCTTTGTCACATAGACTGTGGTATAATTGGCCATTGAGCTGGGACCTGCCTCTTATCACAGAGTTCTTTCAGCTGCTCTTGTTTTCTCATCCCTCTCATGGGAGATAAACTTTGGTTTTTCTTACTTATCTATTTATTTACGGTTGAATTTCCCATCTCTCCCACTGTCTTTTCCATCTTTATCTCAAGACATCTTGTTTATCCTAAGAGAAAGTAAAATTACATAAATTGTTTTACATATTTTTAATTGTTGATGATTGCTTTACAATATTCGTTTTATTTTTGGCCTTGACTTCATTTTTAATTGGACCAGGAATTTATGAGATAAAAAAAATAATTCAAGTGAGTTATCTTTTTTTACCATAGTGCAACACAACTATTTTTGGGCTCAACCGAAGGACTCATGTCCAAGGGCACTTCATAGGTTTAAGGATGTGAAACCTAACCAGGAAGGAGGAGACCATTTCCACAAATGACCCAAACGGTCATTTGTACCAGTTGGTGGTCATGAAACCTTCCCCGTGATAGGGGCTCCTGCCAGTCTCACTTCAGCTCAACTGAAGATGATTTCTCACAGCAGAGTTATGCATGTGATTCAGAGAAATCAACATCAATTCATTCAACACATACTTTTAAAACACCTCAGTGCATTAGTCACCGTGTGACGCTAATGTAGAGAGAAAATGGGGGCAATATACAATGGCAATCTGAAAATAGACCAAACATTTTCCTTTGGTAAGAAGGCTATTAATTTGTAGACATTGTTAATCGGGTTTTCAAAACTGTAATTAGCTCCTAAGTCTATTTCAAGATCCAAGTTGCTTCTTGAAAGGGGAAGCTTACAAGAAGTGATCAATAACCCTTTTGGAGATTTGATATCTTAATCTTAGCATCATTTGATTTAGTAATACCATCCCCTGCCTACACACACACAAACCTCCCTTCCAAAAGTTCAGAGACATAAATTCCTTAAGTAAATGTCCAGCTAATTCTGAAATCAGAATTGTCTAATATTCCTTGAGATGTTTATCAACATAAAGCTAGGAAACCATTGTAGGTTCTACCATAACCTACTGTTATAGGCTCTGCAAATCCAGTTGGGCATGAATGAATTTTGTGAAAGTGTTAGTTGCTCAGTTATGTCTGACTCTTTGTGACCCCATGGACTGTAGCCTATTAGGTTCCTCCGTCCATGGGATTCTCCAGGCAAGAATACTGGAGTGGGTTGCCATTTCCTTCTCCAGGGGATCTTCCTGACCCAGGGATTGAACTTGGGTCTCCTGCATTACAGGCTGATTCTTTACCATCTGAGGCACCAGGGCTTGATTGAATTTTATTTTACTTTAAATAAATATAAAATCCTTCTCAAGACTACTCAGAGCCTGAAAACATGCCTTCTTCACAATAGGTATCTTCCTTTCCTCAGGTATGTATCCCTTTTAGTAAAATGTTCCATATTGTTCCCACAATCCTGTTTCACAGCTTCCTTTTTATTTAATCTAATTCCTTAGGTACCTACTTAAGCCTTTCCTGTTCTCAGAAAATAGCTGACAGTTTTTACGACATTCTTGTGTATATTGAACAATTATCAAGCTTTTCTCTCATTCCTCAGTTCTTCAGGCTATACAGACCAATGTATATTTGAAAATCTTCTCATGAAACTTATTACCATATCTTAAGTCATCGTTATGATTTTAAGCCATCCTTATGAAACTTCAAATTCAGTTCAGTCATATATTAAGGCTCTGAGCACAATACCATACTCTCATTGAGGCAACCGACATTCCATGTGATGGGGAGATTAATTTATGGTCCCCTGAACACAAGCTCTGGTTTTTACTTAGCAGTAGGAGATTTGCTAATTCACCTGTGATGTTCTGTCAGCTGCCCCCTCCACAATTTAATTCTTTAATTTGCTAGTGATAGCTAGCCCTTTCTAGTAACAGCTTTTTAGAGAAAATATCTATAAAAATTTTAATATCCTTTGATAATATCAGTCTTCATGAAATGTTGATTTGGTGCTTATTGGAGATAGTTCTTTAGTAGGATTTCAAAGACAGGGATTACCACACCATCACTGATTGCAAGTAGCAATGACAGGGCAAAGGGATGGCTAGAGGAAAGGGTAGTCTAAAGCCCCTGTCTTCGCCAGTAGCTCACCCCCAGTTTGTGAGAGGTGCATTTAGAAAGTCATTTCGTTTTCAGTCATCCGTAGAGTACCGTGCAAACACAAGGCGGCAGACGTTGTCTTGTCAGGTTGTTGCCCTAAAATCATCTTTTGTATTGAATTCTAGAGCTAGCACGGAACGTGAATCACGTTATTAATCAAGATCAGTCTGCCTTTATTAAAGTGTGGGCCCCAAATACCTGCCTTAAGACTGGAATTTATAAGTGTTTTTGAAGTATTTCATTGTAAAATGTGAGTGTTTCTTCTCTTTGATGCATATAAAATATGAAGTATGCAATTTCAGAGCTGCAGAAAACTTGGAAACCTACTTCCTTTTATTTACCAGTTCATGTTCTGGAAGTATTTCAACTTTATAAAATCTTCTCTTACTGAAAATTTATTGTAATTTTTTTATATGTCCTCTTGCAGCCTGCCACATACTGGAATGCCGCAATGGAATGGCCCAAGACGTCATAAGTACCATAGGACAGGCTTTTGAACTCCGGTTTAAACAGTATTTGAAAAACCCTTCATTGAATACTTCTTGTGAAAGGTCAGCCAGGAATTATATGATTATTTGACTTACCATACTTTGTTTTGTTTTACAATTAATATGGCATTTAAAATGGACTAATGAAATTAGTAATTTCTTATATTTACCAATAGATACAGTTTCTGTACAAACTAATAGTGACATTTTTACTCTTCTTCCTTTCTTATTTGTCTAGATATTTCCTCTTGCTTTGTAATAGAATGAGAGGAAACACTAAAAGTGAGAAGGGGTTGACCCTGTTTCTCTGACGTTGGACAGAGCTCTGAATTTATTAGGTAGTGTCATAAAATGAGCAAGGAGAAATTTCTCAGGTTTGTTTCAACCCCAGATCCCTTGCATATCAGTTAAAATAATTAAGAAAGAACAAAATCCTAAGAAATGTGTGTAGCAGGAACTTCTGTTTGCTGGTGTGTAGTGCAGGTAGCTCAGACCAGGGGGTCTGAGCCAGACCAAGGGGTAGAGCACGATGTGACCCAGGGCTCGGGTTGTCCTGTCTGCAGCACAGAAAGTCCACAGTGGAAGCTGAACACTTTGAGGCCTCTCAGACTTCACCACGTGTGGAATGCAGTGAGGTCCCTGGCTTGCAGAATTCATACCCAAGAAATAAAATTCTTGGACACTTGTAAATGCATTTCTGGAAACCCCCCCCCTAATTTATCATTTTGTATATCAACAAACACCAGACTTGGAGATCCCTTCTCAGAGGTGGTTTAGCAGGGCAAAGAAGAGGGGCTGTCAGCAGGCCTTGATGTTGAATTTTTTACTAGGGTGGTTCTTGCCTTTTAGTGCTGTCTTTTCATTGACATGTAAAGAACCCAACAAAGTTATGGGTTGTCAGTGGAGTCAACTCAGTCCAAATGGACTCGATTTATTTTTTTCTCATAAGTAACTTTGACTAAATCCAGTTTGGAAGAAAAATCTGTTTTTTGTTTTTTCCCTATTTCTTAAAAACAATGCATGTTTACATGAATCTACCCGCTTGGCCACATATGGTTCTAATATTTCTTTATGAATCACATATACTCCAGATTTGTGCAGACAAGATAGCTGGCCATAGCTCTTGTATTTTTTTTTTTCTCTTCCTGGTTTATAGCAAACTGAGCCAGGCCCTCTGCTCAGTATCTAAATTTTCTTTGAGCAAAAGTATTTCCAAAATGCTGCAGGGAAAGTGGGCTGAAGAATTCAGGGAAAACTTTGTATTTTTATTTGATTGACAAAAACAACTTACATTCAGGAAGTTAGTATATATATATGTATATGTACATATTTTATCACTGAGAGGAGACGTGAAAGCCTCACGCATGGCACTTTTTGTTGGCTCACCCCACTTTGATTGTCTACAGAAAGCTAAACAATTCAGCCATCTGGTTGCTTCTATCCAGATGTTTGACATCCCTTAAGCACAGCTATACTCTTAAAGCATGAAAAGTTTTTCAGGGTGATTTGCATGATTCTGATCTCTCTGCATCCCCTACAGCATATGAATTCCCACCCAGCCTCTTGGGGATCCTTTTTTCCCTTACAGCGAGGAGGTGCCTGTGGATGGCCATACTGAGGAGAGAGAAGATCATGAATATTATAATGAAATCCCGGGGAAGCAGCCGCCTGCAGGTGGAGTTTCAGATGTGCGGATCAAAGTTCAAGCCACAGACCAAATGGCTTACTGCCCCATACGGTGTGAAAAGCTGTGCTATTTGGTAAGTAATAGTTTATTGCTATTGTAGCTAACAGTGCAGTCCTGTCCTATCACTGAGCTTAATTTGAGGATTTCCAAATGCTAGTTTACAGAAGATATCATCTTCCTCAATACAGAGCCAGAGACTGAATCATTGTCGGAGCCTGTGCTTAGTAACTTTTACTCCTAATCCCCCAACCTCATCCTCAGCAGGTGACCTCACATCTTACTTCTCTGGAAAGACTAGGACAGTCCAACGTGTAATCCTCAACTTCATCCTTCCCTGTCTCCCAAGTGTTCCTGTGTCCTCCTTGGTTCTCTTCCTTAGCCACTGTCTCCACAGCTAATCCTTCCCCCGAGCTCCCGACCCTATTCCCTCCCATCAACACTGTGCCCTTGTTCTGTCCATCAATCTGTAGTTCCATCTTTATTTTTTTCTCTGTATACCAGTTCTTTCTCTCTGTCTGCAGATAAACTTGGACTACCCCAGCCCATCTAATAATGTCCCACCTCCCTGTCATCTTCCTTTCATCCACAGACTTGTAGAAAACACTGTATACTTCTGCATTCACATCCACACTACACTTCCAACATCTGAACTCTGCTTGACAGCTGGATAGAAATTTCTTTTACAGTGCTCACCAGTGGTTTTTTGGTTGTTTGGTTGTCAGTAATTGCTAAATCTATTTCCTTCAGTATTTTAAATATGTCTGTAGCGTGTGATACCTGTTGGCTTTCTCTTCTTTTTTCAGACCTCTTCTGTTAGCTTCTAAAACATTTCCATGTGTCATTCATTCTTCATCTTTAGTTGCTGCTTTTCTTTCTTTTCCTTGTTTTCTAAAATTTTATACGAATATATTCAAACATAGAAAAAAGTTAAAAGAATTACACATGAATACTCACCACCTAGATTCTATAATTATAATTTTGCTCTGTTTGCCCCGTCATCCTATGTAGCTACCATCCATCAGTGCTTCTTATTTTTGATGCATTTCAAAGGAAGTTGCATCTTACTTTTTTTTGATCTTGTTTTCTTGCATGCCCACCCCTGTGAAACCAAGCATCTGCTTTACTGCCGTGGACTCCCTTTCCAGCGCTCTTCCCTTGGCCCTGGTTTTTCCTCTGACATGCCACCTGTGTACACACTCCACCAGCTTCTTTGTCTTCAGCCATACCTGCCTTGCCAGCTGTGATTAAACCCAGCATTTGACCTTGACTCCAAGCCAGATTCCTCTCCTGATGTGCTCATGTTTATTAATGGCATTCATATTCTTTCACTAATCTACAGCTTTTTGTTTTCTCACACTTTAGGCCATATATCAACTCAGTCTTCAAGACCCAGGATCCCACCATGAAAATATCTTGAATCTACTCAGCCTATATCTTTCCTATTGCATCTTTCTAAGTTCTGGTCCAGATTTGGTCAGGTGACCTTGAAGGCCCCTTCTCTGTCTCCAGTTTCATTCCCTTAAACCCTCCTGCGTGGTACTGATGGATTAATCTTTCTAAAGCATAGATATTGCCCTTCTCAAAGGTGTCAGTGGATCCCATACTGTTACTGAAGAGAGATGTGTATATGGATAATCTAAGCCTTTGATAGCATGAGATTTTTCGTGGATGAAAAGTGAGTCTGGCATACACCTCAGTAGAGTAGGGCACCAATCTGCTAACTCACAGTTAGATAGAAGTTTGCTAAATGACCAATGTTTATACAAGTGTCCTGGAAATCACACTTTCTGGCTGAGCTTGGATTGAGTCCTGGAATGTAACCTCCCAAGCAGAAGCAATAACCCTCAGGGTATAGACCTTCCAGTTATGACCCGCCACACCCACCTCTGCAGCTCCAAAACAATTCACTGGGAAAGGAGGCTGTATTTCCCATTCAAAATATCAGTTTCTTTTTTTTACTTTATCTCACTTCTGTGTCAGAAAGTGGTGTTTTCTACTAAATTCTGCTGGGAGCTTTGTGTGTCTTTTGCAAGTTTATGAACTTATACTATGTTTGTAAATGTTTCATAATTTGTTGTTCACACAGCCTGGAAACTCCAAGTGCAGCAGCATGTATGAGAACTGTCTGGAACAAAGCAGGGCCATAGGTAGGTACAATTGCATTTCCCTATCTGCTGCCCTTCTTATTCATTTATGTTATATGATCGTGTGTGGCCCTTGCTCTTAAATATTTCATGGGAAAGTCAGGTGTATATAACCAAACAGTCTGAGAAGCCTTCCCACACTCCGAAAAGCGCAGGATGCTGTGTGTGTCAGTGAGAAAGCGGTGGTTCTCACTTTCTCCTGTGTACTCTTCCACACTACAGTTCTGCTTTAAGGAGCCTTTCACTGCTTTGAATATCATGAAAGCTCTCTCACCGGAAAGGTGATTTCTCTGCTCACAACTCAAGGGAGTTCCACTTCAAAGAATATCAGACAGTAAGCTAACATGAAAATTGATGCTTGTCAGATCCATTAGAATTAAGAGAAAAGCTTTATTTCTGCTTGGCAAAGGGATCAAAAAGAGATCTGAAATGTGAGAGTCCAAATTAGAAGTTCATACACCCCATACTTGCCAGGGCATTAAATGTCTTATTGCTACACATGATAATTGGCGTGGGACACAACTCTTCCACAACACGATTGTAGGGCATACATAGACTATCACATTGGAAATGTATTTTCATTAAAACATTCTGCTGCTAGTCATTTTATTCTTATAAATTGTTCAAAGTATTTCTTTGGGAAGGAAAGTTTTGCAGCTTTAGAGTAGAAGATAACTGGACATTATAAATAATGCAGTGGGGGATAGAGCTGGATAATTACGCTTAGGGAGTCAAATTAGCAGCAGCTTGCCAACTAGAAGGTAGTCTCTTACTTCCATGGGTATTTGCATATTTCTTATAGAATTTTTTCAGTGTAATCCATTAATTTTATTTCTTATACAGTAGGGATACATGAGGATTTCGGTACCGCTATGATCATCACTTTCCTCTACCCTGCAAAATAACAGGAGTTATGAACTTAGGTAGTATTTAAAAATTTTTAAAACATAGTTCTTTCTGAACTATGCCATTCTTTAAGCTCATGTAAAATTCTGAATGCATTCTTAATAAGACTAAAAGCAAATTAAATTAGTATTAACTGTAAATGTATTTTTAAACCTGTGTTCTCTAGGAGCTGCAATTCCTTTGTTCTTTCCTTTTTTTCCTTTACTCTGGAAATTCCTAACCTAAGATTTAATAGTCGGGAGCCTACCACATGTGCTTTGTACTGTTGTATCTGTTTTCTACCTGTGCTGAAGCTCACTTTGAAATAGCTCCATGTTCTATTTTATCTCATTCTATGTTCTTCATTTATCCAACAATACACTCAGTGATCATCAGGACCTCTGTGGGTCAGGGATTGAGCTAGTGCTGGGGGTGGGGACACAACTGGCTTTAATGAAGTCTGTAGTGTAGCCAGAGGGCATACCTTAAACCAGTGCTTACAAATATGATGAGCATTTCAAAGCCCAGGATACTGCGTGAACAAATAACAGGGAAACCTATTTTAATCTGGAGGACTAGAGAGGGTCTCCTTATGGAAGAGACAACCAAACAAGACCTGAGGGGATGAGTAGGGGCCCAGAGAGGGAATGGGAGAGGGAGCAGGAGGGAAAGGAAGGTATAAATGAATACTGAAATTCCTGTGTGCCAGGACCACTTCCGTGATCACTGCAGGGAGAGAGTACANGGCAGATTGGATAGTTTCTCAGAGTAATACTTGGCACAAAGTATTACTTTGTGCATAATGCCTGGCATGTGTAGTTAAGCTCTCATCAGCCACACACTTTACCCTAGGAAGATTTTAAATTTGGGCATGAGGTGAGTTTTTTTTTAAATTTAAGACCACTTTGCTTACTTAGATATAATGGTGCATTTGAAAAAAAGGAATGGTAGTTTTTTAAGAGAGACTATATAGACATTGGTGCTTTTGTGTAAGCCTGTGAGATGGTAAACTTAGTGTGTTCAGCTCATGCCAGTGCTCTCTGAGGGGCAGATGAGTCAGCCCCCTACGCTAAAGGTTAACTTGAGGTCATCAGGATGTGGTAGGGTCACATTTGCTAAGAAAGAGAAACGGGCTAGACATTCAGTCATCTGTTCATTCAGTGGATAGACATTTTTCTTTTGACCTGCTTCATACCAGACATTGATAATGAAGAAGATACATGGATAAATAGGTTCTAGTCTCTTCTCGGGATTCAAGGAATTTGCAGTCTTAAGGGGAAGACAGAACGTAAACAGAGACCTACAGTTTATTATGGAGTAGCACCTTACCTGGCTAGGGATGGGGACGGGGAGTGAGGAATGTGGAAGGCTTCCTGGAAGAGTGGGATTCAGAATAGAGTCTTAAAGGACAAATAGAAGTTGAGTCAAGAAATGGGTGGCGAGGATGTTACAGCCAGATATGAGGATCGTGTGCAGAGGCCCAGCATCAGTGAATAAACACACAGGTGAGCAGTGAGAGGAACGCCTAGTGCAAGGTGGGGATTGTGCTCAGTGAGGGGCTCACTCACATTGTTTAGTTTAATCTTCATAATGTATTTTAAATCCAGCATCCTTATTTTACAGATATGAAAACTGATCCTTAGAGAGGTTAAGAAACTTGCCCTGGGTTGCACAAATAGTAAGAGGGGCCCTTGGGATGATCTGAACCCAAGTGCATGTCAACTTAAAAGCAGACCTTTTATACTTTTGATCACATTCCACTTTCAGTAAATTTCTTTGAGTAAGCACTCCTAAGTAGATNTCCTTATTTTACAGATATGAAAACTGATCCTTAGAGAGGTTAAGAAACTTGCCCTGGGTTGCACAAATAGTAAGAGGGGCCCTTGGGATGATCTGAACCCAAGTGCATGTCAACTTAAAAGCAGACCTTTTATACTTTTGATCACATTCCACTTTCAGTAAATTTCTTTGAGTAAGCACTCCTAAGTAGATATTAATTCAATCATGCATAAGTTCTCTATACTAACATATTATGCATGTATTATAAAATGCACAACAATAGAAAATTTCAGTTAGAATTAGCAGTAGACATTTTTTAAAAAATCTCACTAATTGCAGTGGCTGAATACTATCTTTAGATAATTATCTCAAGGCCTAGTGTACATCTAGAGCATTACTGATGAAATAGACATAAATCCACATTTTAGTCTTGATAATTTTAACTGTTATGAAACCAAACTTGATATAATTAGATTATTCTTGTTCATAACCTTATAATATAACTAAAGAGGTGCTTTTATTCAGTAAAAGAATGATCTTCAATCATTGATTTCCTTGCAGTAATCTTTTAGCTACTTGTGAAAGTATTTATGAAAGTGTACTTGTGAAAGTATTTTAGCTATTTGTGAAAGTAAGTTTAGTTTAAGCTGGATCACCTAATTCATAAACTCCACTTAACTAAGCAAATAGAAATAGTCATAAGTTGCCAAAGGCAACAGAGAAACGAGTTGCCCTATTGCCCCTTCCTCTGTTAAATTCCACTCTTCCCTCAGAATATCCCATGTGTGGATAAGACATGGGACAGGGTGATGGGTAAGGACTGGACAGAGGAACAAAGGAGGATCAGGTAGTAGGGCTTTAGTCTCGACTGGGCTTCTCCTATTTGTTGTGTTCTTAGGTTTCCATACTTGTGTATAAGAATCATAACACTATTCACTAAGATGCAAAATCCAGTGTGAAGTTGGTCCCCTGAAGGGGTTTAATTGGCTAGAAGGATTGATGTTGTTTAAGAGAGACAATGGAACCTTAATGTCACTACTCCAGGTGCAGCCTCACGGGAATGTTGTATACCTATGACCAGAGCTGTAAATGTACTTGTTTAAACAGAAAGGCAAGAACATTCTATCCTGGCATTCGCAGGACAGGATCAGTAGAGTGGTACAGATCACTTCATACCATCAGGTAGTGAAATGTGGTTCAATTATCCATTCGTTCAGTCCCTATTTGTTGGTGTCATAGTGTATGCCAGGCGTGTGCTAGAGGCAAGGGCTGCAGCTGTGAGGAAGACAGACAGGATCTCTGTCTTCATGGAACATGCAGTCTAGAGGCAGCACAGATTTTAGAGATATAATAACAGAATAAAGTCAATTACTCTTGTGATACGGGCTTCAGAGGAAAGCAGAGAGACATAGTCTAGTCTGAGAAGGTCAGAGAACGCTCTCTTGAGAAAGACATGTTTAAACTGACCTCACCTAAGGATGAGGGTGATGGAGAAGGAGAGGGAAGGGCATGTCACAGAAGATGGCCCGATGGTGGGGATTATTCTGCAGGAAGGCCAGTGTGAGCAGGGGCAGAAACAGGAGCACTAGGGTGCTAGGGGAGTTGGGCTCCCTGCAGCAGAGTCTGGCTTGTTGAAGAGTCTGAGTTGTATCCCAAGAGCAGTGGGAGCAGTGAATATGTTTTTAAACCTCTGAGAAATAGGATCAGATTTTCAGTTGTAAAAAGATCATTTTGGCCACAAGTATTAAATAGGACAGAGGGGAGAAAGCGGAGTAGGGGAAGGAGGAGCTAACCTGAGGGCAAGTTCTTTCCATTAGATGACAGAATGAATAGCAGCAGCTGGTGCAGGGCTGAGCTTGGTGGAACAAGACTTTGGCAAAGAGCGAAGAAAGACTTCTCATGGTTAATAATTTAAAATTAAGTAATGAGTCTTTTGAAAAGCTGTTTAAATAAATAGTAGATATTCAAGTTCCATATGGTATGTGCAGTTTTCTTGGTTCCAGGGCTACAACTCTGAGCAGCGTCATTTGTGGGTTTGTGCTGTTAGCTGGACAGTCAGCTCCCTTCCCACCCCCCCCACCCCTATCCCCCTGGCTGTTTCTCCTTCACATTTTCCTGGTTTGTCTGCTGTTGAAGCAAAGGGTCAGCTGAGGGACAGGCGGGGAGGGGCAGGGAGGCCAAGAAAGGATGCTTTCCCTCAAAGACTGGTTGTTATTTTATTTTTACAGATCAAATCTCCAGGTTAACATTCATTCCTTGCGTGGCATGGGTGTGGCTTTCCCCTTCTTGTCAGTGCTGGACTCAGCCATGATTTTATTTATTGTTTACAAAGCAAAAACACCATACAATGATCTTTACTCACTACAGGTAATGCACACAAGAGAGGGGTGCTGTCCCAGCGAGAGGCGTCACTGATGAAGCCCTCTTGTCAAGGGGATCTTTTTGATGACCCCTGCTACATCAATACACAGGCTCTTCGAAGCACACTTGGCCCTGCTGGAAATCAAAGCTCACCTCACCCACTGGGGAGCCCATGCCACCAGGAGAGTAAGTGGCTGCTCTTTGCCTGTATTAGTTTCCTATGCAGCTGTAACAAATTACCATTAAACTGGGTGTCTTAGAATCAGAGAGATGTGTTCCGTCACAGTGATGGAGGCCAGAAGTCCTAAATCAAGATGGCAGCTGGGTTGGCTTGGCTCATCCTGTGGCTCTGGAGGAGAATTGGTTTGATGCCTGTCTCCTAGCTTCTGGTGGCTGCCAGCAGTTCTTGGTGTTCCTTGTCTTGAGACATGCCACTCCAGTCTCTGCTTCAGCCTTCATTGGCCTTACCCACATGTCTCAAGGCTCCCTTTCCTTTCTCTTACAGGACAGCGCCTTTCCCTTATAGGTGGGCCAGAAATCCAGGAAGACCTCATCTGGTGATCCTTAAATTAATTACATCTGCAAGGACCCCTTTTGCTAATTAGGTCACATTTGCAGATACCAGGAGTCAGGACTTGAGCATATCTTTTGGGTGCCACTATTTAGTTCACTGTCTCTCATTTTTAAAATGCTATTTCCTTAGCCTCATTTTTCAGAAAGTTAAAAGAATTCTTTGTTATCTCAGATCCCTCCCTCATCGCAGTTAATATAGATTAGAACTTTGTAAAGATGTTATGGATTTCGGTGTTTGAGAACTTTAATTTTGAATCATCTTTTCAAACACTTTGAATCGACTCCCAATTTTTGCTTTTGCTGTGTGGTTTTCCTGAGGGAAGGATTGTCAAAGCCAAGAGATCATGTTTGTTTGCATGAGGAACAATGGCCTCTATTTCAGTTCTGTTTAGTGATGATGTTAATTTTATTCATTGCAAAACCTTTAGTAAGTCATCTGTATTGTGCTAAAATAAGGTGACATCTTTCTTCAACTGTATAGTATGAGTTAAATACAGTAAGACAAATATCATTTTCCTGCCAGATTGCTTCCAGGGATAAGTCTATAAAGAGGAACATAAATAAATAAAAGCAAAACAAGTCAAAAGCCTATAATCAGCTGAAAAATAAACAAAAAAAGTGCTTTTCATAAAACTGAAGCTTATTGGGCTCAGAGATTAACTTGGTGTTAAATTTGGCTCATTTCAAAGATGGAGAACCAGTCACTGAGAAAGTTGTTTCACTAGCCCAGGAAGTAGCTCTAGACTGCCAAGGGTAACTCTTCAGCTAATGTGGCTGCAATAACAGAATGGAATTTGAAAGGAAATTTTGCTGAGGCTGGGCTTCATTAGACCACCTTAACTCTCTAGAATGAGACAGAGATTTTCATTACCATCCAGGTGGCAAGTGAGCTATCTTCTTGCAAGTTTTCCAAGATCACTCTTGGCAGGGAAAGAACCCATTTGGGTTCTCTGGAAGCAGACTCTGAGATGGAGCTGGATATGCAGGATCTTTATTGCGGTCAGTACAGGAACGGAGGGGAAGACAGCAGGCTTGGGCAGAGGGAGAGGTGGAGCAACCAGGCAGGCCTGACAAAACCTCAGCCAAGCGTAGAGCGAGGACGGAGGCCCGTCAGTGTTGTTTCATGCTGGGCCCAAGGGCAGGGCCTTTTAGCCCCACTTATCTCAGTCTTTAGCTGTGCGGCCATGAGGGAGGGCAGGCCATTGGGCAAACAGCTCTCTGCAGCTGAGAGAGACCCTGATGGGATCTGGGGTACTTGGGGTACTTGGTCCTTCCTTGAAGGGGGATCTGGGTAGTGCATCTCCATGTCCACCACAGAGGGCATCTTGTGCCATGAATGATGGGATATGCAATGAGTTCAGCTTTCTGCAGTGAATTTAACTATTTAATGTTGAGTAGCCTGTGTGGATAACGTAACACATATTAGAGGGACAGTGTTTTTATTTTTGTCCACAACCCATGGCATGTGGAACTGTCCCGACCAGGGATCAAACCCATGCTCCCTGCATTGGAAGGGTAGAGGCTTAACCCACTGCACCACCAGGGAAGTCTTATTAGAGGGACAGTGTTTTGAAAAAAGTTTCTGGACCTAAGGTTTTGAAAGTAACTTTATAAGAGCATACACTCAGTGTTTTATTAGAAAATACATTTAGTGAGTGGTCCTAATTAGATGATCTGGGATATTCCGTCATTTACAACTCAAGCAAAGAAACTTGGCCTTTTTCATAGGCAGTTTAATAATTTGAAAGGCAAAATTAATCCATAACAACATTCCTATCATTAGTTGAAAGTAAATAATGTTTGTTCTGTCCAAAATTGTAATGTCAAAATGTCTTCATTGATTCCAGTCCCTTTCTCTTTTTCATCCTTTTTCCCTCTCCCTACCTTTGTGGCAACATGTTTAATAATTTAGGTCTCTGGTCCTCTCTCACTCTTTATTTCCATTGAGAATTTAATATACCATAGCCCTCCTGGCCTTCTTGCTACCCTCTTGAGGTTAATTTCAGTGTATCATCACTCCCTCCAAAAAAAAAATTGACTCCAAAAGTGTAAATAATGTTGATTTAAGAAAATTTAGTAAGAGTGGGCCTTTCTTGGTAGCTCAGTTGATAAAGAATCTGCCTACAGTGCAGGAAACCTGGGTTCAATCCCTGGATTGGGAAGAGCCCCTGGAGAAGTAGATGGCAATCCACTCCAGTATTATTGCCTCGAAAATCCCATGGACAGAGGAGCCTGGCAGGCTACAGTCCATGGGGTCACAAGAGTTGGACATGAATTAGCGACTAAACCACCACCACAGTACGATGGAGTAAGGATAACTTTACACATAATTTTGTGCAGAATGTCTTAAATACACCTTTTAACATTTCCTTGATAGTGTTTCCTACTGTTTCTTTCCTTCCTTTCTCAAAAATTCTCTTTAGCTTCTTTAGGCATACTTAGCCTTCCTTGCCCAGATTAGTTACTAATTAGTTCACTAAAACAAACCAAAAACAAATCCAGAGACAAGAACCTATTATATCTTAAAAATGCCTTTAGGGCTCCTCAATTCATCCTGTCATACTGCTATTGGAAAAGCTCTGACATAATCTTTATTCTGATCAAACAAGGCAGAAGGAAATCATTCGTACTGAAACTGTTTATTTTTTATTATTTTCAGTCTTGGCTGCCAGAAGAAAAAACCACCCTTAAATCCTATAGTGTAAAAAAGGACTGAAGTTTATTTATTTTACCCACTAACCCCAAAGATAGATGGTAGCGGACTGGTAGAACAGCTTTGCCAATCTGGACACTGGCTTCCATCTCTGGTCTAAGAACTTCGCTTTGGTCTAAGTTCCTCTATCTTTAAGAGCTCAGACTCTCACCATCACATCTGTATTCAACCAGTGGGAAGTAAAGAAGGACATGATCCAGAAGTGGCAGACATCATTTGTTCTTAACCTGACATTGGCAGAACTTAGAGATGGGCCCATACCTAGCTTCATGTTACTCTAGCTGGGTGGCCATGTGCTCAGCTAAAAAATAAGGAATTCCATAATGTAATGAAAGGGAGAATAAATATTGATACACAATTAACTGTCCCTGCCACAGCACACCTTTCTGCCACTGAAATATCTATGAGCTCTTATTTTCACATAGAACATTTGACCTTGAAAATACAGCAAATAATTACAGTATCCTCCCTAAAGTCTGTGACACATGGGTGATGGTGAAGTCCTCTCAGTCAAGACTGAATGGAGATCCTATTTGCCAAGTTGTCTGCCCCCTTCCACATCCAAAATTAAGGAATAAGAGGAATAAGAATTGCCACAATAAAAATCCACCTTCCCAGAAGGGAAGCAAATAAAACACACAGCAATCACTGGTCCATTAAAAAAAAAAGGTCGCTTCAGTCATGTCCAGCTCTTTGTGACCCTCTGGACCTGTGGCCCACCAGATTCCTCTGTCCATGGGATTCTCCAGGCAAGAATACTAGAGTAGGTTGCCAAGCCCTTTTCCAGGGGATCTTCCCAGCCCAGGGATCGAACCCGGGTCTCTTGCATTGCAGACAAAGTCCTGGTAGCTCGGACAGTAAATCGCTGGTCCATCAGTCAGTTCATTTCAGTTCAGTCGCTCAATCGTGTCTGACTCTTTGTGACCCTATGAATTGTAGCACGCAAGGCCTTCTGTCCATCACCAACTCCCGGAGTTCACTCAGACTCACGCCCATCGAGTCAGTGATGCCATCCAGCCATCTCATCCTCTGTCGTCCCCTTCTGCTCCTGCCCCCAATCCCCCCCAGCATCACAGTCTTTTCCAATGAGTCAACTCTTTGCATGAGGTGGCCAAAGTACTGGAGTTTCAGCTTTAGCATCATTCCTTCCAAAGAAATCCCAGGGCTGATCTCCTTTAGAATGGACTGATTGAATCTCCTTGCAGTCCAAGGGACTCTCAAGAGTCTTCTCCAACACCACAGTTCAAAAGCATCAGTTCTTCGGTGCTCAGCCTTCTTCACAGTCCAACTCTCACATCCATACATGACTACTGGAAAAACCATAGTCTTGACTAGATGGACCTTAGTCAGCAAAGTCATGTCTCTGCTTTTGAATATGCTATCTAGGTTGGTCATAACTTTTCTTCCAAGGAGTAACCGTCTTTTAATTTCATGGCTGCAGTCACCATCTGCAGTGATTTTGTGATTTTGGAGCCCTCCCCACCCCCCACCGCCAAAAATAAAGTCTGATGTTGTTCCCTAGTGATTACCAAATCCTGCCAGGCAGTGATTGTGAAGACTCCCTGAGCTAGAAGTGGAGAAGTAGATTTGCGCGGACTGGTTCAGCATTATAGAGAGAATCTCCATGTCCACTGCCATCTGGGTTGTTGCTGCTATGATCCTTCGAGTGTTCATCTAAAGTAGATGTGGGAAAAAGTGCCTTTCTTGGGGTTTCACCACTTGTGCGGCTTATTTCCTATTGATGTGGACTTGAGAGATTGGAGTTTGCTTTAGAGGGCAAAAAGCCATATATTAAAAGGGACTGATTTCTTTTGCATTGTAACTTCCTTAAAAACTTAGTAGGATTTCACTCTGTCCATTTAGAGTCAATTCCACATGAAATTTCTCATAATACTCCTTCACTGTCCTTTTATTGCCTGAAGGATGCCTTCTCTCTTTCCTGTTATTTGTAATTCTGTGTTCTTTTTTCTTGATCAGCTTTGAGATTTATTAATTTAATTGTTCTTTCCAAAGGAATCAGGTTTTGTTTAATTTTTNCCTTAAAAACTTAGTAGGATTTCACTCTGTCCATTTAGAGTCAATTCCACATGAAATTTCTCATAATACTCCTTCACTGTCCTTTTATTGCCTGAAGGATGCCTTCTCTCTTTCCTGTTATTTGTAATTCTGTGTTCTTTTTTCTTGATAGGCTTTGAGATTTATTAATTTAATTGTTCTTTCCAAAGGAATCAGGTTTTGTTTAATTTTTTGTTTTCTGTTTCATTGACTTCCATTTTTATCTTTATTATATCTTCCTTCTATTCTTTTAAAATTTTCTTCTCTTTATCTAGCTTGTACTATGTTTTCTTCTATTGCCTTCATAGTTTTATTTCCAAATAAATTATTTATTTCATCTAAACTTTACATTTTCTATGAGACATAGGGATCAGCTTAATTTTATGTAGGTGATATAATTTTCTAAACTACATTAACTCAACAATCTTCTCTTTTTCTAATGCCAGTCTCCATTTTACTAGATTCCTCCTATATATGGGAATCTCTTTCTGGGCCTTTATTCTGCTTTTTATATTGGCCCACTTATTGTTTACCAGTATATTGATTACTATGTATGAATTACTGTGGCTTTGTATGTAGCTTTATAGACATGTAGTTTTTCCTTTGTCTTACGTACTATAAGATAGCACCTTTTTTTTTTTTTTTTTTTTACCATTTCTCCCATCCCTCACTTTCTGCTTCTGGCAGTCGTCAGTCTGTTTTCCGTTTCTGTGAGTTCTGTTTTTTGGGATTTCACATATAAGTCAGATCACATAGTGTCTGTCTTTCTCTGTGTTATTTCATTTAGCATAATGCCTTCAAGGTCTATCCTTGTTGCAGCTGGCAAGACTTCCTTCTTTTTTATGGCTGAATAATGTCCCACTGTGTATTTACTTCATCTGTCCATCTGCTAGTGGAATACTTAGGATTATTTCCATCTCTTGGATATTGTAAATAATGCTGCAGTGCACATGGGGATATAGATAACTCTTTGAGATAATGATTTCATTTTCTTCAGATATATACCAAAAAGTAGAATTGCTAGATCATATGGCAGTGTTTTTTTTTTTTAATTGTTTTTGAAGAACCTCCATGCTATTTCCCACATGGCTGCATCAGTTTACATTCATTCGCAGCAACAGTGCACAAGAGTTTTCTTTTCTCACCAACACTTATCTCTTGTCTTTTGATGATAGCCATTCTAACCAGTGTGAGGTGATCTTTATTGCGGTTTTGATTTGCATATTCTTAACGGTTAGTGGTGTTGAGCACCTTTACATGTACCTGTTGGCCATTTGTGTGTTTTCTTTGGAAAGATGTCTATTCGGTTTCTCTACTCATTTTTAAATCAGATTGTTTATTTTTTGATGTTGAGTTGCATGTGTTCATATATTTTGGATATTAATTCATCAGATAGATGATTTGCAAATATTTTTTCCATTTTTTAGGTGGCCTTTTCTTTGATGGTTTCATTTACTGTGCAGACTTTTGGTCTGAAGGAGTTCCACTTGTTTGTTTTTGCTTTTGTTGCCCTTGTTTTTGGTGTCAAATCCAAACACCATTGCCAAGACTGATGTCAAGGAGCTTACCCCTTGTTTTCTTCTCAGAGTTTTATGGTCTCAGGTTTTATGTTCAAGTATTGAATCCATTTTTTTCTCTTTCTTTTTTACTTTTTAAATTATGAAAGTGTGATGACACATTTACAGGAGATTTGGAAAATACAGAACAAAGTTCCATATGGTTCCACTATATATTACAATTTTTAAAGTACATAAATTAAGATTTTTAATTGGAGTTTCAATATCAAACTCTCAGAAATTAACAGAATGAATATACAGAAAAGTAGAAAGATATGGTAGGCCTGAAAAGCACCATGAACCAATTCAACATAATTAAGATTTATATCATTTTCACACAACAGTAGGCTATAAATTCTATTCAAGTTATCATAGAGTATGAACTAGGAGACACTGGAACATACCCAGGGACATAAAACTAGGTGCAAAATTCTTTAATCCATTTTGAGTTGATTATTGTAAATGGTACAAGGTAGGCATCCAGTTTCATTCTTTTGCATGTGGTTGTCCAGTTTTCCCGCACCATTTATTGAAGAAACTATCCTGTCCCTATTGTGTGTTTTTGGCTCTTTCGTTGGAAATTAATTGACCCTGTATGTATAGATTTATTTCTTGTCTCTCTGTTTTGTCCCATTGATCTATGTGTCTGTTTTTATGCCAATACCATACTACTTTGACTACTATGTTATTAGTGTTAGTTGCTCAGTTGTGTTTGACTCTCTGTGACCCTGTGGACTGTCAGGCTCTTCTGTCCATGGGATTCTCCAGGCATGAGTACTGGAGTGGGCTGCCATTCCCTTCTCCAGGGGATCTTCCAGCTTTGTAATATAGTTTGAAATCAGAACACATGATGCCTTCAGCTTTATCCGTCTTTCACAAGATGGCTTTGGTTATTTGAGGTGTTTTGTGGTTCCATAAAAATTGGCGGGTTGTGTGAAAAAAATCCCATTGAAATTTTGATAAAGGATTTTGTTGAATTTGTAGACTGCTTTAGGTAGTATGGACATTTAAAAAATATTCTTCTAATTAATGAGCCCAGAATTTCTTTCCATTTGTTGGTGTCTTCAGTTTTTTTTCATCAATGTCATAGTTTTCAGTGTACAGATCTTTCACTTCCTTGGTTAAATTTATTCTTAAGTATCTTTTTCTTTATGATGTTATTGTAAATGGGATTGTTTTCCTAATTTCTCTATATAATAGCTTATTATATAGTGTATAGTTCAGTTCAGTTGCTCAGTCATGTCCGACTCTTTGTCACCCCATGAACTGCAGCATGCCAGGCCTCCCTGTCCATCACCAACTCCCAAAGTTTACCCAAACTCATGTCCATTGAGTCGGTGATGCCATCCAGCCATCTCTTCCTCTGTCGTCCTCTTCTCCTCCTGCTTTCAATCTTTCCCAGCATCAGGGTCCTTTCAAATGAGTCAGCTCTTTGCATCAGGTGGTCAAAATATTGGAGTTTAACTTCAATATCAGTCCTTCCAATGAATACACAGTACTGGTCTTTAGGGTGGACTGGTTGGATCTCCTTGCAATCCAAGGGACTCTCTAGAGTCTTCTCCAACACCACAATTCAAAAGCATCAATTCTTCTGCGATCAGCTTTCTTTATAGTTCAACTCTCATGTCCATACATGACTACTGGAAAAACCATAGCCTTGACTAGACGGACTTTTGTTGACGAAGTAATGGCCCTGCTTTTCAATATGCTATCTAGGTTGGTCATAACTTTCCTTCCAAGGAGTAAGCGTCTTTTAATTTNCTGGAACTCTTTTGCTTTTTCCATGATCCAGTGGATATTGGCAATTTGATCTCTGGTTCCTTTCAGTGTATAGAAATGAAACCAATTTTTGTATATCAGTTTGTATCCTGTAATTTTAGTGAATTTGTTTATTCTAGTAGTTTTATTTCTGGTGGAGTTTTTATTGTTTTCTGTATATAATGTCACCTGCAAATAAGACAGTTTTACGTCTTCCTTTCTGATTTGGATGTATTTTTTTTGTTGGCTGATTGCTCTGGTTAGGACGTCCAATAATATGTTGAATAAAAGTAGTGAGAATGGGCATCCTTGTTCCTGATCTTACAGGAAAAGCTTTGAGCTTTTTACCATTAAGTATGATGTTAGCTATGGATTCATATGGCCTTTACTGTGGTGATGTACGTTGCCTCTATACTGTCTTTGTTGAGAGTTTTTTATCAGAATGGATATTGAATTTTGTCAAATGCCTTTTCTGCCTTTATTGAGGTGATCATATGGTTTTTATCTATCATTTAATGTAGTATGTCACATTTATTTGTGGATGTTGAACTCTCTTTATTCCTGAAATAAATCCCACTTGATTGTTTTAATTTATTGTTGATTTTTGTGTGTTAGTGTTTCTTTAGGATTCTTACATCTATATTCATCAGTGATATTGGCCTGTAATTTTCTATTCGTATGGTGTCCTTGTTTGGTTTTGGTATTAAGAGTAATGCTGGCCTTGTAAAATGAGTTTGGAAATGTCCCTTCCTATTTTTTGGATGGGATTGAGAAGAATTGACATTAATTACTCTTTAAATGTTTGGTAGAATTCGCTAGTGAAGCCATCTGGTTGTGGACTCTTTTTGTTGGATGGTTTTGATTAGTTGTTCGATTTTCTTGCTAGTAATTCCTCTGTTCAGATTTTTTATTTCTTCATGATTCAGGCTTGATGGGTTGTATGTTTTTAGGAATCTATCCATCTTTTTCTAAGTTATCCACTTTGTTGGCATATAATTGTTTAGTCTCTTATGATCCTTTGTATTTGAGTGGTATCACTTTTATCCTTTTTCTTTTATAACTTTTAGAAAAGTTATATTTTTAACAAATGTTTGGATGATTGAAATTGTAATAATTTGGGAAACTATGTTAGGAAAATAATGTCCGTATCCTCAGGCTGACCCACGATCTATTGCCTCTTTTCAAGATGATATAATGTCTGTTTTTCTTTTGTTTTGTCCTTGTCCGAGAGCACTCCACAATCTCAGAATAAACCAAAGCCATCATGCACTAAGATGTGTGTGCCTAAACACACTGTGTACGCATCTCTCTCACACTCACATAATACTGTATCGCTTGCTTATACAAACACCCAGCTACTCATCAGAAGTTCTCGATTATGCCTGAAAGCAGGCAGTGCTAAGGCCAACTACAAATATTATTCATCAAATCTGGACACATTCCTTCAGCCTTTTTTCTGCTAACAATAGATAGAGCCTGATTGTTTGTAGAGAAGAATATCTTTAGTCATTAGATACAGACTAAAGACATTTTCAAAAAGATATATTCGTGAATACTGTGTTGAAATTATGATACGCAGATAGATGTTCTTCAGTAGGGAAAAACCTATAATGTATTAACAGGAGACTGGATTATGTCCACAGGGCACTTATCTTGTGTAACTTGTAAAACTTAAAGTCAAGAGGATTTCTCATTTGTGAGACCCTTGCGTAAGGGTATATAAACATTCCTTGGCATTTATAAAGAGAAATCTGGCTTCTATGTGAAAGATCCTTTGCATTTAAGGAGACAAAATCTGATTTCTGTGGTTATTTTCCTAGTAAATTTACTATATTAAACATACAACTTTTGAGAATCCCCTGGAAGTCCAGTGGTTAGGACTCTGCCCTTCCACTGCAGGGAGCCTGGGTTTGATTAAGGTCAGGGAACTAAGATCTTACATGCTGTGCAGCATGGCCAACAAAATAAACAGACAATTTTTATCTGGATTCAGACCTAAGAATTTTGTGTTATTGCTTCTGGAGATGTACGTCATCCTGATGGCCTTGCTGTCTACTTAGAGATCTTTGTAGAGTGGTTGGATCAGTTTTGAAAAGGAAAAGATTTTCTCACCTAAACCAAGGGTCTTATAGTGTTGGTGATTAAGAACCTGGGCTCTGATGATAGATCTTATTTCAAATCCCAGATCTACAACATACTAGCAATGTGACTTTGGGTAAGTCAGTTAATCTTTTTAAAGACCCATTTCCTTCCTATCTGATTTTGAGGATAATATACGTAAAGCACTGAGCAGTATCTATCATACTGAATAGTTGTTATTACTGTGAGTACCAGTAATACTGTAACGGGCTACCTGAATGTACCTTCTTAATCCCCCGGGCTCTTAACTTTGGATAGCATTTATTCTGTAGAGCCATGGGGCCTTGCCTCAGACCATACCTCCCTGATGTTTTACCTTCTTCTACTTGATCAATTCTGCTTTGTCCAGGCAGGTGAATTACAAAAACAGCAGAGTGGTCATTTAATAGGAATGCTGTGAGCTTTAGCATAGCTTTAAAGTTTATGGACAGAAGCATCTCAGAAACACATTGGTAGTTTGAATTAAAGGAAAAAGCTAGATGCTAAAAGTGGGCATAGCCCAAGTTACTGTAGGCATTTTCAAAGCATCTGGGAATGTTTTAGAAGTTACCTATAATCCAGGTACAGCATAAACCTCTTTCTCTTTAACCTACAGCCCTTGGGACATAAAGAGCCCCTCTCTGCACTTATGAAAGCAGTTCTCATGACTCAGTCCCATTTCTCATTTGAAAGGAAAACTCCTGCACCTGGGCAAGCCTTTCCCTATAACAGAAGACAAAGGCAATGTTTTGGATCTACCGTTAAATTAGAGCCCATTGGAAGTTCTGGAAACAAAAACCCCAATTGTTCTAGAAATAGCACTATTTAAAAAGTACCTGGCACACAGTAGGGCCTCAAGTTATATTTTCTGAATGAATGAATGACTGAATGGAAGGATGGATGAGGAGGTAACTTGGTGGTATCTCTGTTTTTTGACTTCAGCGGCACCAGAAACTGCTCAGCCAGGTGCCACGGCCAAGCCTGCCAGCTCACATTCTTTGCCACACATTAAGCAGCAGCTGCGGAATGAAGACTGCTACCATGGCAAGCTGAGCAGGAAAGCGGCAGAGAGCCTTTTGGTGAAGGATGGGGACTTTTTAGTTCGAGAGAGTGCAACATCTCCTGGCCAGTATGTGCTGAGTGGGCTACAGGGAGGCCAGGCAAAACATCTTCTCCTCGTGGATCCTGAAGGCAAGGTATCATTGGCCCATACTAGTTTCACAGTCTTGTGACTCAGGTTACCCTGAATGATAGGTCTAAAACCTGATACTGGAGAGTGTTTAAGGTGAAGGGTTTACTTTGTCTTGAACCCTCCAGCTGGAGCAGGAAGTGGTAAATAGAGGCTAGTGGAGGAGTCTGAGTGGGAGTCGCCGTAGAGGATCACTTAAAGGGCAGCCTCTTTCTGCCCTTCTTAATGCAATTCAGTGAATTAAATAAATACCTACTGCACAGAAGTTCAGGGATTCACAGTTAACTTGCTGAGTATCACAGAGAGACTTTACTTTCGGGGTGCTTGTAATTTCATAAAGCAGATGCTTAAATAATTAAGAGTGAATAGCATAAGAATAGTTCAGCCAAAGCATTATGGTATTTCTCAGGATAGAGGGAGTGCTTTGGTTGAGGCTGACTGAAAAGGCTTTTTTGCAGGGTCTGACATGTACGATGAACCTTGAAAGAGGCCAGACGTTTTAAAGGTGGACATTTGGAGCACAGGGAAGGATTACAGTAGCAAACAGAGCAGTAGAATAATATTAAATCAAAAGAGGCATGGCTAGAGCAGAGGGTGCCTGTAGACAGAAATGAGCCAGGACATGAAAAATGAACAAAACAGTAAGTCCTTCTCTATAAACAATTACTTTAAACATAAATGGATTAAATTTCCCAAACAAAAGATGCAGAATAGCTGGATGGATAGCCGAATAGACAAGATCCAACAATATGTATGCTATTTATAGGAGACTCAATTTAGATTTAAGGACACATATAGGCTGAAAGTGAAAGGATGAATAAAGATATGCCATGCTAACCCAAAGACAGCAGAGGTGGTCATACTTTTATGATGCAAATATTTATACAAATAGGGACATGATAGACTGTATCAGAAAGTAACATGGCAAAGAAGTTGGTTGCAAATTTGGATTAGTGATAAGTGTTTATCATTTTCCTAACTGGGAATGACAGCTTCTTTAAAAAGATAATTGGGAATGAGAAAATAGTTTACTAGAGGTTACAGAATTGAAAAGTACCTTTACTTTTCTTTGTTCAGCCAGTTATCTCATTCAAGGATATGTCCGTTTTTACCCTGTGGCTGTTTATCCCTTTCAGAAGAACCGTTATGATTTTGCCTAATACATTTGTATTTCCTTTTCAAGGTGCGGACCAAGGATCATGTATTTGATAATGTTGGCCACCTTATCAGATATCACATGGATAATAGTTTGCCAATCATCTCTTCTGGAAGTGAAGTAAGCCTTAAACAACCAGTGACAAAAGATAATAATCCAGGACTTTTGCATTCCAACAAATGACCATTCGGAAGTACCATCACACTGATGCTTCAGGAAAGTTCACTTTGTATTAGGACACAAAGATAACTCCAGTTTGATTTCTAGGTACATTAGAGCACAAACTGTAAAGTGTATCTTTCGGAGACCATCATGGACTAGGTCCTTTATGAAACAAAGAACTAACAAAAGTTGATCTTCAGAGGGTGAAAATCAGAAAAGGGGAAGAGGATGTGTCCATTTGAAAAGAAATTATACATATGCACGGATGTCACTTTGTAAGGCCATATTGTGTTGATAACAAGCTAAAAGCACAATTAAATTTTACACGCTAAAGACAACTTGAATGAACTGCTGGGGCTGCTGGGGCAGTGGTACGTGCCTTTCAACTTGATAATTTGGGGACATTTTCATATTGGGGAAACAAGTTCCAAATGTCTTCATATTCTATAACTATAGAACCATTTGCCAAAAGAGTTTTTCCTTGTTATAAAAATCAGAAGCAATTTGCTTAATAGTTACTGACTTTATTTTCTATTTAGCAGCATTTTCACTGCAATGTTAAAATAAATTTGACATTGAATTTGGACTGTGTCTATGCCAGTGGAATCGAATGAAAGGCCACTGAAAGCACTGGTCTGTTTCATTGGCCTGTTCCATTTGCTAGTTAAAAGGTTGGAGCCCAGATTCTTTGGCCTAGTATTTCTCAATCTTTGCTATTTGGACTGTTTGCATGTAACATATGACAAGCTAAAGAAGCCAAAATGTATCAGTCATTTCTGGTTTCATTGCATTTCTCCCTTCTTCCCTCTCCCCCTCTCTCCCCCGACTCCCCAGAAGACCTCATGAGTGCATGGATTTAAAAAAATGACAAACCAGTTCTTCATGGTCAGTCTCCATATTGGTTTTATTCCTATTTAAAGTACTGAATTTATTTTAAAGTATGGGGAAGTATCCCCTTGATTGGCAGTGACTGACACATAGTCCCTCATCTACACGTATCCTTAGCACCTTTTCTAGATATGACCAGACAAAATGTACCAGGGAGAAAACACTGAATGAAAAAGTTGAAAGGTTTGCCGCATGTTGGCACACTTGGTAAACTGATGAGGTAACGAACCATTGTATAGGTTAAAGCGCTGGACTTGGTCTTAGTATGACCTTGAGCAAGTTGCTGAATCTGTCTGGACCCCAGATTCCTTGTCTATAAAATGAGGGAGCTGGACTAGGTAAATTCAGAGGTCCATTTTGGCCCTACCATAATATGAATTTATAAAACGCAAATTTTCCCTTTATTGGAGGTTAATGTTGATAACCCATATGTATAATTAGTCTGGAAACCAGTTTTTTTGCTTTAGTCTGTGTCTGTACTCACTGAGTTCATCATTCAGATAGCAGAGATCTGCAGCCTTTCAGTTAAAGACATTGGAACTTTGGAAAAATGTAACTAGTGGTGGTAGAAGTAGATTTGGTTATTTTGAGTAGCAGAAAACAGCTTTGCATATAGAGATATGGCCATTACTTTAGAATATTTTTTATCATGAGTTATCTGGACAATTGCCTTAATTCCACTTCACTTTGGTTATGTAGATAAATCTTTGCAATTGTGAAATATTTGCTAAATTTTAAATAAAATACGAGAAACTTCTTTTGGATAGAAATAATCAGAAATCAAGCACACTGAACTCTAATTATGTGAAGGTTTATGCTTTTATTTTACTTACACTGTCATTGCCTTCTTTGATATGTCGTTTGTAAGTAATGTATTTTCCCTCAATTTTGCATACATTATAATTCTTGATTATTTGTCCTCGTAAAGGGGATCAACANAGTTTTAAATACGAGAAACTTCTTTTGGATAGAAATAATCAGAAATCAAGCACACTGAACTCTAGTTATGTGAAGGTTTATGCTTTTATTTTACTTACACTGTCATTGCCTTCTTTGATATGTCATTTATAAATAATGTATTTTCCCTCAATTTTGCATACATTATAATTCTTGATTATTTGTCCTCGTAAAGGGGATCAACATGGGTATAAATCAGTGAAATTTGTGGGTGATCTAATTACCTTAACAGGGTTGTGGTCTCATTCTAGTCGAGCAGAGTGATAACTGGGTTGGGTGGCAGGAAAGAGTTCCTGATGCTATTAGATGCAAAGAGTATGGCTGATGTGAGCAGTACATATAGATGATCAGTATTTGACTGTAATGGTATAAGTAGTTAAATGGGCAAATACTGTACTTATAGCAACAGGCACAGTTAAAAGAAAATGAAACAACAAAAGAAGTTTGATTGCATGCTCTTTTAATGTCACATTCTTATCTTCATCTGTCTTAAAGCAGAAATCCATTTGCATATATCTGTGAACAACTTTTCAAAAAAATAAATGATTATTGCTTTATGACAATTGACAGAATATGTCTGATGTTTGGGATTTGGAAAATTTATTGTTTGTAGAATGTGTCAGGGACCTGACAGGAAACAGATGGCTCACTTAAATTGGGTAACTGGAGAAAAGTTTAATAAAGGGACTATTTACAAAGGTCTGGGCAGAGTATGGGAAACCACAAGGGAGGAGGCAGTGCTCTTCAGCCAGTGGAGGAATAACAGAGGGAGCAGTAACAGAATCTGCAGAGAGAGTCCTGTGAAAGGGCTGCTTATTAGGAATTGTGGCCTACAGAGGAGGGGCTCTTAACCAGCCCTGGGGACTCCACTGGGAGGAGGCTAAAAGGCATTCGACTCTCTGGGCAAAGGATAGCCTCTCAGCAAATGATGCTGGAGCAACGGTACATCTGTAGGCATAAGAAAGAACCTCACACTTTATGTAAGTATTAACGCATATGGATTATGGACTTAAATGTAACATGTAAAACCATGATAACTTTTAAGAAAAAACACAGAGGAAAATCTTCAGGATATGAGGCCTTAGACATGATCCATTAAAGGGAAAACTGTTCTGTTGTACTTCATCAAAAGTACAAATTTTTGCTCTGTGNGCATAAGAAAGAACCTCACACTTTATGTAAGTATTAACGCATATGGATTATGGACTTAAATGTAACATGTAAAACCATGATAACTTTTAAGAAAAAACACAGAGGAAAATCTTCAGGATATGAGGCCTTAGACATGATCCATTAAAGGGAAAACTGTTCTGTTGTACTTCATCAAAAGTACAAATTTTTGCTCTGTGAAAGCTCTGTTAAGAGGATAAAGGACAAGCTATGGACTGGGAGGAAATATTTGCAAATCACATATCTAGAATACATTAAAAAATACCCAAAAAAGTCAACAGTAAAAATTCTAATTAGAAAATGGGCAAAAAAATGCATAGACATTTCACTGAAGATACACACATGACAAGAAGCATGTGAAATTGCCTTATTTCAGTTGGGTTCATTTCACATGCTAGCAATGTTATGCTCAAAGCTAGGCTTCAGCAGTACATGGATTTAGAACTTCCAGATGTACCTTAGCTGGTAGGGAAATGCAAATTAAAATCACAATGAGATCTTACTACACAAACAAAACAAAATGAGTAAATGAAAAATAATGACAACACCGTGTTGGCTAGGATGAAAAGAAAGTAGATCACGTGTGCATTCCTGATGATAATGTAAAATAGTATAGCCACTTTGGAAAGCAGTTTGGTAGTTTATTAAAAAACTAAACATGGAACTTACATTCAACCCAATAAATTGTACTCCATGGCATTGGTCATACAGAAATAAAAACTTATGGTCCCACAAAAATTTGTACAGGAGTGTTCATAGTACCTTTGTTTTTAATGACCTACAACTGGAAAAGTCCCAGATCGTTCTTTAATATATGAATATTATACAGACTATCATCTGTGGAACAATACTCAATAGTGAAAAGAAATGAGATACTGATACACATAACTACTTAGATCTGCAGAGATTTAGGCAGAGTAAGAAAAAAACTAATCCCCAAAAGTTAAGTACCATAGAGTTACATTTACATAACATTCTTGAAATGTTTTCATAAAAGTATAGAAATAGGAAAAGGAATACGTCAAGGCTGTATATTGTCACCCTGCTTATTTAACTTATATGCATAGTACATCATGAGAAATGCTGGACTGGAAGAAACACAGCTGGAATCAAGATTGCCGGGAGAAATATCAATAACCTCAGATATGCAGATGACACCACCCTTAAGGCANACACATTCAAACAAGACGGGACCTAGTAAACAAGAAGACTCAGGCTGTTAAGGTGATGGGGAAGCAGGCACCCATCACCTTAAGAGAGTCGGGTAAATGCGAAAATCTCTAAGGTTGGGGAAAGTGAGGGATTCTGTGTGTTGCAACTGAGAACTGGAATTCAGGCGTGGAGAGCGTAGTGGGCGCGAGACACTGCATCAGATGGTGAAGTGAGGGGCAAGGAGTTGGAGCAAGACCAGTTCCTCCGCGCCAATGAAGGCCAGGTGTTTGGGCGTCTCTAAGTAACTGATAAGCCCGCCCTAACACTTTCGTAACTGGCTCAGGAATCCACCAATAGGTACACAGGGGGAACTTCCCGCCACCTCTGGCGCCCGCTTTTAAACAGCCGTGTAATATTTGCAACTGCGGGCGGACTTCTCAATCTAGCTTGAAAAAGTCAGAGACTTCCGCTTTTATGCCCCGCCCCGAGCTAGCATAGCCCCGCCCACCAGGCCCGCGTCTAGACTGCAATTGAAGGAAGAGGCTGCTCCTCAATGGCCTCGGGGCTCAGTGGGTTAGGTTGTGAGTAGGACGACGCTAGCGGGTTAGAGCTGGGATAAGGTATTTCCTAGAAGGTGGTGTTCCTCGGGAGCTTGAGTGTCACCGCTGTGACAGTATCCGCGGCCTCCGGTGAGTTTCGCTTCTTGGCTGGGTTTGGGCCTGGGATAGGAGGATGTGCGGGGTCCTTGGGATCCTGGTTGAGGCTTCCCGGAGGACTGATCTCCTCCCTCCCCAAATCCCGGTGTGGTGGATTGCTTGAGGGTCGCGGAGCTCCGCCTTTGACATTGAAGTGTTAGCCAGATCTCAAGTTCCTATTTAGGAGTGACGTTTGGGAAGCATCCCCGCCTCCTCCAGACTGCTAGGGTAACCCCGAGACCCTGCCCTAGGGACCCCCGCCGTGGTTACCCGGCACTGTGCCTGGCTCACAGTGGGTGCTCTGTACACGTGTGTTGACCGAGTGCAGGTGACCTGGCAGCCCAAGCCAGCAGCCCCGGGCATCCTGGGCTCTGTGATCCTTCGGTCTCGCGGTATCTGTTTGTTGTGCCATAGTTGAAACCAAATGGAGTTCCTTGGTAAGGACTTGGCTTATTCTTCGTTCAGCCTGTGGGTCCCTTCTCGCAGCATACTCTGGGCACCCTGAATGTATTTGTTCAAGCTGTTGTCCTTAATATTGGACACAGGTTACTGTCATTAGCCTTTATGTCTGCTTTCTTTCCTTACACCAAGTCCTGATAAACTTTGTAATCTTGAACAGTGCTTGCAAGTAATTGTTGAATGAATAAAACAAGCCTCCCAATTAAGCCTAGTAGGTTGCAAGTCTGAAACAAGACATAATGTTCTCTGGCTGTTTCCATTCTTGAAACTAGCATATAAGCAAGTAAGTAGCATTTCCTACCCCCTAGGGCACTTAAGAATCATTTTTGTGGCACTTAGCCTTTTCTGTCTTACAGCCATCAACTCGAGTCTGATTTAACCTGAATTTTGCCATATCCTTCACAAAGAGAGACAATGTATATGCACTTCCTACATGTGAATGCACTCAACTAAATGAGTTGAAATTGAAGCCATAAGAAAAGTACAAGAAATAAAGACATAAAGTGCCAGAGTGACTAAATTAATGAAGGAATAGGATTGGTAGGGGGAGGGCATCTTGAAGAAAGTGTTATTTTTATCCCAGAAAAAGTTGCATTATTTGAAGGAGGGTTTCACACACAGGGCACACTCACCTTTTCTCAGATATACTGAATGCTATCCCTTTGTTTAACATCTTTTGTAGCTGGCAGAGTTGTATTCATCAGTAACATGTTATATAAAAAAACAAAACTAAAATGTATTGATTGACACACACTATAGGGCACTTTACATACACAAATCTTGTGGATCCTCATAACCAATCTTTGAAATAGTACAGCTTTTATTAAATAAAACCCTATTTTATTAATGAAGAATGGAACCAGTTGTGCAAGTTTGCACAAGTGATAAGCAGGCGAGCCAAATCTAAGCATAGGTTGTTTGAGTACTCTCTTTCTAAACCACATACAGCCATGCTGGGTCCTTTAAGATCTATTTCTAATCTAAATAGATTTCTATGAAACTTCTTTCAGCCTTCTTTTCTTCTTCAGCATAGTTAATTTGTGCTGTGTACTTTCTCTATTACAGGATTTGTTATCAGTACAGTTCAGTTGCTCAGTCATGTCTGACACTTTGCAACCCCATGAATCGCAGCACACCAGGCCTACCTGTCCATCACCAACTCCTGGACTTCACCCAAACTCATGTCCATTGAGTCGGTGATGCCATCCAGCCATCTCATCCTCTGTCGTCCCCTTCTCCTCCTGTCCCCAATCCCTCCCAGCATCAGGGTCTTTTCCAGTGAGTCAGCTCTTCACATGAGGTGGCCAAAGTTTTGGAGTTACAGCTTCAGCATCAGTCCTTCAAAGAACACCGAGGACTGATCTCCTTTAGGATGGACTGGTTGGATCTCCTTGCAGTCCAAGGGACTCCCAAGAGTCTTCTCCAACACCACAGCTCAAAAGCATCAATTCTTCGGTGCTCAGCTTTCTTCATAGCCCAACTCTCATATCCATACATGACCACTGGAAAAACCATAGCCTTGACTAGATGGACCTTTGTTGGCAAAGTAATGTCTCTGGTTTTTAATATGCTATCTAGGTTGGTCATAACTTTGCTTCCAAGGAATAAGTGTCGTTTAATTTCATGGCTTCAAACACCATCTGCAGTGATTTTGGAGCCCAGAAAAATAAAGTCTGACACTGTTTCCACTGTTTCCCCATCTATTTGCCATGAAGTAATGGGACCAGATGCGGTGATCTTAGTTTTCTGAATGTTGAGCTTTAAGCCAACTTTTTCACTCTCCTCTTTCACTTTCATCAAGAGGCTTTTTAGTTCCTCTTCACTTTCTGCCATAAGGGTGGTGTCATCTGCATATCTGAGGTTATTGCTATTTCTCCTGGCAATCTTGATTCCAACTGGTGCTTCTTCCAGCCCAGCGTTTCTCATGATGTACTCTGCATATAAGTTAAATAAGCAGGGTGACAATATACAGCCTTGATGTACTCCTTTATTAGTGCATAAATATGGAATCTGAAAAAAATTGGTATAATTGATCTTATTTACAAAGCCAAAGTAGAGACACAGATTTAGAGAACAAACCTATGGATATCAAGAGGAAAAGGGGGGGTGGATGGGATGAACTGGGAGATTCAGACTTGACATATGTACATTATTGATACTATGTATAAAATAGATAACTAATGAGAACCTATTGAGTAGCACAGGAAAGGCTACTGAGTGCTCTGTGATGACCTTAAATGGGAAGGAAACAAAAAAAAGGGAGATAATATCTCATTCACTGATTTAACACTGTAGTTAAGTCAGTTCAGTTCCTGAATCGTGTCCAACTCTTTGTGACCCCACAGACTGCAGACACCAGGCTTCCTGGTCCATCACCAACTCCCAGAGCCTATTCAAACTCATGTCCATAGAGTCAGTGATGCCATCCAACCACCTCATCCTCTGTCGTCCCCTTCTCCTCCTGCCTTTAGACTTTCCCAGCATCAGGGTCTTCTCCAGTGAGTCAGTTCTTCCCATCAGGTAGCCCAGGTATTGGAGTTTCAGCTTTAGCCTCATTCCCTCCAAAGAAACCCCAGGGCTGATCTTCAGAATGGACTGGTTGGATCTCCTTGCAGTCCAAGGGACTCTCAAGAGTCTTCTCCAACACCACAGTTAAAAGCATCAATTCTTCGTTGCTCAGCTTTCTTTATAGTCCAACTCTCACATCCATACATGAGTACTGGAAAAAACCATAGCTTTGACTAGATGGACGTTTGTTGGCACAATAATGTGTCTGCTTTTTAACAACTATATTCCAATAAAAATTAAAGAAAATAGTACAAAAAGTTACTTGTAAAACAAAAATAAGTATTGGTTGGGTGCCTCACTTGTGTAAAGTGTGCGGGAGATAGATTTTAATAATTCTGCCTTTAAAGTGCCTATAAAATGAGGCAAAAACAATGCTGCTTTTGCTTTTTAATATTTTATGCAATTAAACATCCATTGATCTTTGTCATTGCAAGGAGGGAAAAGAAAACAACCAGGGACAACAAAATGAGTACTAAATAGGACATATGACAGAAGAGTCTTGGTAATAGGTTCAGAAAAGAAGTTATCTAAGAAGAAAGTATTAACCAGCTTGCTACTGAAAAAAAATTCTATACACTTACTCTGCATCTTGATTTTTTTTAATGATTAAAGTATAGAGAAATACTTCATTATTTTTATCAGTGACACATTGTTGCCAAATTTATTCAGAAGTACTTTTGCTAGGGCACATGCTCTTTTTGATATATTGATAGTTTTCAAGATGGTGTCCCCAAATCACACTTTCATCAGCAATTCATGAGGATGCCTGTTTCTTATAAAATAGCCACCACTTGGTGTAATCGAGGACTTCCCTGGTGGCTCAGACAGTAAAGCGTCTGTCTATAATGTGGGAGACCTGGGTTCTATCCTTGGGTCGGGAAGATCCCCTGGAGAAGGAAATGGCAACCCACTGCAGTACTACTGCCTGGAAAATCCCATGGACAGGGGAGCCTGGTAGGCTACAGTCCATGGGGTCGCAAAAGAGTCGGACACGACTGAGCGACTTCACTTAGGTATAATCGAAGTTTTCCAATTTAGTGGTTGAATATTATATTCATCAGTTGTCCATTTTAATCTGAGTTGTGTGATTTCTTTTTTTGTCTGTGCTGGGTCTTTGTTGTCGTGCACGGGCTTTCTCTTGTGGGGGCTCCTTTTGTTGCAGAGCACAGGCTTCAGTAGTTATGGCACATGAGTTTAGTTGCTTGGCAGCATTTGGGATCTTCCTGGACCAGGAATTGAACCCATGTGCCCTGCACTGGCAGGCAGATCCTTATCCACTGTACCACCAGGGAAGTCCTCTTTCTCATTTCTTTGTGAGAATTGTATTTTGGTACTTTGTCTTACATTTTGCAAGTATTTTTCTCATTATTATTATTTTATCTTTATATATATATATATATTAACATATTTGACTTGCTCATGATTGTTTTTGCTACATACATTTTTTTTTTCTGGTTAAGTTTCTGTCAAGTTTTTCCTCTTTATGGCTTCTGAATTTATTATCTTGCTGTTTTTTTTTTTAAAGCAACTTCTTTTATTTTTCTGAATATTAAAGCCTCTGGTAGAAGTAATTAGCATATTATTAATATGCAGAAGAAACACATTAGCTTTTATTTTACATTTTAATTTAAACACTGATTATCTTTTTAGTCACTTTTTTTCAATGCCAAAGTAAGTTTATCAAATATACTTTTATGCCTAAAACAGTTTCTTATGGTCTTTTGACAGTTTGCGCTTTTCAGAAGGAAAGGTAATTTGTACCTTTTCTTCCCCAGTGGAGAGAGATTTTGTTCTTTTAGATAGTTTCAAAAATTTCTTCTTTACGATATGGTTTGGATTTAAAACACTATTCAAAAAAAGACAGTTGTGTCTTTTACGTTTTCTTCACTTGGAAATACCTTGTATAATTCACTGTTATCTATTTACTATTTGAGAAAAAGTAGTTTTTTTTTTTTTTAATAGCTATATTTAGCAACAGGCTCTTGTAAATCTCAACGTTCTTTTACAGTATTCAACAGGAGTTGATGGCAGGTTAGTGAAGGGTAAAAAAACCCCCCAAACAAAACCCTCTCTTCTTTTACCTAATAAAAGAGAAGTTAATCCAAATTTTGTATTCTGGCTTTAAGTATAAAATTCAGGAAAAGGTGGACAATATCATAAAAATTAGAAGCAGGAAGGATTGTTATCTGTCTGGACAATTCAGTCTTTAAGGTCCAGCTTAACTACATTTCTTGTAAGGTGCCAGGATTTAAAGGGGGTTGCACTTTCATTATCTGTTATCTATAATATTTCATTATCTGTTATCAATAATATTTCTACTGTCTTTAGTGAACTTGATGTTCAGCTGAAGTAGTGAAAAATCCCTGGAGACATGAGCGTGTGTGCGTGTTTCCCCCTTAGCGCTTCAGCTACAGTCTAGCCTTTTTGCCATATTCAGGTCTCCATCTTCTGCTGTATACAGAGGGTTCTTGTAGCTGCGGAGTGGAGACAGGACTTAGATTCCCCAAGTGTCTGTTTTCCCTCTCAGTGAAGAAGGGTGCGTGTCCCTTCCCCCCTGTTGCCCTGGCACAGGAGCAGGTCTAGTCTAAGAAGCAGGGGCTGGAAGGGTTTGTTGACATGAGGAGTTTGAATTCCTAAAGCTGAAATGAATGTGGTGGTTGTAGGGACCAGAGAGGAGAGTAAAGAAGCTGAACCACAAATTAGAGCTTGGCCGAGAAACACAATTCAGTCCTTGAAAAACAAACACAATTTGACTTATGGGAATTATCAGCAGTGACATTTGTATTTGTGTTCACGTGTGAAATCATATTTCATCTATTCTAATATGCACATTTTCTTTTCACGATTTTTTTAAAGGCTGTTCCCCACACTGACAGGATCTTAGTTCCTTGACCAGGAATTGAACCTAGGTCATAGCAGTGAAAGCACTGAGTTCTCACCCCTGGACTACCAGGGAGTTCCCTTCTTTTCACATTTTAAGATCTGCAAAGTTGGACCTCATTTTAAAATTAACGATTTGTCATAATTTAATTGGCCACATCTTTTTCTTAGCAGTACAGACGAAACTGTGTTGTACAATCAAGGGCACCTTTAATCTGGTCAAGTGGAATAGCTTTTGCTGGAGAGCTACATGAAAGTAGCTTACATGGCTTACATAAAAGTTTGTGATCTTAGTCCTCAGCTATTAACATGCAGGAGCTAAGTTCTTCATGGTAAAATGTGTTTGGATTGCCAGGTCTCTGCTTCTCATTTCACTTTCAATTTAATGACAGTTTAGAGGCTGAAAAGTGCAGTCCATGAGCTGTGGCCCAGGCTCACATCAAAGTGCATTTCACTGGCACACACACACGAGTGGACTGAATAGAGGGCAGTATTAGGCCGTGTAATCGATGACGCCTGCCTCCTTTTTTGTCAGGATTCTTCGGAGCTTTGAAATTCTGGGTAGGTTCTGTGGACTGTCAGGATTCCTAAGTATTATTTAAACCATCAGCCGTCTTTTGACCATAAGAACTTGAAAACCCATCTCCTGCTGCCACAGCAGTGACCATTCTCCAGGGAACACTTGCTGTTGCTTTTGGACAGTGGTATAGCTTCACATCCTTCTTTTTCCTGAGTGCTTTTTGCTAGAACCTGATTTGATCAAGCTTAAGAGCGGGACATTTAACACATTTTTGTTGTGTGCTCTGTGGAGTTTGCCAGGTTGTAAATGTTTTTTTGGGTAGCAATCATATCATTAACACAGCATATAGTGGCTCTCTTTCTGAAAAACATGACAATTGTATTGGTGATATTCAAAAGATGAAATAAGAACTTCCCTGTGGTCCAGTGGTTAAGATTCCATGGTCCCACTGCAGGGGGCTCGGGTTTGATCCCTGGTCAGGGAACTAGATCCCACATGCCACAGCTAGCACAGCCAGATAAATATTTAAAAAAGAATGAAACAGGTTGTGGTGGATCCTACCTGTGTCACATTTAATACATCAAATTGGAAACTTTGAGTGTATTCTTAAAATTGTTATGTTTGGGCATATCTGTGGTTTATTATTATTTTTGTGTGTGGACAAAAATCTTACTGATTTGAGTTATGCTTTCCAGACCACAAGAAAGGTCTAGTCATAGGTTTACTAGCTTTTGGCATTTTTTCGTCTTTTTATGAATTTCTGTTATAATACCTTTTTCTGCGAGTCATGATTTAATTTGTAAGGGCTCTCTTTATATTGATATTTGGGATACTGATCACTTGTCATGCACGAGTTACATATTGCTTCTCCCCGGCTGCGCCTTCTTTTTGTGTATGGCATCTCTTATGTAGTTTGCTCTGCAGTAGTTTTTGTGAGCTGTTTAAAAACTAAGCATCTTTTTGTTCCTGCAGAAGGACCATGTCACTAGACTTTGGCACTGTGGCCCTGCAGACACAAAATGAAGACGAAGAATTTGACAAAGAAGACTATGAAAGGGAGAAAGAGGTAAGTTATTCAGAAGAAGAATTCTAAGCCTAATCTTAAACAATTTTATATTCTAACCAAAATTATATCATTTTGTGTCATTTCAAAGGATTTATAGTTCTTCTTTTCCCCTACCCTGAAACTTGATTGGCATTTTAAACAGTAGATGAGTGGAATGCTTCCTTTTTTTGAGACAAGAATAAAACACAACTGTGTATGATGCCATCAGTTAAATGGTTAGATTCTTTAAGATCTTTTCATTTAGGAGATAGTGGTTGATCTTGTAAGCAGAGATATACTTGCATGGGCAAGTCAGCCAGGTTCTTTGCCTCAGGTATTCCATATCCTAAGTGGAGGTGGATGATAAACAAGCAAACAAAGTAATTTGTGTGAGTGATAATTTAGCACTGATATGATAAGGAGACAAAATATAGTGATATTAAGGCAACTGGCTGGGAACTGGTTGGGAAGGTCCCTTGGAGGAGGAAATGTTTGAGCTGAGCCTTGAGTCATGAGATGAAGCAGAGATACCGAAGCCCAGAAGGAGTACTCTAGCCCAAGATACAAGTGTTAAGCCTGGAAATTGAGAAGAGGAACCTCCATATCTGTGAAGTAGCCAGAAGGCTGTGGTGTTGGGATTGTGTGAGCAAGGGGTTCGTGGTGGAGGCAGGTGAAGAGGTGCCAGATCATGGGATGTCATGGGAAGATGTTTGTGTTTTTTTCTAGGAGTAGTGGGAAGCCAGTGGAGGATTTTAAGCAGGGAAGTGATGTCTGTTTATATATTTGAAAGATCTTTCTGAATGCTGTGTTTGGGCAAATAGATTTAAGGAGAAAAGGAGTAAGTGTATTTATACTTGGCCCAGTAGTAATAGTAGCAGCTGCTGGGAATCATTTTGATTGTTATGATTGTTTTTAGTTTGAGTCAGATTTCTTGATTGACTGTAATAACAGGTTTTTGTACCAAATGTTGATATGACCCATTTTCTTTTTTTCTTTCAAGTGTTTTTTAAATTTTTATTCATTATAGTTGACTTACAATGTTGTGTTAGTTTCAGGTGTACAGCAAAGTGATTTATTTATCTTTTTAGATACTTAGATTACTTTTTAGATTCTTTTTCATTGTAGGTTATTATAAGATATTGAATATAGTTCCCTGTGTTATACAAGAGGCTCCTGTTTGGTTATTGCTTTTGCATATAGTAGTATATATATGTTAATCCCAAATTCCTAATTTATTCCTCCTCACTTTTCCCCTTTGGTAAACATAAGTTTGTTTGCTATATCTGTGAGTCTGTTTCTGCTTTGTAAATTCCTTTGTATCATTTTTTTTAGCTTCCACATATAAGCGATATTATGTTTATCTTTTATCATCTGACTTGCTTCACTTAGTATGATAATCGCTAGGTCCATCCATGTTGTTGCAAATGGCATTATTTCATTCTTTTTTATGGCTAATATTCCATTGTGTACATATACCATTGTGTAAATCTTCTTTAACCATTCATCTGTCAGTGGACACTTAGATTGCTTCGATGATATGACCCATTTCCCAATATGTCAAATAATCATTTTTAGTCTTGCCTGGAAAATCCCATAGACGGAGGAGCCTGGGAGGCTGCAGTCCATGGGGTCGCGAAGAGTCTGACATGACTGAGTGACTTCACTTTCACTTTTCACTTTCATGCATTGGAGAAGGAAATGGCAACCCACTCCAGTGTTCTTGCCTGGAGAATCCCAGGGACGGTGCAGCCTTGTGGGCTGCTGTCTATGGTGTCGCACAGAGTCGGACACGACTGAAGCAACTTAGCAGCAGCAGCAGCAGTAGTTACCATGGGCCATTTGTATTAATCGGAAGCAATGAATGGGGTCAGTTGCCCACATGGCTGGCAATAGCATTAGGGTAGAGACAAAGCTGGCAGCTTGGTGGATTTTGTCTATAGACATGTTTGCACAGTGTTTTTGAAAAATTGAATCTAAATTTAAAGATTGGAAAGTTTCATGTAGGAGTCCAGAGTATCTGGCCTGTCTTGAAATAGTGTTTCTGCACACTCTAGTAGGCGGGCTGGAGCTGAGCAGTGGCTCTCCCATTCCAGCTGGCCATGGTGCCTTCCACCCCAACCCCCAAACAAAGCAAAGCAAAACATGGATTTGTGCCCTTGAACCCACTAACTTCACTCTTGTGAATTCTCTGCCAAGTCACCGAGGGCATTGGAGTTTGTGACCCTTGCCGGGTTTCCAGATTTTGATAGGGGCCTTCACAGCGATTGCTGTGGCAGAGATGGGGTTGAGGGTTCTCTGTTACTTTTTGAACTCACAGCATGAGGTTTTCATGACCTTGATGGCCTTGGGTAGTTCATGGGAATTTAGCTACTGGGATTCTTGAGAGGATTAGTTTGAGTTATTATTATACTAGACTTTAAAGAAGAGAAAAAATCATCCTGACAGGTGATTTTTTTCGTTGGAAATGGTGGGTAGGATATTAGACAGAGCTTACTGCCAGGTGTATTGTGTGGGGAAAGTTTTAAACGCGGTATTGATTAAGGAGACAGTTAATTCTAGATGATATAAAAGATAGCCATTGGGATCATTCTTTGATAGATTATGTGCTGGAGTAGGGAATTTCCAGAGGAAAAGGTGATCTTAAGAGGTTAAATATTTGAGAGTGATTGTTTCTAGCACAGTAGAAGAAAATAGCTAGCTAACTTTGACTCTAACATGATTACTATGGATAATAAATGTTATCCATATGTTAATGAATGTTAAATGTTATCCAAATGTTAATAAAAAGTGTTTCATATTTATTAATAAGTATTTTACCTTTTTAAAGAACAGCTGCAAAGGAAGAAATGAGATCAGAGGTTAGAATTTCAGCGAAAAATAAAATTCAGAATTTTTCTAAAAATTCAGCCATATATATATTTGTCATCAGTTGGTCAGTTTAGTCGCTCAGTCATGTCCAACTCTTTGTGACCACATGGACTGCAGCACGCCAGGCTTCCCTGTCTATCACCAACTCCAAGAGCCTACTCAAGCTCTTGTCCATCCTGTTGGTAATGCCATCCAGCCATATCATCCTCTGTCATCCCCTTCTCCTCCTACCTTCAATCTTTCCCAGCATCAGGGTCTTTTCCAGTGAGTCAGTTCTTCGCATCGGGTGGCCAAAGTATTGAAGTTTCAGCTTTAGCATCAGTCCTTCCAATGAATACCCAGGACTGATCTCCTTTAGGATTGGACTGGTTGGATCTCCTTGCAGTCCAAGGGACTCTCAAGAGTCTTCTCCAACACCACAGTTCAAAAGCATCAATTGTTGGGCGCTCAGCTTTTTTTATAGTCCAACTCTCACATCCACACATGAGTACTGGGAAAACCATAGCTTTGACTAGACGGACCTTTGTTGTTGAAGTAATGTTTCTGCTTTTTAATATGCTCTCTGGGTTTGTCATAGGTTTTCTTCCAAGGAGCAAGCATCTTTTAATTTCATGGCTGCAGTTACCATCTTCAGTGATCCCCCCCAAATAAGATCTGTTACTGTTCCCATTGTTTTCCCATCTATTTGCCATGAAGTGATGGGACCGGATGCCATGATCTTCATTTTCTGAATGTTGAGTTTTAAGCCAGCTATTTCACTCTCCTCTTTCACTTTAATCAAGAGGCTCTTTAGTTCTTCTTTGCTTTGTGCCATAAGGGTGGTGTCATCTGTGTATCTGCTGCTGCTGCTAAGTTGCTTCAGTCATGTCTGACTCTGTGTGACCACATAGACGGCAGCCCACCAGGCTCCCCCATCCCTGGGATTCTCCAGGCAAGAACACTGGAGTGGGTTCTGCGTATCTGAGGTTATTGATATTTCTCCTGGCAATCTTGATTCCAGCTTTGTCATGGCGAGTTAAAAATAATAAACCACCTGATCAAACCTAAGTTCATTTTCATATCCAGAAACCTTTCCACCTCCTCAGTCTCCCTGACCCTACAGTAGCAGAATAGTTTAAAGTCTTAAGAAGTTAAAAAAGGAGAATAATCTTTTCATGCTTGCCTGGTTGGGATTGCTTTGGGATTGCCAGGCAGATTAGAGTGTTAGCACTGGGCTTCCCAGGGCTGCCTGCCAGTGCAGGATATGCAGGTTTGATCCCTGGGTTAGGAAGATTCCCTGGAGGGGGAAATGGCAGTCCACACCAGTGTTCTTGCCTGGAAAATCCCATGGACAGAGGAGCCTGGCAGGCTACAGTCCATGAGGTCGCGAGGAGTCAGGCATGACTGAGCAGCACACACACATACACGGCTAAGACACTTTGCTTTCTCTACTTAATGAATCACTTTGTATTCAGTTCATTTGTATAGGGGAAATGCTTCCATTCACAAAGATGTCCCAAGTGGGCCATATCTGTCTCATGGGCTACTTTGCTAAGGACTTGTGAAATTTCCCTCTCTGTAAATGGCACAATAACCACTTTAGAGATTCTGACCGTCTTGTATGAATGGCCAGTTGCTGATACAGCATGCTTTACCAAGCCGTTTGATTTTGCCACTGTGGGATCAGCTGGGATTTTGTCCACACTTGCCCATGAGTCAGTGAATAAGCCATAGTCAGCTTCTGGCCTCCGTGCCATCCTAATTAGCACCTCTACAGTGACGATCTAGACTTTACTGTTTCTATTCTCTCCCTTGTTTGCATCGAGGAGGAAATGGAGAAAGTGCATTTAATCTTTGGAAAAGGAAAGAGTTTAGCAAAGTGATTTCAATATTCAGAGGACAGTTGGACCAGTGGAATCTCAAGACACAGACCACCACAGATAGACGCATATTTTGAAAAAAAAAGAAAAACTCCAAGAACTTTTCAGAAAAGTAAGGCACCATAATCATCTCTGAATCACCACAGTTCTGAATGGTATATTGGCAAAAGTTTGGCCGTTGTGTTCCAAGGCATAGCGGACAAGTGTATAACCCACAGCCTCACCAGGGTTTCACCGGAAGCTCCACTTCTTATACAGTGAACAGAGTGGATTAGAGTACAGGCGAGGGAGGGTGAGAATACAGTGGAGCTGTGCTATCATGTCAGTTAATATTCATATCACTCTTTCCTCACAACTTATTGGAGTTCATTACTTTGAGAACTACCGATGTAGCTGTCCTTCTTGCAATGAGGTAGACCTCATCCAAAGTATTCTAGGCAAATTTTTACTTGTAAAGCTGGTCCAGAGAAGAAGAATTCAAAACCTCTTTCCTTAACTCATTCATAATGTAACAGTAGTATCACTGACTCAGCTGACATGTGTTTGAGCAAACTCTGGGAGATACTGGAAAGACAGGGAAGCCTGGAGTGCTGCCGTTCATGGGGTCGCAAAGAGTCAGTCACAGCTTAGCGGACTGAACAACAGCAGCAAATGTTCAGTCCAGTCGCTCAGTCGTGTCCTACTCTCTGACCCCACGGACGGCAGCATGCCAGGCTTCCCGGTCCATCACCAACTCCCAGAGCCTACTCAAACTCATGTCCACTGAGTCAGTGCTGCCATCCAACCCTTTCATCCTCTGTTGTCCCCTTCTTCTCCTGCCTTCAGTCTTTCCAAGCATCAGGGTCTTTTCAAATGAGTCAGTTCTTCACATCAGGTGGCCAAATTATTGGAGCTTCAGCTTCAGCATCAGTCCTTCCAATGAATATCAGGATTAATTTCCTTTAGGATTGACTGGTTTGATCTCCTTTTGCAGTCCAAGGGCCTCTCAAGAGTCTTACAACACCACAGTTTAAAAACATTACTTCTTCAGCACTCAGCTTTCTTTATGGTCAAACTCTCACATCCATACATGATACTGGAGAAAAATATAACTTTGGCTAGGTGGACCTTTGTTGGCAAAGTAATGTCTCTGATTTTTAGTATGTTGTCTAGGTTTGCCATAGCTTTTCTTCCAAGTGGCAAATATCTTTTAATTTCATGGCTGCAATCATCATCTACAGTGATTTTGGAGCCCCCCAAAATAAAGTCTGTTACTGTTTCCATTGTTTCCCCAACTATTTGCCATGAAGTGATGGGACTGGATGCCATGATCTTCGTTTTCTGAATGTTGAGCTTTAAGCCAGCTTTTTCACTCTCCTCTTTCACTTTAATTAAGAGGCTCTTTAATTCTTTGCTTTCTGTCATCTGTGTATCTGAGGTTATTGATGTTTCTTCCAGCAGTCTTGATTTCAGCTTGTGTTTCATCCAGCCTGGCATTTCACATGATGTACTCTGCATATAAGTTAAATAAGCAGTTAATATAAGGTAATTAAACAACAAATGTAACAATGTGATTTTGCAAAACATTTTCCACCTAGAGTCACTATGTAGTTTCATCATGGAATATTACAGAGATATAGTTGTTGCTGTTGTCCTTGTGGTTGCGGAAAGCCCCAAAGTTACTGGTAAAGCCACATGTGCTTTAAGGTAGATTGTCATTTTGCTGGAGCTGGCGTGTACTTTCTTCAGTGTCACCAGTTCTGCGATTATTGTTTGGTTGGCTCAGTGGTAGAAAATCCGCCTGCTGTGCAGGAGATGTGGGTTCAATCCCCGGGTTGGGAATATCCCCTGGGGAAGGGAACGGCAACTCACTGCAGTATTCTTGCCTGGAGAATCCCATGGACAGAGGAGCCTGGTGGGCTACAGTCTGTGGGTTTGCAGAGTCAGACACGACTGAACGACTCTAACTCACACATGTATATATTTTGGAGCCTGTGGTTTGGGATAAAAGGAATCAGTAATTTGTGCCTATCAAGATAATACTTGGTGATGATCGTTAACTTAGTGATGATGTATTCAAAACCTAGAAAATGATCTTGACTAAAAAGATAAGTGGTTTGAATAGCAAATGGCAGACAGAAACTTGTACCTGGGAATACAGATTTGAGTCCCTCTTGGTTTTTATACTGGTAGGTACTTCTCTGGAGAATAGTAATCTCAGTTGCGCTTGGAATGGTGTAGTTTAAAGACTGTTTCCATCGCAAAGCCTTCTACTTTTAACTGCCTTGTTTGATTACTTACGGATACATTTTTGATGTTTTGTCTCCACTAGGGGGAGTTGTAAAGCTAGCATTTGTTTGCATTTTATATTCTTTGATTTATTTAGTGAAATTTTCTTGTCATCACCTAAGTGAAGCAAAGAAACAAATAGTGGAGTGTTCATATTGTATTTTTGTTGTTGTTATTCATATTACATTTTGTTTTCCTTTAGCGACTTCTTACACTTTATCTGGGACTTTCCTGGTGACTCAGTGATAAAGAATCTGCCTGCCAATGCAGGAGAGCTGGATTCAGTCCCTGGGTCGGGAAGATCCCCTGGAGAAGGAAATGGCAACCCACTCAGTAGGACTGCCTGGGAAATCCCATGGACAGAGGAGCCTGGCAGGCTGCAGCCCATAGTGTCAGAAAAGAGTCAGACATGACCTCGCAACAACAACAAATACTTTATCTAGATGGTGCCTTTGAAGTGTCTCCCATAATATATAGGTATTTTTCAGGAACTGTCACAATGGGAACAGAAACACGGAACTCTGGCTGACACTTACTTGTATACAGACAGGTAGGACTGTGTCTTCCAGGGGCCAACTGAATGTCATGTGGAAGAAGATGGGAGTGAGAATGGAGAGATCAGGCTCCCTTGCTGGCCCAGGGGCTGTAACGCTTGCTTTGTGGGCATGCCCCTCACCGGCTCTCGGCCTCAGCGTGCTCACCTTTAGGAGGAGAGATCTGGCTTGGAGGGTCTCCGGTGTTCCTTCCGGGCCTAAAGTTCTAGTGTGTGTCACTTGCAGTGTTGCTGATGTTTGTCTGATAAATGTTGCCGTGTTTCTTTTACAGATGCGTGGCGGTCTAGGCAGAGTCTTCCCCACTAAGATTATAAAATTTGTTTTACCTAATGGAAAGGATTTAAAAAAAGTTTTGCACGTAGTGTAATTCATAGACTAAAGCTCTAGCTGTCAAGTTATTTGGCCCTTTGTCAGTCCCATATTGGGCCTTTTCAAGGATGTTTTTATTAGTAACTTGGCTCTGAGGCTGAGATGAAGATTCTACTTAGTGTGTATCCATGAAAGCATTATTTCACAATTCATATTTAAAAATACCAGAATCGGCTCATCAGTGTACTTGTTGGGCAGCTTGTTCAGAAGGCAGATGAATGCTGTCCACTCCATTTGCTGCTGTTCTCTGGGGAGAAGATGTATTATATGCTTTGTAATCTGAGAACTCTTGCTTTCATGAATATCAAGGATTATAGACTCTGAAGACAGTCTGTTTAGTTAATTTAAGCTGAAGAATCTTAAGAAAAGGTTTACATGTTCCTTGTTTTACATTCCCCTTGCACTAGGCTTTTTGGCTGTTCTATGTAGATTATTGTAAAAGTGTTTTGTTGCTAAAGTTCTTTGAGTGAATTGTCCTCAAATAATTTTTTTTTTTCTTTATTTTTTCAGGAACAAACACACGAGCTAGTAAACGGAGAGGATTTTATAGACTAGTTTAAAATGCATTTCAGTAGGGGTCTTAGCAATGCAAACTATCTTTTTTCTAGGGAAAGTGTCTCTTTAATTATTAAACTCAGTTGATAATCATATCCCACTAAGAGGATTGTATTTGCAACCAAAAGACAGTATTACTTCCACATTTGGAAGTAATAAGGGGAATTAGATCTTGCCGTTTATGAGGATTGTTATCTTTGTTCTTGAATCTGTATTTGGTAGTTGGGTGGATCTTTAATGAGGAAATTGTATAGTTTCTAAAATTTTCTGTTTGGTAACATGCATAAGTTGAGATGATAATTTTGTGTTTTATGGCACAAACTTCAAAAGCAAAATCTATTTGACAGTTGTATGAGGAGGGTACCCTTTGATCCCAGGAATGGAAGCCTGGGGCAGGTGGTATTTTGTTCCTGAATGGCCTTATTGGGAAGCTCATTTAACCTCTCTCTGTCCTCATAGTTATAGAGGCAAGGAATATAGCCCAGCTATGACAAAGATCTTGAGAGATTTTTTGAAGGTGAATGAAATTTAAAAATGTTAGTATATTTTGTAAAATATTTTATAAAACACTAGATACAGTAGGGATGTTTTGCTACTTGACAAGTTTATCCGTGGATCCAGAAGCATTTTGAGGAGCTTAATTGCTTATGCTCAAATTAATTTTCTCCCGTGGATACCAGTTTTGTTAATTTTATGTTGTTGCAAAGAAAGCTATAAGAACTGCTTAATTATTGTGTAGCTTTTTCTATCTTTATAGGAGGGGGTGGAAATTGTACTGTTTAGATGTTCCTATTAAGGTTTTTCTGAATTATAAGGCTGTGTATTTAAACTTCACTGAAGGTTTAGAAGAAAATGTTTTTTCTCTATAGGAGTCCTTATTTGATTTAAGTAAAAAACATTGATTTTATTCCCTGTGTTATATGTGGATATAGTCTTTTTCCTTAAAGTTCTCATAGGTGCTTTTATTCTCTTTGAATTTTGTCTTCATAAAATCACTTTGCCACCTTTCTCTTGAGTCCCATTGTGGTATCCTACTATATTGATGTGTTCTGTTTTAGTGTTTATTATTCTTTATATCTTTAGGTCAACTCTGATATGGCTGATTCACAAAATGACTTTTCAGTTACCTATGTGAGCAGTTTGCCAATAAGTCAAGGTCCTGGTTGTTAATATCAGATTCATCAAGATAACTTAAAAAAAATTTTTTTTAAGATAACTTCTCATTGGAATAGAATATTTTTCTCTTCATTTTTAGAGAAACCAATGTATTAAGAACATCTTCAAACAAACAATCCACTCATTGTTAGAAATATGTATGTCGGTAAAGAAGTGTCCCCCTTCCCCACCTCACAGACCCCATTCCATTCCCAAGTTTGATTTCACCAAAACTCTGTTAACAGTTGGGGCATTCTTTTCAGACATTTCTTAGGATAGTTTTATTTAACTTTTACCATATGCATTTTAAGAACCTCTTTTAAATTATAAATGTAATACTCAGATATGTTTTATAGCTACACTTCATTTCTTTCATTCTAATGGCAGAGAAGTAGGGGGAGAAAACCTGCCATAGACTAAGCAACATCTCATTTTTTTCTTCTGGATTTTTATAGAGTATTAATATCTTCAAAATTGATTTATTACATAATTTTATGCGATTGATTTATATACTGTGGAGGAACTCGGTCAATTTACTAATAATCTAACTGATGCTTAGGTTTAAAGAGAAGTCATTATAAACAGTCCTTTGACCCTTTAGTAACATAATGTTTGAATCTTCTAATTATTACAAATTTTAAGTTGTTACATTGAGATTTGAAGACATTTACAGATATTGAAATTCAACAAATTAGACAATTCATTTGTCTCTTTGTCACAGTTTATCTTGAAACTTGAGTGAATTTATCTAGTTGTTATGAGGCAGAATGCTAAAGATATGATTTTTCTCGAAAAAAATTGGAGAGCCAAATCGTGTGCTCTTATGTCAGTTTTAGTTATACTTTTGAGAGTATTGTATCCATAAAAACCTGAATCTTACAGCCTCTTTCTACTCAACTGTTTATAAGAGCCAAGCATTGTGTATCTTTTCATCATTGGAATTGGAAGGCTCTCGAGTAATTAGTTACTCCCCAAGAGGTTTCCCTCATATTATTGGCACTTCTAAGGGCTTCCAAGGCCACCTGCTGCTGCTGCTGTCACCACCACCTGGGTACAGTGCATCTGGCCACTCAGATTCCCGGGAGGGTGTCTGATTGCCAGGTCCTCCGGTCTGATTACTGGTAGAACAGGATTCTGAGACACAGATCTGCCCACCGGATAACATGATACAGTGATGGTGCCATTATTATGACCTGCTGTGTTTGCCTAAAGAAGTTTTAAAAGCTTTCCTGCTGTGCGTGTATCTGAATCTAAGACCTCTAGAAAAAGACAAAAAAGATACTTTCTAACATAAATCCCGATATTTATGTGTTCCCCTTCCCTCAAGTGAACTGGTGAACATCATTCCTGTGGAATTTAAGACCTTTATTACATAGAGAAATTAGGAAATTCTCTGACCTCTACAGTCAAAATCACTGGTGCCAAGGCAACTTTGGTTTGGTGTCTTGGGTCTAAGCCAGTGTTGTACTGACGCTGACCTTCCTGTCTCAGTTGCAGCAGTTACTCACAGACCTGCCGCACGATATGCTGGATGATGACCTGTCTTCCCCCGAACTTCGCTATTCGGACTGCAGCGAGGACGGCAGAGAGGAAGAGTAAGGACCTGAAGTCCCTTGTGTTTGTATATCACAATGCTTTGAGGTTTTTTCTTTAGATACCCTGCAGGCAATAGTAACAGATATGATTGTAAAATTGTAGACTACTTCTTAATCCTTTAGGTAAAATTTGGAGGGCACCCATGTTAAAATCTTGAGGTTCTCTATGGTGTCTCTAATTTAAAATAGGCTCTAATTTAAAATACTGATTTTTCCCAAGCACACATCATTCTGAGCAATTGGAGATGAACTGGACTGAGCAGCAGGTGCTGCCTAAACCTCCAAATGTAAATGTAAGTATCTGGCATGAACTTGACTTTGAGGGTGGGAATAGATCTTAGTACTTTTCTCTTACTCTTGTTATCTAATAGGCCTATAGTGAGATTCGGGATATATGTATTGGAGAGAAAAGTGGCAATGGCTGGGAAGAGAGTCAAAGTAGAACCGAAGACCGACATCCTGTCTACCACCCTGAAGGAGGTGGAGATGAAGGCGGAAGTGGTTATAGTCCTCCAAGTAACTATGAACAGACTGATTTATATCACCTTCCTGAAAACTTTAGGCCGTATACCAGCAGTCAGAAGCAGGAATTTAATAGCCAACCAACCAATGTAGTTACATTTTCAGATACTCAAAGGAATCATTTTCAGGTATTGTAAAAACTTGACTTTCAAGAAATTTGTGCATGTGTGTACACACATTTGCTGTGTGTGTGTGACTAAGAAATGTTTGTGAAAAGTGCAGTAGTAACATTTAAGGACAAATAATGCTGCTGCTGGTGCTGCTGCTGCTAAGTCGCTTCAGTTGTGTCTGACCCTGTGCGACCCCACAGACGGCAGCCCACCAGGCTCCCCCGTCCCTGGGATTCTCCAGGCAAGAACACTGGAGTGGGTTGCCATTTCCTTCTCCAATGCATAAAAGTGAACAGTGAAGTCGCTCAGTCGTGTTCGACTCTTAGCGACCCCATGGACTGCTGAGGGTGCATTTATTCAGCCTCATGCTGAATTAGTCGTGCAGTTTTCTGTTTACAGTCTAATTAAATCATCTTAAATGAGAATTTTAAAATAGAGACTTCATGGAAATACTTAAACATGAAAAGTTAAGTCTGTCAGAGAACGGCCACCTTTGTCTACTGAGGCTTCTGGCTTCTACCATTAACCCTGCTCCAGTGAAAAGCTACGTTCAGGTACCTAGAGTTAAAAGTGGTTAATGACACCAGTCAATTACCTTGATCATCTAGCTCATCACCCTTATCACAGATTTTGCATCAAATACTTCAAAGCTGATTATCTGTTGTGATGATACAGCAGTAGACAGGATGAATGTTAAGGAAAGAAATACTTTCCCCCTCTGCCTCTGGAGAGTTTGATGAATAAGACCTTAGGATACAGTTAGCTGCTTCTTAGATTTTCTCAATGACCATGAATGCCTCATTTCACTAGTAGATATTCTGTGTTACCTGATGACAGGATAATTTTTTGGTTGTTTGAAGGTGGTCATTTCTCCTTACTTTCCCTTATTTACTTAATTTCCCCTTACTTCCCTTACTCCTCTAGAAAACATTATTCATCCCCCAAATGTTACTGAGTATTTATTACATATGAGTCATTGTATTATATGTTATTGCATAGATGTGTTTTCTAAATTATTCTTAAATGTTTATATACAATCTCACTGGAATTCTTGAGTGTTATTTATGGAATTGGTTCCATTATATGCTCAGAAGTACAACTAAAATGTATGAAATTACATATTTCAGGCTTTCTATGAACTTTGTTAAGTAACAGTTAAGTGCTATTAAGCAGAGATGTATGTATAAAATTTGTAATTGTACTACCATAAGTTGTATAACAAGTTGTCTAATTCAGATAATTTTTGAAGAAAAGAGCAAATCCTAATTGTCAACTTTGTCTCTCACCTTGTAATAGCAATTTGGTATGTCACAAGGTCCTAGTTGTCAAGCTTTGGAATCATATAAAGTGACGTATAAACCTTTTCAGTCTTCTGCCCAGAATAATGGCTCACCAGCCCAGGACATTGCAGATAGTGACACATTTGAAGGCCTGCAACAGCAATTTTTAGGAGCTAATGAAAGTAGGTATCAAGTTTAAATTTCTTAACCACCTATTTGGAGAACTTGGAGCACTTAGAGCATGTTCAAGAATTATGATTTTAAGTAAGATAATGAAAATTTTTGAAAAGAGTCCAATTTTAAAAGATTTATCCTGAAGTTTGAATAAGCTGACATGAAGTCTAGAATTGACTTCAAATATCATGTTGTTGGGGGATAAGTTTGCATGGGGATGTAGATAAAATGAGACTGGCCATGAGTTCACAATTGTTGAATCTAGGTGATGGTTTCATGGGATTCATTGTATTCTTTTCTCTACCTTCTTATATATTTGAAATTTCCCTTAATGAAAAATTAACCAAAATTTTCTCAGCTGTATATTTCAGTCATTCTATTTAGTTAAGACTTAATTAGCTTCATATAGCATATCTTTCTTAACAGAAGCCTAAATTGGAAAATGAATGTAGTTTTCTGTTTAATCTTAGATTTTTTTTTCATTATATAGAAATGTGATTTAGTAAGTCAACCATTATCTTAATTTTTTCTTTTGGTTTTTAGAGTTTTACTGTAATGGACAACTTTGATATAAATGAGTGTATACTCAGAATGAAAACTAGACTTACATCTCAGGTTTAGTCCTGTGACACTTGCTAAAAAGTTTTCTTTTGAATAGTATATGTATCGGTAAAAGTGCTACTAGGGAATTTTGAGGAGATCCAAACATTCAAAACTAGAAACCAAACTTGACTAATCTGAATCTTTGTTTTCATACATCCAACTTTTATCTTCCTACTCTCTGGTATGTGACATAACTTCTAGTTATTGCTGAAGAGCCAGTGTGATTCTAGAATGTGAACACAAGTGTTGTTTTTATATTACATTTAAGAAGTTGGGGGGAGAAGTCATATCAGGTATTCTGGGTTTCCTGGCTGCATACACCAAAGAGAAAACTGAACTCTAGTGCCCTAACTTCATGGTGCCGCTTCTGTCTCACGCTCAGGCTATAGGATAGTTGCACGGGACCCCTTTTCCCCCAGTGAGCTGAGAGCAAATATGCGGGCACCTTCTCTCTGTTCCTAAGGTTTTGTGGAATGAAGAGATGAGGTGGACTGTGTGTGTGGCGTAACTCTTTTGGGGTTAAGTAAGTAGACATCACAATGGTGGCCTGACACCTTGATGTTACTCTTTCAGTTCTGCTGTGTTCAGTTGCATTTATATTGCCTGGTCATTTTGCATATATCACTTTCATCACTTCCTTAACAATCTGCATTTTTATTCAGTTGATTCATTTTTTATTAGTTACATATTTGCCTAACTTTGACATCTGAAAGTTAATTAACTTAATGGTAGTGCTGAATTAGTGATTATAGGTTCTTAATAATAGTAGTTTAAAAAAATGAGTTTGAAGAGAGGTGTGGCAACCCACTCCAGTACTCTTGCCTGGAGAATCCCATGGATGGAGGAGCCTGGTAGGCTGTGGTAGGCTGTAGTCCATGTGGTCTCGAAGAGTCGGACGTGACTGAGCAACTTCACTTTCACTTTCCTGCACTGGAGAAGGAAATGGCAACCCACTCCAGTGTTCTTGCCTGGAGAATCCCAGGGATGGGGGAGCCTGGTGGGCCTGTCGTCTCTGGGGTCGCAGAGTCAGACACGACTGAAGTGACTTAGCGTTAGAGCAAGGCTCAAGAGAAGTTTGACTTGTAACAGTTTTCAGCCTTCAGTTGGGGGTTTCAACCATATCTCTTTAAAAAAAGAAGATTGTTCTATTTGTTAGCAAATAGTAGCATTGTTCTTATGGGAAAATATTCATCATTGTGTAGTTGAAAGGTTATCCTGCTTCTGCAAATCACTTTTCTTTTTCTCCCCCAGTGATTTTTAAGGGGTCCTTAAAATGACTTTATTTCTGAAAGGAGACCTCAAAGTTTTTTTTATTAATCTGTTCTTTAATTTATTAATTCAGCAGTTATTTGCCAGTATAAATGAGTTCATTCTTGCTTACAATAAAATATTTTGAGAAGGATGTCTAGAAATTTTCTTTGAACACGGTTTTATAGAAGTCGATGTACTTTTATTTTTCAGCTTAATGAGAGCTTGGAGCTCTATTCCATTGTCATTGGTATATACTTACTTTTCATTAGCCCAGATGGTAGTGATTCAGAGGCATACATTAGCTAGTGACTTTTCAGACTTTCCTGGCAGTGACCATAGTAAGAAGTACTTTTTTTTTTTTTTTTTTTGCATTGTGATGAGGTCTACAATATTTATATACATATTGTATAAAGAGTTTCACATAGTAACACTTATTTATGCTACATGATACACTCTGATCATATTCTGTCTTGTTATTACCGAACCAAAATTTGGACCTTCTTGCCTGCTTGCAATAAAGCCAATCTAACCAACACCTGGTTGTGGTGATGGAAAAAGTGTGAAAGTGTGTCACTGAGTCGTGTCTGACTCTGTGACACCATGGACTGTAGTCCTCCTGGCTCCTCTGTCCATGGAATTCTCCAGGCAAGAATACTGGAGTGGGTTGTCATTCCCTTTTCCAGAGGATCCTCCCACCTCAGAGCTTGAACCCAGGTCTTCTGCATTGCAGGCAGATTCTTTCCTGAGCCACCAGGGAAGTGCAGCATTTATGATAAGGTGCTGTAAGAGAAGACCTGGACAGCTGAGGCTTAAAAAGCTCAAACTCCTTAAATGGCCCCTTAAATGCTGCACTTGCCTTCACTACAACCAGGTGTCAGTAGATTGGCTTTACTGCGTGGGGGTGAGCAGACCCAAGTTTTTGGCTTGGTAACATTGTTTATTAAAAATGCTAGTCAAAATCTGCTGAATTGATTTCATGATACCCTAAATTGTATTTGCAGTTTGATAAAACATTGCCCGAAATGACCACAAATTTATATTTTGATATGCTTTTATCTAATAAATTGTCTTTAATTCCCAAGCAGACTCTGCAGAAAATATGCAGATTATTCAACTGCAAGTTCTTAACAAAGCTAAAGAGAGACAACTAGACAATTTAGCTGAAAAGTTAGATGAAAGTGAACGTCAAATTAGATATCTGAATCATCAGCTTCTGATAACCAAAGGTAAGAAAACAAGCATTGGGTGCTGTTGTGTTTAAGGTCTGTAGAGCTAGATAGCTTGTTTCCAATAATCTCATTTTGAATATGAAGTGTAGAGATTTGATGCACTTGATGAAGGGCTCACGATCAATCAGTCAGAGCAAAACAAAAATCCAGGACTTTTGACACATTGCCTTGGACTTCTTTCCATAACATACATTTTGAGGTCCTCACTTTCCCCCCCTTTTTTCTATTCTATTAGACTAATAGAATCAGTCAACATTATATAACTATGCTGATAGCATTCCATTTCAAAAAGCTGTCGATTCCTTATGTAGTTTACCTGGGATAAAGTATTCCAATTCCCAGAGAGACTTGTGTTTAGTTTGCAGTATGTTTTCTGAGCCGATGAATTAGCATAACATTTCAATCCAAGTAAGAGTTAGTGATCCTGAACTGCTTTGAGAGTGCCAAGGAGAAAATGTGGTCATCTCTGGGAGAAGCAGAGTGTAAACAACAGATTTCAGATTATAATTGCTCACTCTTTGTGCTTTCTGTAGTTTCAGTCAGTGTTGAACTCTCATTTGTAGAATAATTTTGTGACTGAACTCCAGCTTATTTCAAACTTAATTGATAGTGAAAAGATCTTTTTGTAATGCTCATGAAATTTATTTTGAGAGAAGAACTTGTGAACTGTTACAGTAAAGTATGTAGGAAGAATGAAAGACTAGGTGAATTTAAGAGGTCATTGAAAGTATGTATAATAAGTAATTTTTCCTCAGAGTATTTCTTTGATCAGCAGGGGCTTGTCATATCTATGTAGCTTCTCAAGTAACAGATATTGAAATGATTTTTTAGGGAATCTTTTGGTCCCTAAAGGGACACAATAAGATTTTTGAAGAAAGTGGTGATGGTTCTGTAAAAAAAAATTTTTTTATGTCACTCACATTCTTTTTTTGAAGCTTTTCTAATTTTCTCCAAATCAAGTGAAGTTCATTATCTGAACTGAATTAAATGCAGCAACATTTATATGTGATAAAGATCTGATATTTGATAGATTGTGGCAATTAGGATCCCTCTGCAGTAACATATTACTTAAATAAAATTCTTTAATGTTCTAGATGAAAAGGATGGTTTGGCCCTGAGCCTTCGAGAATCACAAAAACTCTTTCAGAATGGAAAAGAAAGAGAACTACAGCTTGAAGCACAAATAAAAGCACTGGAGACCCAAATACAAGCATTAAAAGTCAATGAAGAACAGGTAAATATTTGATCTTCATTATTTAGGGTAAAAAGTTGTTGGTTACAATGAAATGTTAGTTGCTTAATGTTTTGTATTGTGGGACTAAATTTAGAAAAACTTTGAAGTTTACACGTTCTTCTCCCATCAGTCTACATTTCTTTCCCTTTCGTTGGAGGAACAGGTCTCCCATTCGCCTAGTCATCTATCCACCAGAAATCTGGAGGAGAGCTCAGCTTCTGTGTTCCTTTGTCTAGTCAGCCACTACGTTGTGTTGAGTCTCCTCATTTCTGTCCCCACGTCCCTAGTTCAGTATTTTACCATCTTTTGCAGAAGTCTCGTATGCAGTCTCTAATCTTTTACCCCTTCTCTTCTTTCATCTGGCCGTCTGAGTAATCTTTCTGAAGCACAGTTCTGGTTATGTCTTTCGCTTACTTAAAGTCTTTCAATGACCCTGCTTTACTTGTGGGATGAAATAGGGTGTCAGGATGACCATCTGATCCTGCCTTTCTCTTCTCTCAGTCTTAAACTCAATAGTCTGTTTGTTTTGATGTACTCATATGTGCTGTCTCTTATCACTGGAATGCCCTTCCCTCAGCACATTGTTATTTGATTAACAAGCCCCTGCTCAAGGCTTTTCTTTTCCTAAGTCTTCCCGTTTTCTTCCTCAAGTCGGATGATCACATCTGTTACAACAGACCTAGAATAATCTTGAAGGCCAGAACGGGTTGCCCTCCTCTTTTAGTAACCTCACCACATAAGTCCAGAGCCTGGTACATTTATAGGTGGTTAGTACATGGTGAGTGAGTTATAGTGTTCAAAACTGACCTAACCTCTGAATTTTTTTTCTTACATATTTTTCTTTTCCTGCTCTGATACTATCACAAGTATAGTTTTGTTTTGTGTTTTGAAATCTGATAAACAAGGGCTACCCTTAAACAATTCTTAAAATATTTAGTGGCTCTTTTTTGCACTTTTCCTTCTAGATCTTGCAAATCAACTTCCCATGCTTTATGAAAAGTCTTGTTGGGATTTTGATTAGTGAAGCATTGTGTTTACCATTTTATGGATGGTTAACCAAGTCTTAGCGAGGTCACATTACTTTTCCAGGATTACAAAGCCGGTTACTGACAAAGCATCAGAAACTAAAATTTCTGACCCCAACAGACTAAGCCTTTGAAGTGGTGGCACATTCTTTGATTAATGAGAAGGGTGGCCATTTGATTATGGGAAATAGTCACAAGTCATTGGTAGCCACGCCTGGCAGTGGATGATTCATGTGAGTAATGCCGTTTTGGTGGTTACAAACAAAAGTGACTTGGTTCTAGATGAGATCTGTGGCTAGTCGTGAGGATGGAAGAGTTTAAACAATGTTGTCTCATGTCTGGTTCTTTCTCAGCCATCAGTTCTTAGCTAAAAACAGAGAGGACGCTAAAGTAGTCTACTGCTTCTCATTCCCACTCCCCTCTATTGTGCCATATTTTATCACTCTATTTTAAAACCATCTGAAATTATCTCATCTGTTTACTTATTGTCTGTCCCTTTTCAACAGAAAGTAATAAGACTTTAGGCCTTGGCTGTCTTGTCATCCTGTCCTTAAGTGCTTGGAACCCTGCCTGGCACAAAGTGTCCACATCATTTACTGAACAAATGATGAATGTCTTAAGTAGTTTAAGTGGTATTGGAATAAATAGGCAATCTCTGGAATAGAATGAAGAAGCGACCTCATTTGAAATTTTTCATTTTTATGTGTAATATAGACTATCATTTTTAAAAATTTTTTGAAAAATGATAGTTATTAAAGAGTTACTTGTGTGTCATTATCTACAGAATCTTTCAGTAATCTTTTTATAAGTTAGAACTTGCATTTATAAAAAATAACACAGTATAAAATTAAATTAAAAATTAAAATCAAATAAATTTTAAAAAGCAACAGAACCAGCAAGTAAATTAGTTTTCTATTGCTGCTTTAACAGATCCCCACAGGCTTAGTGGCTTAAAACAGCACAAATTTATTACCTTACAGACAGAAAGTCAGAAGTCTGACATGGCTCTCATTGGGCTAAAATCAAGGTGTCAATAGAGCTCTGTTGCTTTCTGGAGATCTAGGGGAGAATCCGCTCTTTTGCTTTTTCCAGCTTCTAGAGACCCCCTGCATTCTTTGGTGTATGGTCCATTTCCATTTTCAGAGCTAGTAGTCACAATTCTGACTTTTCTTTTCCTCCGTTTTCATCATTAAAGTACCCTTCTGGATACAGTGGGTCCACCCTGGTAATCCAGGTCAGTCTCCTTATTTGAGGTCATCTGGTTAGCAACTTTAATCCAGTCACAACCTTAATTTCCCATTGTCATGTGACAGAACGTATTCATAGGTTTCAGGAATTAGAACATGGGTATCTTGTGGGAGTTGTCAGTAAACCTGCTGCACAATTCCTTCTCCACAACCATATAGTTACAGTTTAAAAATCCTCCTTTTTAGTACATGACCACTGAGAAGTTTCATCAGTCTTTCCAGCAGCAGTTGTCTTTAACCTCCCTTCTGCCTCCCTCCCTGTCCCACACCTCATGTCTGATTCATGCTGCTCTTTGGCAGAAACCAACACAATTCTGTAAAGCAATTATCTTTCCATTAAAAAATAAATAAATTTTTAAAAAAGTTGTCATTTTTCCATGACCTAACAACTGGACTTCCCTCCAACACTTGGAGCACAGAGCGATGCAAACAGCACTGAGATGGGTGTAGAAGCAGCAGATTCCTTGCCTGGAACCCACACTGCCATCATGTTGTGCAAAATCTTCTCTCGCTTTCCTTAGGCACTTCCAGATTCTTTTTCTCTGTGAGTAATCATTCCAGCAACCGTGGGCCTGGTGGGTCCCAGCTAGGGAACTAGAGCCACCGTGGGGAGACCCTTCTTCTCTTTGTTCTTGTTCTTGTTGTTTAGTCTCTCAGTCAAGTCTGACTCTTTGCAGCGCCATGGACTGTAACCTGCCAGGCTCCTCTGTCTATGGGATTCTCCAAGCAAGAATGCTGGAGCGGTTGCCATTTCCTACTCCAGGGGCTCTTCCCCACTCAGAGGTTGAACCCCACGTCTCTTGTGTCTCCTTCATTGGCGGTGGGTTCTTTACTACTGAGCCACCAGGGAAGCCCCTACTTTCATTTAGTTAAGCATGGTTGAGTTTTAGAATTAAAATTCATGAAGATAGCACAGTCAGAATACTGTATCCTGTGTGTATTTTCTAGATGATTAAAAAGTCCAGAACTACTGAGATGGCCATGGACAGCCTGAAGCAGCAGCTGTTGGACCTGCATCATTCAGAATCGCTTCAGCGCACGAGGGAGCAGCATGAGAGCATCGTGATGGGCCTCACAAAGAAGTACGAGGAGCAAGTACTGTCCTTACAGAGGAAGTTGGATGCTACCCTTACTGCACTGAAGGAACAGGTTGGAATGATTTCAGATAGCAACTATTATAAACAAGTAAAGCCATGACTGACGTCTTGCAGTTCATCATACAGAAGTGCTGGGTGTTTGCAGTAGGTATTTGAGTGTGACTAAAATTTAAAAGCCCGAAGAGTTTTATCTATGGATATGCCCCGAAGGCATACTTTTGGAAATCCTTCCTCTGGTAGGACTGGTTAGTGCTTTCTCAGTTCTCATGTTACTACTTCTGCATTGGTTGAATATTTATGCATATTGTTTGTATGTCTTCAGTTCGGTTCAGTCACTCAGTTGTGTCTGACTCTTGGCAACCCCATGAATTGGACCACGCCAGGCCTCCCTGTCCATCACCAACTCCCGAAGTTTACCAAACTCATGTCCATCGAGTCGGTGATGCCATCCAGCCATCTCATCCTCTGTTGTCCCCTTTTCCTCCNCTATTTGGAACCAGTCTGTTGTTCCATGTCCAGTTCTAACTGTTGCTTCCTGACCTGCATATAGGTTTCTCAAGAGGCAGGTCAGGTGATCTGGTATTCTCATCTCAGAATTTTCCACAGTTTATTATATGTCTTAGAAGATTCCAAACTGAAAAGAAGGGGTGTTCTGGGAGCTGGCCTGAAACTTAGTGGTTGTCCTGGGAGATTAAACAGGAGAAGACCTTTCTTGGGTTTCCCAGTGTTTGGTTATTAACTTGTCAGTAAATATCGTCTAGAAATGATTCTTGGGAGAAGAATTGATTTTGAGACTAGTATAATAAATAGGGAAGAGATTCTGATCTGAAATCATTTAGATATGAAACATGAGCATGTTTCACAGTTTTTATTTTAGCTTTGCCCCAAAGGGAATAAAATGTAACCCAGGTAGTGGGTTTCCTTGTGCTCCAAAACCCCAGATAATCAGTTGAATGAATAAAATTTCAGGGATTGTCTTTCTCAATGTAATTTCAGAATTAATTTAATCCAAGGAAAGAAGAGAAGAATATTAAGATGTGAGGATCTAGAAAATCCCACCCCACTTAAAATTCACACTGATTTGGGTTGTTCTTTCTTATTTATACAGCTGACTCTAAATTTTTCCACGGTTTAGATAGAGTACTATAAAACTGCCTTATTGGCAATAATAATTGTTTGTATATTGTTTCATTTTATTTTACTTTTACATGTGCTTATATGAATTTTTATTGGATTTATTTTCCCATATAGATTTTTTAAAGATTCTTTTTATGTAGAAAAATACTGTGAATTTGATCAGTGTGAAGGATAAGTAGAGGGTGGGGCAAGACAAAGACTGACAAATTATTAAAGTCTAGAAAAAAAGGTAAAAGAAAATTTATTAAAGTCTACTTTCTGTAATATTAAAACAGATAGAATTTGAGATATGGTTTTATTAAGCATAGCAGTGTGAAAGCTGCTCTCGAGAGTTGTGCTTCCTCAGATGATGAGAGGAGTCGGTATCAGTGGCTTTTCCACGTTGGTTTGGGGATCTCTCCACTCTCTCCTGACTTAGGCACATTTACACAGCCTGGGAGCAGTTCCTAATGTGTTTCAACCCCTGTACTTGTTCCATTCACTTTTCTCTCCTCTTCCAACCCCTCCCTCAGCCGAAGAACCCTAGACTAGAACACAGAACAGAGTCTTCATTGTGTGCTGACTGGGCTGCGGATCCCTGAACCATACAGTGAAGGTGTTGACTAAGGTCTTGTCTACTGTTACATTCTGTCAGTGATTTTTCTTTTTCCTTTTATGTAAAATGGAGCAGAGCATAGCACTGATGTTTGCTTCTGCGTATTGTTCCATAACTGCTTTGCAAAGTAGTGATTCCAAAGTGCCTAGTGTTGTTTTCTTTCTGGGAATGCTTTTCTTTTTTGGTATCCCTTTCATGCTGTCCATTTGCTATCATTTGGCTCAGCAGTATTTCTAATAAAAGGTCAGTTCATATTATCTCAGAATCCAGGCTGAGAGTCCTAATTGGAAAAGGTGCTGTAAAGATCAACCAAGAGCCGGCGAGTTGGCTGCCTGTGATCAGGAAGATGCAGGAGTGTGTGCTATAGAGACGGACCATTTAGATTTTCTTACCGTAACTGGTAACCATACATACATCCTGCCCCTTGTCCTCTTTTTTTTTTTTAATATAAAAGTTATTGAAGAGGAGCAAAATCTTTCCCTTTTGGATAAGCCTTTTCCTGCTCCACTCCACTCAGCAGGTTACAAAGAAGAATAAAACAACTCTTGAGAAAGAGTAGCATAGAAATAACTAGTTGAGGTAGGAGCCTGGTGGGCTGCAGTCCATGGAGTTGCTCACAGTCGGACGCGACTGAGCAACTTCACTTTCACTTTTCACTTTCATGCATTGGAGAAGGAAATGGCAACCCACTCTAGTGTTCTTGCCTGGAGAATCCCAGGGACGGGGGAGCCTGGTGGGCTGCCATCCATGGGGTTGCACAGAGTCGGACATGACTGAAGCGACTTAGCAGCAGCAGCAGATGAACAAATTTGCTGATGTCTGGGTTCTCAGTGGCTCTCACATAGTCACGCAACTGTGCACCTGAGTACATGCCAGTGTTACCTGAGTAGATGATCACACATTGTATGACTTGCGAGTGACAGAGATTGCTAACCTGGCGTCTCCTAAAGCAGTCCATGACTAGGCTCCAGGGAGCGTATGAATCTCTGAAATTGTGAGTGTGATCTTCTCTTGGGTGTCAGTATATGCAATTTTCTTTCAGAAGACTCATGAGCTTATTCAGATTTTTCAAGAGGTTCAGACCTCCCCCTTGCAAAAATGTGAAAATCACTGCTTTGTGAAAAACTTGCTCTTGGAGGGAAAGGACTATACTTGTAAAATACTCATATTATTTCATTTGTTCAGGAAACTTTTACTGAAACATCTAAACATCAGGATGTAAACAAAGTTTACATAGATTTAAATCTATTTTGAAAGACAAAACTCAATGCAGAAGCTACCTAATTCCATGTGATGGGAGGAGTAGCAATCCATCATATAATCGTGTTTATGTGTTTTAATTTTTGTGTAACTCGTATTTTGAGAAATACGTGGCATGTAAAATTGAATTACTAATTTAATATTTTCCTTAAGTCATCAGCTTTTCTAGTAGAAAGGGTTGTACACACACTCAACATATAGCAGTTCTTGTTATTTTGACTGAGTTACTCTTGGGTTTTGTGTGTGTGTGTGTGTGTGTGTGTGTGAGTGAGAGAGAGAGAGAGAGAGAGAGAGAGAGAGAGAGAGAGAGAGAGACAGAGAAAATGAGAAGAAATGAGCTCTTGCAGCTCATAATGTTCCTTCACTGACAGGATGCTTATAGCATGCTATCTCTGGGGTGCTTTCCTCCCAGGTGTCTCCTTTCTCTTCCATTCACAGAAGTGTCATATCCTGAGATCTCTGTTCAGGTGTCTGAGCTGACTTCTACTTCTTTCTGATACTGGTTGACATCTCTGATTAGCTCCTCGGTGGTTTAAGTCTTTCTTCGTTTTGGTCTTCTTGAAATCTTCAGCTTCTGTTGAAGTCATGGACTTTAGTTTCTGTGTTATGACCTTCAGCTGATCTATCTTCTAATCTTTTATATGTATTTAAGCACTTCCTATTGACTGAGAGACTCCAGCAGACCTGTGTGCATGTGGCTTAATTCTCACTTTTTTTCCTTTGTGCATTACAAATCTGTTCAATTCTATTTCGTCTTGTAGGTTCAGCTATTATCTCTTTATCACTGCAGTTGTCTCATTCAGTCTTCAAAGACATCTGCCTCAATCAATCTTGAACTGAATGTTATCACTCAAGCTAATTGCAGAAAAGATAGAACCATTTATTATTGTTTTGTTTCTTGGTGTTTAAACTGCATAGTTTTGTGAGTATAATCTGTTTTTCTGAACTTGTCAACAGGAAACAGCATGGCTTAATTGATTGTTGCCTAAAACCCTTGCCTCTGCTCCCTGCATTCTGCCATGTGGCTTTTGGGGATCTTAGGTTCCTGACCAGGGATTGAACCAGAGTCTTGGCAGTGAAAGCCCAGAATCCTAACCACCAGGCCACCTGGGGGACTCTTAATTAGATTGTTGCATATAGTCAAATTATTTCCGTGGTCTGTTTCTTCATTGTAATAGTTTTCATAATTACCTTTTCTTGAACTCTTTTGGGCCGGTTCTCAGTCTCTTGTAAAAGCTGTTGTGACCTCCCCAGCACATAAATGTGTGAGTTGTCTCCCCACCTCTTCTTGCTCACACATTCACATTGTCATGAATATTAGCTCATTCGTTGTGTTTGCCATGTTACTCTGGTGCTTTAGAACCAAACTGGCCTGGGAATCAACAGCAGTGTGCCAAGAGGTTTGCACTGTTGAATAAACATGGACCAGGTTCCAGAAGCTTCATTTTGCTCAAAAATTTGGTAGAAAAACTTTAAAGCAAACATGACACATTATGAAATAGAACACAAAATGCTCATGAATTTTTAAGCTAACAGAGGGAACTTCAGAGTCTCTTTACTCTGCTTAAGGAGAACGTTGGTATCCCTATGAGGTGATGTATTTTCTATTTGTAACCGTAAGGCATTATTAGGTTTTAGATTACGGTAAAATCAGGCCCCAAATGACTTCTCTCTGTCTCAGAGTCCTTTCTTGATATGCCTCTTACTATTTATTTTCTTCAGGGCTTTTCGGGTACTTGATGTACTTCGGTGCCTCTCACACGCTCTGCTGTTTGCCTGGAATTCAGCCTGTGCCACACTTCTTAAATGAGAGGTGATTTCTTCTACCTGGCTTTGGGATTCCCATGGCTCGTTACTTCCAAATACAGTTTCTTTTTGTAGACATTTGAATATATTATATACCTGCTCTAGATTCTCTATATATCCCCATGTAATGACACACATGCACACATTTGTCCTATTTTTGTCATTTTTCAAATGTTTTTTGTAACCTTTTCTATATATAAGGCACTATATAGGCACCTNCTTTGGGATTCCCATGGCTCGTTACTTCCAAATACAGTTTCTTTTTGTAGACATTTGAATATATTATATACCTGCTCTAGATTCTCTATATATCCCCATGTAATGACACACATGCACACATTTGTCCTATTTTTGTCATTTTTCAAATGTTTTTTGTAACCTTTTCTATATATAAGGCACTATATAGGCACCTTCAAAGAGACTGTTAAGAGAAAAAAGACATATAAAAGATGAAAAAACATGAGAGAAACAGATCAAGTTTAAAACCAGTTCAGAAGAGGGAGAGCTACTTTTTGGCTATTCAGAATAGAGTTAGTTTCCGTGTGTTTTGTCTGTATCCTTGCTGACTTGGGACATAGATTCCATGGTTCAAGGTGGTTTGCCTAGTGTGTACACACAGTTATACTGAGAGTATAAAATGTATATAGGGATGTAATACATTTCCTCTGGCTTGAATAAAATCCGGTTTTATAATAACAGTGTTGTAGGTATAGAGAGCAGAGACAGACTTTAGAAGCCATCAGATTCAAATTCAACCTAAAGGAAAAACAGACTGAGCAGTTGGTGACTGACCAGTTTGTTCTGACTCAAACTTGTGCACTTGACCTTGTAAAAGAGGTGATCCTGTCAGGTAATGATTTTATATTTGACTTAAAATCCAAAGATGTAAGGTCATAACTATTAGCTTAATATACAGTAACTGATTATGAAAAGGACTTCTTGGATGCTTTTTCTGTTTAGGAAGATATCTGCTGTCATTTGAAAGATCAGGTTAAACAGCTGGAAAGGAATCAAGAAGCGACCAGATTAGAGAAGACTGAGATCATTAACAGATTGACGAGAAGCCTGGAGGAGAGTCAGAAGCAGTGTGCCAACCTGCTGCACTCGGGTGGGTGTCTGTGTGGGTGCTGGCTCCCCAGAGGCTGGGAGNGTCTCAGTAAGGACAGAGTGACAGGAACCCACAGTGCTGGAGCGGACAAGCAGCAGGGTAAGCAGCTTTTATACATCCAGGCCTGTTCTGACCCACATCAGAATGTCCACAATTGTGATCCTGAGTTATCAAAGGAAGCCTTCAGCTTTGGTTAGTTAATTATAAGCAAAAGAGGATGAATGCGCTTTAAACAGATTTACATAAAAATTTAAAGTTAAAATGTAGTCATCTGGAAAATTGACTGCTGTGAATGGCTCATTTCCTGTTAATGCTGAATTAATTCTCAGGGGCCAGTGGAAAGAGCACGGTTTTTAGATCGAGAATTGTTTTGAATCATAGTTTTGCCTTTTATTACTAACTTTCTGACCTTGGGCAAGTTTCTTAACTTTCCTGAGCCTATTTTCTTATCAGGCTTTTTTTTATCAGGTAAGAGTATAGCATATCCCTTGGGGGCTTAAGACAGATAATGACTATAAAGGGCCTCATGTAATAAATTCTAGCACATATTAGGCATTTAATCATTGGTAGCTGTTACTATATTATTTAAGAGATGCTTGGCTAAAATATACCTTTGATCAGATTTTATATTAATCTTTTTTCTTGGAGTATAATTCTTTACAATGTTGTGTTTCTGCTGTGCAACAAAGTGAATCGGCTATATATATACATATATCCCCTCCCTCTTGAACCTCCTTCCCTTTAATCAACTTTTGATTGGACACATTTAATAAAAAGTCTTTGATCCTCATTTAAATCTTGGAGAAAACGTGGGAGACATATTATTTTAGAGTTGGGAAAACCGGAGCTCAAAAGAGCAAACTCCTTAGCCCAAGAAGACAGACGCTTAGCCACAGAACTAGTACTTAAGCCCAAAACTTGACTGTCATGTAAATCTGTTGGTTCATATTTGTGAGATTGTCAAACCTGTTTGCGGTAAACTTCATTCTTCTGTTTTTTTTAAAAAGAGGATTAAAGATTTAGTTTCTGCCAAAAAAGATATCTCTGTAACTTATTACTTTAATTTATGCCATAATTAGTCTGGGAATGGGTAAATAATACATGTATATATGTATGTGTGTGTGTTTATATATGTAGGTTTATCTTTGATGTAGAGTTATTCCATCTTAACATTTACTAAAATATATTTACTTTGCCCTTTCTATTTAATTAGTAATCATCACCCAGATCCTACAGTAATTTAAAGCACATCCCTGGGTTGTAGCCACGTGTTTCAGGAAACAAACTCACTCAGAAGGACAATAGATAGTGGAGTGCAGTTTATTATACCGGTTTATTATACTGGTGGACCCAAGGCAGAGTCTCCTCTTAGCCAAGGACCTCGACCAGTTTTTGTGAAAACCTTATATACCCTAAGTGTACATGCCCAAACCCACCTCCCCAAATTCCCTGAAACTGTCTTAAAAAAGGAAAAGATACAATCAAAGATAACCTATGATTCATATGTATTAGGCCTAGGTAGTTAACAGTGGACAATTATCAGTAGGCCTGTGGTCATACCCTAATAAGATAGAATTTATGATTCTATTCGGTTACACAGACAATTGGGGGTAAGGGTGAAGACATTATCTTATGATCATCCCTCCCACCATTGGCTACATGGCTCAGTTGGTAAAGAATCTGCCTACCAACGAGGAGATGCTACGGTTGCAGGTTTGATCCCTGGGTTGGGAAGATCCCCTGGAGGAGGAAATGGCAACTCATTCCAGTATTCTTGCCTGAAAAAATCACAAGGACAGAGTAGCCAGGTGGGCTACAGTCCATGGGGTTGCAAAGAGGCGGACATGGCTGAACACACACTTATTTACTTAATATCCCTCCCACCAGTGCTTTAATGGATAAGAATTCAGCTTTGTTGTTGTTCAGTCACTTTGAGGAAAAAGTAAAAGTATTATTCGTTCAAAGTGGGAGGAGGTACAGGAGAGATTAGATTTGTACCTTTTCTCTGCTGAATCATGTTTCTTAGAACAAAAGGAAGCAACACTTTGCCAATATTGAGAATTTTATTTCTTTGTTGACTTGAGCTCCTTTCAAATCACTGACCCAAATATTAGCAGCTCCAAGCTTTTATTCTGAACTACCATCTCCCTCAAGCTGCTGCTTAGTAAATCTTAGGGGTTTAGCCTCAGTGCTCTATTTCACATTCATGGAATTGGAGTAGCTAAATCTGCATGCAGCCTGCAGACAGCTTCCCTTCTTCCTTATTGTAGTTGGCTGTGAAGCTCAAATAATAGAACATTTAACAAGTGGAAAGCCTTTCCCCTTCGGTCTTCTCGGCAGGTTTCATCAGGGACAGTTTATTTGGATTGAGGGGAACCGCCCTCCCCAGGGCTCACTAGTGAGCCTAATACAGAGCTGGTCCCCACCGCTGACTTTTCCCTTTTGGAAAAGAAGAGAAAATTATTTTAGCTAGCACTTTCTCTGCTCTCTGACTTGGCTCTCTCTAGGTGTTTCAGTGCTGTGTCAGTGGTCAGTGTTCAGTAAGCAAAGAAGCATAATTTGTTATCGGCTTGAAAGTTAGTTCACCGTATTATATAGCACTGGAAGATGCATTGCAATATGTTTTATATTTCTTATGTAAATTGTATTTATCTCATATATTTCTATATAAATAGAAGTGGTTTAGGTTGGTGAGATCTACACATACAACATATTTACACTATAATACATGTTTTAAAAGTTGTGTATATTGATAAACATGTAGTACATTGCCAAGAAGTCCTATTGTAACATTAAAAAACCCCTAATATTTTGTTCATCCTCTCTTTCTCTTCCTGTATACATACATGTATGTATATACACGATATGCATATATATGTGTGTACAACTCTTGAACTAATACTGATGAATTATTATTAATGAACCTCCATAGTTTATTTAGATGTCCTTCGTTTTTACTTGGTGTTCTTTTTTGTTTCGAGATCACATCTAGGATACCCCCTTACATTTAGAAGTCATTTTTCCCTAGGTTCCTCCTGACTTTCCTTGTTTTTGATGACCTTGACAGTTTAAGAAATGCTGGTCAAATGTTTTTAGGAAGGAAGACTCTCCTGGAATTTGACTCAGTTTTTCTCAGTGGGTTTTGTGGAGGAAGACCGCAGAGATGAGGCTTCGTTTTTATCACATCACTTTAAGGGTACATACTATCAGCTGTTTATTTCTTCTCAAATGCAGCTTTCTCCTTTTTTTATGGAAACATTAGAAAATACCAGTTAAAAGCAGCCATAATCTTACTTCCCCTCCCAGAAAGAAAACTACTGTTAACATTTTGGTATATAACTTCCACATTATCTGTTTTGTAGGTTTCTAAAGGATAAAATATTATTGAATATACTACTTTAAAATGTGTCTTTTAACTTGGTACATTCTGAAATCCTTAGATATCAGTAAATATTGTCGTAAACACTTATCAGTGGATATTTGGAACTATATTTTAGTTAGTAATACACTGTTAAAAAAATTTTTTTAACAAAAAAGTTGGCTTAAAGCTCAACATTCAGAAAACGAAGATCATGGCATCTGGTCCCATAACTTCATGGGAAATAGACGGAGAAACAGTGGAAACAGTGTCAGACTTTTTTTGGGCTCCAAAATCACTGCAGATGATGACTGTAGCCATGAAATCAAAAGACGCTTACTCCTTGGAAGAAAAGTTATGACCAACCTAGACAGCATATTCAAAAGCAGAGACATGACTTTGCCAACAAAGATTCGTCTAGTCAAGGCTATGGTTTTTCCAGTAGACGTGTATGGATGTGAGAGTTGGACTGTGAAGAAGGCTGAGTGCCGAAGAATTGATGCTTTTGAACTGTGGTGTTGGAGAAGACTCTTGAGAGT